>CM053268.1:5470697-6038697 GCA_028583415.1 Protea cynaroides | reverse complement strand
ATGGAGTGGTTAGCTAAGTTATATGTGGATAATATTGTTTGATTACAAAGTGTACCTGAGAGCATTATGTCAGACTGAGATCCTCGCTTTACCTCAAAGTTTTGGAAAAGATTACAGAAGGCTATGGGAACAACATTGAAGTTCAGTACCATATTCCACCCTCAGACTGACAGGTAGTCGGAATGAACCAAACAGATCCTAGAAGATATGCTTCGTGCTTGTGCTATTGATTTCAAGGGACTTGGGATGAAAAGTTACCATTAATCAAGTTCTCTTATAACAACAACTATCAAGCTACTATACAGATGTTACCCCATGAAGCATTGTATGGTAGAAAGTGTTGAACTTCTTTATTTTGGAATGAAATTGAAAAACGAAGAATTATAGGACTTGAGTTTTTTGAAGAAATGTGTGGAGTAGTTGACATAATCAAGGAAAGAGTTAGGATAGCTCAGAATTTTCAGAAACAGTATGCAGATAACCGACGTCGAGACCTTGAATTTACGGTAGGTGACAAGGTATTCTTGAAGATATTGCCTATGCGTGGTTTGAAGCGGTTCGGTGAGAAGGGTAAATTTTGTCCAAGATATATTGGACCTTGTAAGATTCTCGCTAGATGTGGAATGGTGGCTTATCAGCTAGCACTACCACCATCTATGTCTGGTGTACATGATGTATTTCACATCTCATTATTAAAGACATACATCAGAGATACAACGCATGTCTTAACAACAGATCCACCAAATTTGACTGAGGACCTGATGTTCGATGAAGTACCATTTGTAATCACTAGTAAGAAGATTCAACATCTTCACAATCGGGACATCTATTATGTTAAAGTAACCTGGAGAAGCCAAGATTGAAGAGATAATGTGGGAAGAAGAAAATTCCATGCAGAAGCAATATCCTCACCTATTTGACTCGGAAAGTATGTGCAAATTTCAAAGATGAAATTTATTTAAGGGGGAAGTTGTAAGACCCACACTCCACTAATCAGATTTAACTGTGTCGTGTCAAGTCTTTTCATCATAACCGGTTCGAGATGACTAACTGTATGAAGGATACACAATGCTAGGTGAGTGATTTAACCCAAAAAAAGTGTAATTAAATTGAGTAGAAGCACAAACTGTCTTGTGTAGCCGACCACATAGTCAGAAAGTGAGGTCAGTCAAATTTTAATTGTGTGGTAGCACTTTTGGCCTTGTGTGGGATTCTGTGACCACACATCCAGCCGCACAAATTTATAGCTGACTCTGAGATTGGAAACTTTCCAAGTTTAAAGGATCTCTTTCTTTGTTGAGAGGGGACTCTATATGGAAGTTTTTTTTTTCCATATAAAGGATGTCCCTTAGCCTCTCTCACTCTTTTAAAACTAGATCTAAAACTCTAAACCTAAGAGAGAACAGAAGGAGATAGGGAAGAAGGAAGAAGGAAACTTGGAGAAGACATTTTACAGAGAAGCTTGTCATTCTTCCTACAGCAAGGGGTAAAGGTAAGAACCTATCTCTGTAGGTATAGGATTGTTAGAATTGATCTCCCAACAGTGAATTTGTCACACCCCAATTTTTGACTAACCAAAATGGTGTAATGAACCGTCAATAAACCAACGGTTCAACCAGGATCTCGAATAGGCTATCCCACATATGATAAACCAAAACACATTCCACATTAATCAGAGATAATAAAGTAAATAGCGGAGATAATGGGCCGGGGCAGCATGAAAAAATAAATCATTTATTTCTAAATAACCAAAACATAACTTAATACATATTACAATATCCAAATACGAGCTAAACATAACAACCACGGTTGAAACACTCTCTTAGAGCGCTTCCCCCAACCATTCTAGCCTCCCGTCATATGTTGGCGGTAGACATAACATCAATCAAAGTACGCAACATTGAAACTAAAAGAATTGCGGGGGGGGGGGGGTCCGGGAAACAATGCAACAAACATATTCATGCATTTATTCAAATATTTGGTCTGGTATATAAGTTTGCAATGTGCTATAGAAAGGATCGATGGCCAAAGGTTACGTTTATTGATGCCTCACCTCTATACATGAGTGTGTGAAGCCGCCCAAAGGTAACATTTATTGTCGTCCCACATGCACCCACCATGGACAATGTATACGCAAAGGTTACATTTATTGCTGTATCGGTTGCCCATACCAATACGTAAGCCCCTGTTGGTGAGGGCTCACAAATTGGGCTCGCAACTAACTAATCCTAATGTCAAACAGTGTATCCAAGGCCACACCCCAGCATCCCTCAATACATCCATAGAGATAGGGCTAAGGCCCCCCGGCAGAGTCAGAGACTACACGGTCTGAGACCACCTCCCCTCATACACTACGACGTAATAGTTCTGCTAAGGTAATGGCGATACGATGATGTCAGTGGACATGACTTGAGTTAGAGATAGGGCTAGAGTGCTGAGGCTCGGCCTATGACACTCCCCCTGATACTCGCTCACATCAAGCACACTAACCACACACATACATTCACATGCCTATTCCTATCATCATCATCATCATCATGTTATAAAAAATAAATTTAAATATGCATGAATAGTAATAATAGAAATATTGGATGACATGTTGAATGTACATACAAGCATACACGCATAGAATCAGTCATGGCATCAGACTCAAGAAATAAAAACAGTTTATTATTAACCAATTAGTTTAGGTCTTGTTCCCTCACCTTTACTTGATTGTAGATCCTTTTTCAAGCTTTAAGAATCACTTTTATATCAATAGGAAACCTAACAAGTTGATAGATTTTAGTTAGAATTTATTCTGACAATTCCAGACTTGTTGTTAAGTGGAGGTAGCAGGACGGGTAGCAATTTTCTGCGACCCCCAGGGGTAGGGTAGATGCCAGGGTCGGATGTTCCATCGACCCTGGGTGCGACCACCCCTTTCTTGGGCTTCCCGAATGCTGGGGGTCGATGCTAGGGTCGATTGTTTCATCGACCCTAAGTGCGACCCCCATGGTTTGAGTCGAGAATTTCATCCTACTGTCCATTCTTTCATGTTTGGGTCATATGGCTTACTTTCACAATCCATTCTATGCTTGTTCTATGGCTTAAAACTATAGTTTTCTTCCTTACTTTGCCTACCATGATTTCCTCCATGAATTTCATTGAAATCCTCCCATGGATGGATGATTTGGGTATCTCCTAAGTTATACCCTCTTCATGAACCATTCTAAGGTCTTAAATAAATCATGGATAATGTATTCATACCTTAAATTTGCTGAGATTCAGAGTTTCCTCTGAATTTCCTCCTCCTTGGTCTTCTTCTTCAATTTTCTTTCTCTTATCCTTCTCTTCCTTCTCTTCTCTTTCTCTAAATCCAATTAGGGTTGCAAAAGGAGTGAAAGAGGCTTAGGGACGTCTTACTTATAGAGTAAAACCTCCCAAAATAAGTCCCATTGAGTTTAGAAAATGATCCAATTGAAATTAGGAAGTTTCCTAATTTCTGGTTCTGTCGGCAACTGGGGGTCGATGGGGGGGAGTTGATGGCGGGGTCGGACAATTCGAGACCCCTGGAACCCCCAGACCAAAAAGTCGTGGGTCGGACAGGGGGTCAACCCTGCCTGTTTAGGCATGTGACCCTACCCACATTTTGACTGTTTTTGAGTAAACTTTCATATTGGGTCTTGGGTTTCTTCACACACTTGGTCCACTTGGCTCGACCATGATATGTAGACCGGTCATGATACGAAATGTAAGGTTAGACCGGGTTCGTGGCGTGCGGGTCTTACAACTCCACCACCCTTAAACAAAATTTCGTCCATGAAATTTGAAAGTACGGATCTTACAACTCCCCCATCCTTAAAATAACTTTTGTCCTCAAAATTTGAATTTAGGTGGGAATTTTATTTTCGAATTGCATCTTCTTCCTCCCATGCAATCTCCTCCACGTATCATCTTCGCTAGGTTATCTTCGTATACTAATTTTCCCAACTTTGGAGATATTGTACCTTCCAACCAGTGAACTAGGTTGGTACCACTTCAATAGTTGAATCTCCTATCTAAACCAGTGGATCCGTGGTCATTATCTGATATGGATCTCCAATGTACTTCTTCAATATAGACACGTGAAATGCATCATGCGCACTAGACATGGACAATCGTAATGCTAATAGATATGCAACTTGTCTCTCCAAAGTCTATAAGATCCAACACCTATATAGAATATAACTTTCCCTTCTTGTTTAATCGTTTCAAACTTTGCATAAGTGATATCTTCAAGAACACTTTATCACTTATGGCGAACTCAAGGTCTTGGTGTATCTTCTGACATCTTGAGCTATCTTGGCCCTTTTCTTTGATCTTGTCTGCTACTCGACAGGTTTCTTCAACAGACTCAGGTTTTAAAGCTCTTCATTCACTAACTCCATTCCAAAACAAAGGAATTTGACATTTATACCTTACCATGCTTTATAGGTGACATTTACATAGTAGCTTGGTAGCAACTTCAATTCACGGTTATCTTCTCAACTCAAGCTCCTTGAAATCAATTTCACAAACTCGGGCATATCTCTTAGGATCTGTATAGTCCGCCCTGATTGTCCATCGGTTTGAGGTAAAGTACGGTACTAAACTTCAACTTTGTCCCCATTATTTTCTGTAGATCCTCCCAAAACTTTGAGATAAAGCATAAGCCTCTGACCGACACTAAGCTCTCATGCATGCCATTCAATCTGGCAATATTATCCACATATAGCTTATTTAGCCACTCCAAAGCATACTGAGGTCGTATAGCAATGGAATGAGCTATCTTCATAAGGCGATCAACAATTCCCCAAACTACATCAACCGCTCTGGGAGTCAGTGGCAAAACAGTGACATAGTTCATTGTAACGCAGTTTCACTTCCAGACTGGCTTTGATAGTTATTGTTGTAGCCATGTTGGTCTTTGTCTTTCAGCCTTTACTTACTGATAATTCAATTACTAAAACATGCATCTAAACCACATTTGTTATCATTCCTCTTTACCAGTACCATCTCTTCAGGTCATGATACATATTGGTACTCCAGGATGTCCTGAATATTGAGTACAATGGATTCTTATCATTATCCTCTTCATAATATCCGAGTCTTTATCTTCATGTATTCAGAATCTACCTCTGTATCTGAGTACCGTCTCCGCATCCAAAGTAACTCAGGGTTGCGTATTCCTTTTTCTAAATCTGCTTACACCGTTCTTATTTACAGATCTCACAAAATTGCTACTTTTACTTCATCCATCAATTTAGAAATGATCATTAATGCCACAAGCACAGCCGAATTATTGCTCCATAAGTTCTTGCTCTATTGGATCATCACGAGTTTCTATTGTATGTTACTCTACTTCCAAATCTGAATCTGTTGCTGCGGAACATAAGACAATATCTACACTGGTTCCTTCCTTGGACTTCGTAATTACCTTTGTGCTTAATGCCTTAGCTACTACATTAGCCTTCCCTGGATGATACTAGATATCACAGTCTTAATCCTTAACCAATTCCAGCGATTTTCTTATCCTCATGTTCAACTCTTTCTGATGAGGGGGTACATAAAACTCTTGTGTTCCCATTCAGTCTAAAATTCTTTTCCGTTTAGATAATGTCTCCAAGTCTTGATTGCATAATTTATCACCGTTAATTCCAAGTCATGAGTAGGATAACTCTTCTCATGCTCCTTCAGTTTTCTAAAAGCATATGCAATCACTTATTTACCATGCATCAACCCACATCCTAGATCCAATCCGAAAGCCTCGATGTATAGGGTAAAAGGTTTCCCTGGTATCCGAATGATCAAGGTGAGAGTTGATATCAACCCTTCTTCACATTTGTCAGTCCAATTAAACTCATCTCCCTTCCTGGTTAGCTTGGTAAGAGGTTTTGCAATCTTAGAGTGGTCCTCCAAAAATCATCTATAATAATCAGCTAAACCCAAGAACTTCTAATCTTCGCAATACTCTTCAGGTGTTTCTTACCATATGATTACTTTTATCTTAATGGGGTCCTCCTTAATCCCTTTATATGATGCTACGTGATCCAAGAAGATCACTTTGTTTAATCAGGTCTCCTATTTCTTGGACTTGGCATAAAGCTTTTCACTTCTCAGCTATTGTGAAGCTATTCTAAGATCCGTTGTATGAGTTGCTTCATTCTTGGAATAAACCAAAATATCATCTATGAAAACTATGACTGACATGTCCAACATGTCATGAAACACCCAGTTCATCAGCTCCATAAAAGATGTAGGGGAATTGGTTAATCCCAACGTCATAATCGATAAATCATAATGTCCAATCCCAATTCTAAAGGTATCTTCGAGATATCGCTGTCCAAATTCTTCAGCTGTTGATACCTTGACCGAAGATCAATCTTAGAAATTCCCTTTTCTCTTTGCAACTGTTTAAACAAGTCGATCCAAGGTGATAGATCTCGATTCTTGATCGTAAGCTTGTTCGATTCTCGGTAGTCTATACGCAGGCAACACTATCATCCTTCTTCTTCACGAATTGGCGCTCCCCGTGATGTAATACTTAGCCGATTGGAACCCTTGTCTAATAACTCCCATAGTTGGTCTCAATCCCTTCAACTATATAGGAACTACTATATATGTGCCTTTGACACAAGTTTCGTCCTTGGTAACGTCGATGACGAACTCGGTCATATGATCAGATGGTAACCTAGGTAAGTCTCCTGGAAACACATCAGGAATTTATGCATCACATCAATGTCTTCCATCTGTGGTGCTTCTTTGGTAATGTATACCATAGTTACCATATATCCAACTTCTTTCTCTTCAAAGCATCTCTTTGCCTTTAGCATAGAGAGGATTAGCTTTCTTTTCTTAGGCAACATACTTCCAATAATACCAAATTATATTCCGACTTTATTCTTGAATGATAATCTCTTCTATGCACATAACAACTTTGTAGAGTGTTGAGACAACCAGTCTATTCCCAAGATAACGTCAAAGTCTGCCATCTCAAGTCGACTCAGGTTGCATCCAAATTCTGTCCATCCATATGTTTTGGACATTGTTCATAACACTCATCCCATACAACATCTAGTCCAAAGGGCATGAACTAGCAAAATCTGGTATAAGGTCTTAAGAGCTCGTATAGTTCCTTCCTCTCTTAGTTTTTCAAAGACTATTGCTAGAAATCTCATATATCCCAAAAAGCTCATTAGCTTACACCTCCTTTTATCATTCTATTATATATCTCAAAAAGCATCTTCTGACTATTTACTCATTACATATCCCAAGTTTAAGCATTAGAGTATATGCTCAAAATTTCATTAATTCTGCCAAACTGTCTCGGTCTTTGCTTAATCATTTCCTTTAACATTGGGCATAACTCTGTATTATTTATACTAATCTGAATACTATCAATGCCATGATTTTTGACTTTATCCTTGAATCCACTCTTAGATTTACCATTAGGAATCTTCTGCCTTATCAAAATTCATATCGATATAGCCATCTTTAACTTTACTTGAGTGTTATCTACTCTTTCCTAGTTACTCTTGAAAGTTTCACTTTTTGCTCATGCACTCTTTTATAGACATGGCTCATATCCATCAATTCAGTAATCTCAAAATAGATCCTCCATTACTTCATCTGAGGTTCATTGGCCATAGCATTTAATCTGAATCCAATCATCTTTCTTTCAATAATTCCATTATCACTAAACATCTTATCAATGGATGCCGAGAAATGTAAGAATCATAATGTTTATCCAAAACAATTCATTTCCTTATTTCAATTTAGTATGATGACAAACACTTCCTTTATTTAGTGAACTTAGGTTTAAAAGATCAAGAGTAAATCTGTGGTAATCCAACCGACATTAAAAGATCGTCAAGTTGTACGGTGGTCCAAATATATGAAAATAGAGGTTTTACAACTCTTAACCTCATGGATACAGGTTCTATTGAGTATATATAATGCCATTGGTCAAGGCACTATAGGAATAAATCTGGAGAAAGTTTTCGTACATCAGTAAATCAGGTAAAATCAAAAGATGTACGCTCAACATGATTAAACATTTAACTGTTCATTCGGTTCATATCTCTGTTCATGTTGTCGATCATGAGAGTGGTTCAGATTGGCATAATCAGGACTAATACTAAAGAAACAATATCTATAACTCCAATTGACAGGATAAATCAAGAAGGTATCCTGTCAAGGCACGAGAAAATAAAATCTGGTATGTGCATCTTCTATAATCGTAAGAGTAAATCAATAATGCACCGCATCCTATATAAACCTATCTAGATATATAGCCATAATAGATTTGATCCTTTGCTGAAAATGTCCTAGGTATCATCTTCAGAAGACATTCTTCAATCCTTGTCGGATCATTCTGTCATGATGCAACTATCCATATATCGGTGGCTGATAAGGTTAACCACCTTGATACACTGCTTGTTGTGTACCAAACTTCTGCACTGGGGTATGCATTACTGGGACTTACTATATGGTAGGCACTATGTTATAGCTAACAGGTGTTGGGGTACAGTGATGCTACCAATTGGTACCGTACTTAGTTTGACCCGGAGGTGTTGATGTAGCATCAGCAACTTGGGTAGTGATTTACATAGCAACTTGAATAGTCGGTCTCATATGTTGTTGCTCTTGTATTTTATTAGGTCAAGTTTATGGCAACCATAACCAATGTACTTAATAGTCTAGGTGGTTGGCTAGAGTGGTCTGATTGTTCACCTCCTTTGATTCGCTCTAATCTGATTATCATTATCTAGCATCTGCTCAGATGAGTTTTCATTACCCATTCTCGACCCTGATAGTGGTGGGTTCAAGTTGCAACCTCTTCTTAATGCTCAGCGGGTAATGGATCAGCTTGTGGTGGATCTCACCCTGAGTCTCCATGTCACCCAGGAGTATAGTTACTCTTATTCTTAATGTATGACCATTATTCTCTTATCTCTATTGGATTTACCTCGAGATATTTTCCTTTATCTCTACAGGGGTTTGGGCATTACTAGCCATTTTCTTTCTTCCTCTGTCCTACATCGAGTTTCACATCTTGTGAGTACCAACTTGGTATTCCAATTTTCTACTGTACAGATGCTTCCTTCTTGCTACAGTACTATATCCCTTGTATACGTAGATAACTACCCAACTTATGGATAATACCCTATATTATTTGTTTGTTAGGATAAATTTTGGTCTTCTCTTTCTGTTTGAGTGTATATATATGGTTCCACCTTTTATATGTACGTTATTGTCTTGCTTAATATCTGTCTCAACCAACACAGGTTCTTATTGTGTGTTTGTATTAAAGCTTTTAATTTATCCTAACTCAGTTCATGGACTCTAGTGTAAGTATTCAGGTTTCACGGGAAGGCCTGAGGGAGCTCTGATACCAAGTTGTCACACCCCAATTTTTGACTAACCAAAATGGTATGATGAACCGTCAATTAACCAATGGTTTAACCAGGATC
Organism: Protea cynaroides; assembly: GCA_028583415.1. Taxonomy (NCBI): domain Eukaryota; kingdom Viridiplantae; phylum Streptophyta; class Magnoliopsida; order Proteales; family Proteaceae; genus Protea; species Protea cynaroides. The sequence continues at coordinate 6,029,224 of CM053268.1, read as the reverse complement.
TCGAATAGGATATCCCACTTATGATAAACCAAAACACATTCCACATTAATCAGAGATAATAAAGTAAATAGTGGAAGTCTTACAGATAATGAACTGAGGTCTAGTCATGATAAATAATTAATATTCCATTTATTTCCAAATAACCAAAACATAACTTAACACATATTACAATATCCAAATACGAAGTTTAAACACTAAACATATCCACAGTTGAAACACTCTCTTAACGAACCATGTTCGTTCTCCACAGCTTGCTCATTCATAGCCTCCACCCATTCATATGTTGGCGTGTAGACATAATCTTCAATCATAGTACCTGCAACATCAGGAACTAAAAGAATTACGTGCGTGAGGGTCAGCTCTCCAACTTGAGCTCAGTGAGAAAACAAAATAATGCAACAAACATATACATGCATTCATTCATATCTTTGGTCTGGTATATAAGTTTTCAATGTGCTATAGAAAGGATTGGTGGCCAAAGGTTACATTTATTGACGCCTCACCTCTATACACGAGTGTGTGAACCCACCCAAAGATAATGTTTATTTTCGTCCCACATGCATCCACCATGGACAATGTACACGCAAAGCTTATGTTTATTGCTGTCTCGATTGCCCATACCAACACCTAAGCCCCTGCAGGCGAGGGCTCGCAAACTGGGCTCGCAACTAACCAATCCTATTGTCAAACATTGTATCCAAGGCCTCACCCCAGCATCCCTCAATACGTCCATTGAGATAGGGCTAAGGCCCCCCGGTAGAGTCAAAGACTACACGGTCCGAGACCACCTCCCCTCATACACTACGACGTAATAGTTCTGCTAAGGTAATGGCGATACGAGGATGTCAGTGGACAAGACTTGAGTTAGAGATAGAGCTAGAGTGCTGAGGCCCAGCCTATGACACCCCCCTGATACTCGCTCGCATCAAGCACACTAACCACACACATATATTCACATGCCTATTCCTATCATCATCATCATCATCATGTTATAAACAATAAATTTAAATATGCATGAACAGTAATAATACAAATATTAGATGACATGTTGAATGCACATACAAGCATACACGCATAGAATCAGTCATGGCATCGGACTCAAGAAATAAAAATAGTTTATTATTAACCAATTAGTTTAGGTCTTGTTTCCTCACCTCTGCTTGATTGTAGATCCTCTTTCAAACTTTAAGAATCACTTTTATATCAATAGGAAACCTAACAAGTCGATAGATTTTAGTTAGAACTTATTCTGATAATTCCAGGCATACTGTTAAGTGGGGGTAGCTGGATGGGTAGCAGGACGGGTAGCAGTTTTCTGCGACCCCCAGGGGTAGGGTAGATGCCAGGGCCGGATGTTCCATCGACCCTGGGTGCGACCACCCCTTTCCTTGGCTTCCCGAATGTTGGGGGTCGATGCTAGGGTCGGATGTTCCATCGACCCTAGGTGAGACCCCCCATGGTTTGAGTCAAGAATTTCATCCTACAGTCCATTCTTTCATGTTTGGGTCCTATGGCTTAAAACTCTAGGTTTCTTCCTTACTTTGCCTACCATGATTTCCTCCATGAATTTCATTGAAATCCTCCCATGGATGGATGATTTGGGTATCTCCTAAGTCATACCCTCTTCATGAACCATTCTAAGGTCTTAAATAAATCATGGAGAATGTATTCATACCTTAGGATTGCTGAGATTCAGAGTTTCCTCTGAATTTCCTCCTCCTTGGTCTTCTTTTTTAATTCTCCTTCTCTTCTCTTTCTCTTCCTTCTCTTTTCTTTTTCTCAATCCAATTAGGGTTGTAAAAGGATTGAAAGAGGCTTATGGACGTCCTATTTATAGAGTAAAACCTCCCAAAATAAGTCCTATCACACCCCAATTCCGCACTATTCAGAATGGTGTGATGAATCGCTAATAAACCAACGGTTCAACCAGGATCTCGAGTAGGCTATCCCCGCGTTATCTAAACCCCCATACATCCGTAATCACAATCAAAGTAAATACCCAATAGCGAAAGTCTTATAATAAAATGAACTAAGAATCTACTGTAATATTAATAATTTAATAGCAAATTATTCTGTATCAACTAAGACATAAATAAATATCAAATACATGTATTTATTAAATCTAAAATAGGAAACCTATAAAATTTCTAATCAAATACACATGAGTGGCACTCGCAAGAGGAGTCATGTGTATCCACTTCAGCTTCAGCTTCCATCGCTGCTACATTCCCGTACGCTGGAGCACTCAAATAATCTTCAACGGTATAACCTGCATCATCAATTAAAAATATTCGACGTCGAGGGGTGAGCACAAATCACGGCTCAGTGAGTAGACAAAACAATGCAACAGTACATATGCATGCAATCAATTCAAATCTTTGGTCTGGTTTAAAGTTTGCAGTGTGCAATAGAAAGGTTTAGGTAGTCAAAGGTCGCGTTAATTGACCCCGCCTCTATACACAAGTGAGTGACGCCGCCCGAAGGTAACGTTTATCGTCGACTCACAAGCACCCAATCATGAACATTATATAACAAAGGTTACGTTTATTGCTATATAGTGCCATGCCAACACGTAAGCCCTGTTAGCGAGGGCTGCAAACTGGGCTCGCAACTAACCAATCCTAATGCCAAAAAGTGTATCCAATGTCACACCCCAATTCTGGTCTATTCAGAATGATGTGATGAACCGCTAAATAACCAACGGTTCAACCAGGATCTCAAATAGGCTATCCCTGCGTTATCCAAACTTACACACATCCGTAATCATAATCATAGTAAATACAAAATAGCAGAAGTCTTATAATAACATGAACTGAGAATCTATGTGATATTAAAATTTAAATAACAATTTATTCTGTATCAACCGAAACATAAGTAAATATCAATACAAGTCTTTAATAAATCCAAATAAAGAAACTTAAAAAAAATATCTAATCAAATACACACGAGTTGCACTCGCAAGAGGAGTCGTGTGTATCATCTTCAGCTCCAGCTTCCATAGCTGCTACGTTCTCATACGCAGACGCACCCATGTAGTCTTCAACCGTATAGCCTGCATCATCAACTAAAAATATTCGACGTCGAGGGGTGAGCACACATCACGCCTCAGTGAGTAGCCAAAATAATGCAACAATACATATGCATGCAAAAAGTCAATTTATATCATTGGTATGGTATATAAGTTTGCAGTATGCAATAGAAAGGTTTAGGTAGCCAAAGGTCGTGTTTATTGACTCCGCCTCTATACACGAGTGTGTGACGTTACCCGAAGATCACGTTTATCGTCAACTCACATGCACCCAATCATGAACATTATATAACAAAGGTTACGTTTATTGCTATATAGTGCCATACCAACACGTAAGCCCCTGTTAGCGAGGGCTGCAAACTGGGCTCGCAACTAACCAATCCTAATGCCAAACAGTGTATCCAAGGCCTCACCCTAGCATCCCTCAGAATGCCCATAGAGATAGAGCTAAGGCCGCCCGATAGAGTCAAAGACTATAAGGACCGAGACCACCTCCCCTGATACTCTACGACATAATAGTTCTGCTAAAGTAATGGCGATATGACGATGCCAATGCACAAGACTTGAGTTAGGGATAGAGCTAAAGTGCTGAGACCCGCCAAAGGTTAACGTTTATTGACGTTCTCATCACACCTCCCCTGATACTCGCTCGCATCAAGCACATCAACCACACACATACAAGCACATGCCTATTCCTATCATCATCATCATCATCATGTTATAAACAATAAAGTAAATATGCATGAACAAGTAATAGAAATATTGGATGGCATGCTGTATGCACATTACAAACATATTCGCATAGAATCAAGCATAGCATAGGACTCAAGAAATAAAAAACAGTTTATTATTAACCAATTTAGTTTGGGGTTAAGGTTCCTCACCTTAGCTTGCTACAAGATACTTTTCCAAGCTTTATAATCACCTTTATATTGTTATTGTATTGCTAGAAGACCTAACACAGTCGATAGAATTTAATTAGAATTTATTCAGAATTAAAAACCACAGTTAACTGAGGGTCGATGGTAGGGTCGATGGGTCTATCGACCCTCCCCTCTTTCTGGACTTCCCGAATGCTGAGGGTCGATGGTCAGGAATACCTAGGGTCGGATGGCCTATCGAACCTGGGTGCGACCCTTGGTGCACTCTGGTCCAATTCCCACTTTTAATCCATTCTTCGTGTTTGGGGTCCTATGGCTTTCTTCTACCTTTCATTCTACATTCATTCCATGGTCTGAAACCATGTATTAACCATCTAGAACAGTTTTCATACATCTTCCTATGGTTTCCATGAAAACCTAACCATAGATTGATGGTTTGGGTTTCTCCAAGATCACTCTCTCAACATTAACTAACCTAAGGTCTGTAGAAACTTAGGAATTAGTATCCATACCTGAGAAGATTAATCTTTCTCTGCAACTCTTCTCTTTTGGCTTAATTTTCTTCCTTGTTCCTCTTCTTCTTCTTTTCCATCTCTTCTCTTTCTCTCAATTCAATTAGGGTTGTGAAAGGAGTAAAAGTGGCTTAGGGACATCCTTTAAATAGACTAGGAACATCCTAAATAAGTCCCTCTAAGATTAGGAAAGAATCCCATTCGAAAATATGGAAATTTCCTAATTTTTATTTTTTACGGTAACCGAGGGTCGATGGGAGGATCGATGATCCCGTCGACCCTAGGGTATTAAGCTGTTCGACCCTCCCTTCAAAACTGAGGGTCTGACTTTCTGTTTTGGGAGGTCCGACCCTGCTTAGCTGGGTATGCAACCCTTCCCCTATTTTAAGTGTTTTTGGGTCAATTTGATACCTGGGATCTCGATCTCCTTCACGCCCTTGGTCCATTTGACTCGACCATGATGGGTAAACCTGGTTCAAGGTGGTAAGACCGGGTTAGATTTACACGGGTCTTACAACTCCCCCCAACTTATAAAAATTTTGTCCTCGAAATTGTAAGTACCTTCTGAATCAAATAAGTGAGGGTATTGCTTTCGCTTAGTATTCTCTTCTTCCCATGTAATTTCTTCCATGTCTCTACTTTTCCATAAGACCTTAACATAGTAGATATCTCTATTGCGTAGACATTGAACTTTTCGACTAGTGATTTCTGTTGGTGTTACTTCAAATGTCAAATCATCAGTCAATTCCGGCAAATCTACTGTCAACACGTGCGTTGGATCCTTAACATACTTCTTCAATCCAGAAATGTGAAATACGTCATGTACACTTGACATTGATGGTGGTAGTGCTAACTGATAAGCTACTTTTCCACGCTTGGCTAGAATTTCATACGGCCCGACATATCTTGGACTTAGCTTCTGTTTCTGTCCGAACCTCTTCAATCCTCGCATAGGCGATACTTTCAATAATACTTTATCACCTACAGCGAACTCCAGATCTCTTCGTCGAGTATCTACATTTTGCTTATGACGGTTCTGAGCTGTTCTCACTCTTTCCTTGATGATGTCGACCACTCGACAAGTCTCTTCAACAAATTCTGGTCCAACAATACTACGTTCTCCAACTTCATTCCAAAACAAGGGAGTTTGACACTTTCTGCCATACAGTGCTTCATAAGGTGACATCTGTATAGTAGCCTGATAGCTGTTGTTATAAGCGAACTCGATCAGTGGTAATCTTTCGTCCCATGATCCCTTGAAATCAATTACACATGCTCGTAGCATATCTTCTAGAATCTGAATTGTACATTCTGACTGTCCATCTGTCTGTGGGTGGAATGCAGTACTGAACTTCAACGTTGTACCCATAGCCTTTTGCAATCCTTCCCAAAATTTGGAAGTAAATCGTGGATCTCTATCGGACACAATACTTTCTGGTACACCGTGTAACCGAACAATATTATCCACATACAGCTTCGCTAACCTTTCCAGTGTATACTGAGGTCGTATAGGTATGAAGCGAGCTGTTTTGGTCAGACAGTCCACAATCACCCAAACTGTGTCAACTATTTAAGGAGTCAATGGTAGTCCCGTGACGAAGTCCATAGTGATGCAGTCCCATTTCCATGCTGGTTCCGATAATGGCTGCAACAGTCCAGTGGGTCTTTGTCGCTCAGCCTTTACCTTCTGACAATTTAGGCATTGAGACACAAACTTGGCTACATCTTCTTTCATTCCCCTCCACCAATATAGTTTCTTCAGGTCATGATACATTTTTGTACTTCCAGGATGTATCGAATAGATGGTGGTATGGGCTTCTTTCATCAGTCGGTGTCTAATGTCCATACTTTCTGTTTCAGGTATACATATTCTTCCTTTGTATTTCAGTACTTTCTCGTCATCCAAGGTGAACTCAGGGTTAGTCCTACCTTTCTCAATATCTTCTTGTACTGTTCTTAGATAAGGATCTGCTTTGATAGCTGTCTTCACTTGATCCACTATATCCGGTATAATCTTCAATGCCGCGAACATATTTGAAAACCGATGAATAAACACTTGGTTAGCTGATTCATCCGTTGTATCTATCACATACTGCTCGTTGCCGTGATTGAATACCATTCCGGTGATACACATTGCTGCGGTCGTGCTAACTTCTCCTTGAGATTTTATCATTGCTTTTCTGCTTAATGCATCCGCTACTACGTTTGCTTTTCCCGGATGATACTGGATATCACAATCATAGTCTTTCAATAGTTCCAGCCATCTTCATTGTCTCATATTCAACTCCTTCTGATTAAATAAATAAGTAAGACTTTTATGGTCCGACTTAATCTGAAATTTCTCTCCGTATAGGTAATGTCTCCATATCTTGACAGCATGTACTACTGCCGCTAACTCCAAATCATGAGTAGGATAATTTTTCTCATTACCTTTAACTGTCTTGAAGCATAAGCCATTACTTGCTCTCCTTGCATAAGCACACATCCTAGTCCCAGTCTCGACGCATCAGTGTATAAAGTAAACGTCTGTCCTGGAACGGGATGGTCAAAATCGGGGCCGATATCAATCTGGTCTTCAGTGTTTGGAAACTCTTTTCACATTTATCGGTCCACACAAATTTTTCACCTTTCTTAGTCAAACTGGTGAGAGGTACGACAATCCGAGAATAGTCTTCTACGAATCTCCGATAATAACCAGCTAGACCCAGAAAACTTCTTATTTCTGAAACACTCTTTGGTGCTTCCCACTTCACAATAGCCTCGTTCTTGCTGGGATCCACTTTGATTCCTTCAGTGGATACTACATGGCCTAGGAATGCAACTTCACTTAACCAAAACTCGCACTTTGAAAATTTGGCATATAGCTTCTCTTTCCTTAAACGCTGTAGGGCTGCGTTTAGGTTCTTGATATGGATTTCCTTGTCCTTGGAGTATACCAATATATCATCAATGAATACTATAACCGATGTATCCAACATATCGTGGAAAATTCGATTCATAAGTTCCATGAACGTTGCCGGTGCATTAGTTAATCCGAAAGACATAACCAGAAATTCATAATGTCCATATCTGGTCCTGAATGCTGTTTTTGGAATATCACTTTCTTTAATCTTCAGCTGATGATAGCCTGATCGAAGATCGATCTTAGAAAATACTCTTGCTCCTTGTAACTGATCGAACAAGTCATCGATCCGAGGTAGTGGATATCGATTCTTGATTGTCAGTTTGTTCAACCCTCGATAGTCGATACATAATCGAACACTACCATCCTTCTTCTTCACGAACAACACCGGTGCCCCCCATGGAGATATATTGGGTCGAATATAACCCTTGTCCAGTAGTTCTTGTAATTGCACCTTCAGTTCCTTCAGTTCCGTAGGAGCCATTCTATAAGGTGCTTTTGATACGGGTGCGGCTCTAGGTATCAGATCTATTATAAACTCCGTGGCCCGGTCGGGTGGTAACCCGGGTAGTTCCTCCGAAAATACGTCAGGATACTCCCTCACGACATCAATGTCTTCCATTCGTGGTGCTTCCTTGGCTAGGTCAACCACTGATACTAGATACCTGATTGCTCCTTTGTCAAGGCACTTCTTAGCCTTTAATGCTGAAAGTATGAACTTGTGCCTCCATGGAAGTTTGGTTCCCGAGAAACTGAATTCCGCTCCTTCTTTGTCTTTGAATGTTAGCTTCTTTTCGGCGTATAGTAGGTTTGCAGAATGCCGAGCTAACCAGTCCATTCCCAAGATGACATCAAAGTCTGCCATCTCAAGTTGTATCAATGTTGCATCTAACGTCTTCTCTCCAATGAGAACTGGACATGGTCCATAACCTTTCTCTAGTTCCACTTCTAACACCATCGGTGACCGTACAAGTAATTTGTAGTCTAACGTTTTGATGGGTAATTTGGTCTTCTTTCCAAATGACACAGATATAAATGAATGAGTAGCTCCGGAATCAAAGAGTACTCTGGCGGGTACGCCATTTATAGGTACAATACCTGTGATTTATCTTTACTTAGTCTACATGCTCATTTAATGTAATTACAACTTTAGAAGTTTCAGTCATACCTGTGACCACATTGGGTGATGCGGCCTCATCCTCGGACGTAACAGCATATACACGTCCATGATGGAATTGTTTCTTGGGCTTAGGGCACTCCCTTGTCATATGTCCCGATTGGTTGCAGTTAAAACACTTCGGGGCTTCAGAATTTGGCTTTGGTTGAGGTTGGACTGCTGGGGTAGTCTTGGTTGCAGCATTAAAATTCTGAGGACGGAAAGGCTTATACGTCCTGTTATTGCCTCCATTGTAGGAGTTTCCGGCTGGTCTCTTGATGCCTCTGTTCTGAGTAAGGTAACTCTCCTTCTGGCTCGATTCAACCACTCGAGCAATCTTGACAGCTTCGTTGTAAATTCTCTTCTCTAAGCCCAGAACATTTTCTCTGATGCTTCCTCTTAGTCCTGCGACGAACCTACGGGTTTTGGTATCTTCTTCTTGCATGCTAACCGGTGCAAAGAAAAACAGCTCTTCGTAGTGCTGTTGATATGAATCTACAGTCATCTGTACCTGGTACAAGCTCAGGAACTCCTTCTCCATTGAATCTCTGAAGCTTCGTGGAAAATATTTCACAAAGAATGCTTCTTTATATATAGCCCATGTCAGTAGGGCGTGCTTGGTCAGTAAATATGTCTTTGTGGATTTCCACCAATGGTGTGCGTCACCCTTGAGCATGAAGGTGGCACATAGTACTTTCTCTTCCTTTGTAATAGTCATCATGAGGAAGTTTCTCTCCATCTCGTCTATCCAGTGTGCTGGCCACAATGGATCAGACGGCTTGCCGTTGAATTCTCTGGGTTTCATCTTCAAAAGTCACTCCACTAGTCGGGAGTGGTCCAGCTGATTTTGGGGGTTTGCCCCAAACATATAAGGTGGATACTGGTTATTCCCTTGAACGCTCTCGGAGCCCTGACCGGAATCTGTGCAGCCGGTTGTTGAGGGGTCTGATGAGCTGGGTGGTTACCCATCGGGGCTGCACTGGCTTGTCCAGTGTGCATGGGTGCGGCCTGAGTAGCTTGAAACATAATTCCCATGGCGACCTGAATTTGAGCCTATGCGGGTTGCATCTGCTGCAGCTGCTGTGCCAGGTTCATCAATGGGTAGTTATTCTCTTGACTAGTCTCCTCCACTGGTGGTGGTGGTGGGACTGCATTTCGGGTCTGCCGGGTCACTCTACGTCCAAACATAATTCCTTTCGCTAATTGGTGGTGCCTGGAAATCATCAAAATAGGTGAGAAGTCATTTATATTTCATGTAGGCACGCTAACCAATTATCAATTCCAATTCTAGCTCATTTTATAAACAAAATGCTGTCTTTTCTATGCAGGGTCGACGGTGAGGGTCGCTGGTATGTCCGACCCTTAGTTTCCGACCCTGGGAATGACCTGTTCTTCCCGAGAGCTGAGGGTCGATGCGAGGGTCGATGGGTATCCGACCCTCGGTATCCAACCCTTAGTTTCCTGACAGCTTACCGAGAGCTGAGGGTCGATGCGAGGGTCGATGGGTGTCCGACCCTCAGTTATGACCCTTAGTTTTCTGTCAGGTTCCCGAGAGCCGAGGGTCGATGGGAGGGTCGATTCGAGGGTCGATGGGAGGGTCGATTCGAGGGTCGATGGATCCAGTCGAATTGTCCGACCATCAGACCAAAAATCTGATTGTTAAGATCCGATTCTGGGTCATTTCTCACTATTCCTCCTCCGTTTTGACTCGTCTCTCCTCTCTGAGTAGCTACAGTGCTACTCTACCGTTTTCGATCGATTTGACTCCGGGTTTCGACGTCCACGTCATCCGTACAGGTATGTTCTCTCATTTTTACCTGTTTTTAGGTTTTCTTTTCTAGGTTTTTTTCCATTTAACTTGTATTTTTCAAATTAAACTTTTTCCAACCGTAAAAATTCGATTTTTATTGGGGGCTTTTGTTATTGGTGTCTCGAGGAACGAAAGCCCTCAAAATTTTTTGAGTTTCATCGGTTGGTTATCGAGAAAATTGAAATTTTCTCTTTTTGCCCTAATTTGTCCAAAATTTTGATTTTTCTTGAATTTCTTCAAATTGAGCTTCGTGAGTTAAAATTTCCTACTGTATGTGGGTTGTAGGATGTATTTTAACCTACGTAAGTTCTCATGCCCACTTGTATGGTGAGAATTGGGGCTTTATGGTCAACTTACGTTGTTATTACATCAAATTTTGGATTTTTATCCAATTAACTCCTTGTTTCCTTTTCTTTCTTACTTTGCAGATACCATGGCTCGTACCAAAGTACCCAGAGTGCGTGATCCACTTCGCTTCCGTTCGAATGAAGCTGAGGCACAGTATGCTAACTATGCCCGTAAGAAAGTGGAAGGGGGTCACATGGTGAACTTGGCTGAGCTAGCCTTGTTCAATGTAGAGGGAGCTTTTGGTGATATGGGGTGGCTCCCTGTCATCACATACGATGCGTGCACGTGTCCAGATTTGGTGCGCCAGTTCTATTGTAATCTCCAGGTGGTGGGGAATTACAACGACGTTGAGCATGGCCAGGAGTTGCGCATCACCAGTTACGTCAAGGGGGTGCACATTTCCTTTGATTATCAGCAGCTGGCCGATCTGTTGGGCATTCCCTATGATGGCCCCATGGTGTACTGTGTGCCGGGAGAGCCACAGTTTGTTGAGATGGAGATGAGAGCAGAGATCGACAACCAGCTGCTCCATCCTGATCGATGGCAGATGAGAGCCTGCTACTTGCGTCCAGCTCCATGGGTCTTCTACAAGATTATCCAGCATTATCTAATCCCATAGAGTGGGCACTAAGAGAGGGTCTCTCAGCTGACACAGTTTATGATACACAGCATCTGCACTCGACAGCCCGTCTGTCTTCCCTACATCATCATGCGGACTATGATTAGTGCTACATTGGTCGGGCATAGGGGTAATCTACCCTATGGGCGCATGATTACAGTCCTTCAGACCCGTCTGGGGGTTGACCTGTTAGATGAGAAGATCCAGGAGAAGACCTTCTCGTCGCCTCTAGATTGGGAGGTTATCTGCAAGATGGGGCTGTGAGATGCTGAGGTTAGTGATGAAGAGAGGAACGCGATGGTGCGCCCTCACACTCGGGTGGAGATGGCTGATGCTGAGGCTGCTGCAGCTGCTGTTAGAGCTCAGGTGGATCTATTCGACGATGACGATCGTATGTATATGGACGTCGACTCGATACCACCGCCTTCACCTACACATGTGGCTGGAGTTGGTACTTCTTCTGCGGCGGACCCTGTACCTGAGGCTGGTCCTTCACATACGGCTGGTCCTTCACTTCCACCTTCAGCCATGATGGAAATGCTGCAGGAGATCAGGGATGCTCAGAGTAGATCTGATTAGAGGATGGATGAGCTGTTGGTTGCTCAGCATGCATCAGACGCGAGGATGGGAGAGCTCCTAGAGGTGCAGCGCGCGACTGATCAGAGGATAGCCGGTCTCACAGCTAGTCTACATACGACCCAGACTCAGATAGCCTAGTTGACTAGAGTCTATGCTGAGGACTACGACAGAGACCGTGAGGCACCACCTCCTCCTACGCCTCCTGCGTCTTGATTGTACCTTTATTTCTTGTACTTCAGAGTAACTGTCCGGGTTGTGGACTGTACTCTGCTTTAGTTATGTATATACGTTTTGTTTTTCTCACTCATTGTATGTAACTTGTTTCCCCTTAATGGATACATTATTCTCTTTTTAAATTTGGTTTCAATCATCACTGGTGCTTACAGTTTTTTTATATTACTGTTTTTTACTTTTATCCTATCTCAGTTCATAATTGTCTTGAATGTATGCTAGTTCGGCGGGCAAGGCCTGAGATGCTCTGATACCAAGTTGTCACACCCCAATTCTGGTCTATTCAGAATGATGTGATGAACCGCTAAATAACCAACGGTTCAACCAGGATCTCAAATAGGCTATCCCCGCGTTATCTGAACTTACACACATCCGTAATCATAATCAGAGTAAATACACAATAGCGGAAGTCTTATAATAACATGTACTGAGAATCTATGTGATATTAAAATTTAAATAACAATTTATTCTGTATCAACCGAAACATAAGTAAATATCAATACAAGTCTTTAATAAATCCAAATAAAGAAACTTATAAAAAATATCTAATCAAATACACACGAGTTGCACTCGCAAGAGGAGTCATGTGTATCATCTTCAGCTCCAGCTTCCATAGCTGCCACGTTCCCGTACGTAGACGCACCCATGTAGTCTTCAACCGTATAGCCTGCATCATCAACTAAAAATATTCGACGTCGAGGGGTGAGCACACATCACGACTCAGTGAGTAGCCACAATGCAACAATACATATGCATGCAAAAAGTCAATTTATATCTTTGGTCTGGTATATAAGTTCGCAGTATGCAATAGAAAGGTTTAGGTAGCCAAAGGTCGCGTTTATTGACTCCGCCTCTATACATGAGTGTGTGACGTTACCCGAAGATCACGTTTATCATCAACTCACATGCACCCAATCATTAACATTATATAACAAAGGTTACGTTTATTGCTATATAGTGCCATACCAACACGTAAGCCCCTCTTAGCGAGGGCTACAAACTGGGCTCGCAACTAACCAATCCTAATGCCAAACAGTGTATCCAAGGCGTCACCCCAGCATCCCTCAGAATGCCCATAGAGATAGAGCTAAGGCCCCCCGATAGAGTCAGAGACTACAAGGACCGAGACCACCTCCCCTGATACTCTACGACATAATAGTTCTGCTAAAGTAATGGCGATACGACGATGCCAATGCACAAGACTTCAGTTAGAGATAGAGCTAAAGTGCTGAGACCCGCCAAAGGTTAACGTTTATTGACGTTCTCATCACACCTCCCCTGATACTCGCTCGCATCAAGCACATCAACCACACACGTACAAGCACATGTCTATTCCTATCATCATCATCATCATCATGTTATAAACAATAAATTAAATATGCATGAACAAGTAATAAAAATATTGGATGGCATGCTGTATGCACATTACAAACATATTCGCATAGAATCAAGCATAGCATAGGACTCAAGAAATAGAAAACAGTTCATTATTAACCAATTTAGTTTGGGGTCAAGGTTCCTCACCTTAGCTTGCTACAAGATACTTTTCCAAGCTTTATAATCACCTTTATATTGTTATTGTATTGCTAGAAGACCTAACACAATCGATAGAATTTAATTAGAATTTATTCGGAATTATAAACCACTCTATTAACTGAGGATCGATGGTAGGGTCGATGCTAGGGTCGATGGGTCTATCGACCCTCCCCTCTTTCTGGACTTTCCGAATGCTGAGGGTCGATGGTCAGGAATACCTAGGGTCGGATGGCCTATCGACCCTGGGTGCGACCCTTGGTTCACTCTGGTCCAATTCCCACTTTTAATCCATTCTTCGTGTTTGGGGTCCTATGGCTTTCTTCTACCTTTCATTCTACATTAATTCTATGGTTTGAAACCATGTATAAACCATCTAGAATAGTTTTCATACATCTTCCTATGGTTTCCATGAAAACCTAACCGTAGATTGATGGTTTGGGTTTCTCCGAGATCACTCTCCCAACATTAACTAACCTAAGGTCTCTAGAAACTTATGGAATTAGTAACCATACCTGAGAAGATTAATCTTTCTCTGCAACTCTTCTCTTTTGGCTTAATTTTCTTCCTTGTTCCTCTTCTTCTACTTTTCCTTCTCTTCTCTTTCTCTCAATTCAATTAGGGTTGTGAAAGGAGTGAAAGTGGCTTAGGGACGTCCTTTAATAAACTAGGAACATCCTAAATAAGTCCCTCTGAGATTAGGAAAGAATCCCATTCGAAAATATGGAAATTTCCTAATTTCTATTTTCTACAGTAACGGAGGGTCGATGATCCCGTCGACCCTAGGGTCTTAAGCTGTCCAACCCTCCCTTCAAAACTGAGGGTCTGACTTTCTGTTTTGGGAGGTCCAACCCTGCTTAGCTGGGTATGCGACCCTTCCCCTATTTTAAGTGTTTTTGGGTCAATTTGATACCTAGGATCTCGATCTCCTTCACGCCCATGGTCCATTTGACTCGACCATGACAGGTAAACCTGGTTCAAGGTGGTAAGCGGGGTTAGATTTACACGGGTCTTACATCCAAGGCCTCACCCCAGCATCCCTCAGAATATCCATAGAGATAGAGCTAAGGCCCCCCGGTAGAGTCAGAGACTACAAGGACCGAGACCACCTACCCTGATACTCTACGACATAATAGTTCTGCTAAAGTAATGACGATACGACGATGCTAATGCACAAGACTTGAGTTAGAGATAGAGCTAAAGTGTTATGACCCGCCAAAGGTTAACATTTATTGACGTTTTCATCACACCTCCCCTGATACTCGCTCGCATCAAGTACACCAACCACACACATACAATCACATGCCTATTCCTATCATCATCATCATCATGTTATAAACAATAAAGTAAATATGCATGAACAAATAATAGAAATATTGGATGACATGTTGTATGCACGTTACAAACATATTCGCATAGAATCAAGCATGGCATTAGACTCAAGAAAATAGAAAACAGTTTGTTATTAACCAATTAGTTTAGAGTTCTGTTTCCTCACCTTTGCTTGTTAATAGATCCTCTTCCAAACTTTAGAATCACCTTTATAATGTTATTATATTGCTAGAAGACCTAACAAAGTCGATAGAATTTAATTAGAATTAATTCTGAATTTAAAAACCATGCTGTTAACTGAGGGTCGGAGGTAGGGTCGAAGTCCTGATCGACCCTGGGTGCGACCCTCCCCAGACTCAGAATTTCCCGAACACTAAGGGTCGATGGTCAGGATCACCTAGGGTCGGATGGTCATCGACCCTCGGTGCGACCCTCGGTGCACTTTGGTCCAATTCCCTCTTTTTAGTCCATTCTTCGTGTTTGGGGTCCTATGGCTTGTTTCTACATTCCATTCAACATTCATTCCATGGTCTAGAACCATGAATCATCCACCTAAATAGCTTTCAAGCATTCCCCTATGGTTTTCCATAAAATCCTAACCATGGGTTGATGGTTTGGGTTTCTCCGAGATCACACTCTCATCAATATCTAACCTAAAGTCTGTAGAAACTCATGGAATTAGTATCCATACCTGAGAAGAATACTCTTTTCTCTGCAACTGTTCTTTTTTGGCTAAATTCTCTTCCTTGCTTCTCTTCTTCTTCTTTTCCTTCTCTTCTCTTTCTCTCAATTCAATTAGGGTTGTGAAAGGAGTGAAAGAGGGTTAGGGATGTCCTTTAAATAGAGTAGGAACATCCTAAAATAAGTCCCATTGAGATTAGGAAAGAATCCCAATCAAAAATTAGGAAATTTCCTAATTCTATTTCTTACGGTAACCGAGGGCCGATGGGAAGGTCGATGATCCCATCGACCCTAGGGTTCAAGATGTCCGACCCTCCCTTCAAAACAGAGGGTCTGACTTTTTGTTTTGGGAGGTCTGACCCTGCTTAGCTGGGTATGCAACCCTCCCTTCAAACTATGTGTTTTTGGGTCAATTTGATACCTGGGATCTCGATCTCCTTCACGCCCTTGGTCCATTTGACTCGACCATAATGGATAAACCTGGTTCAAGATGGTAAGACCGGGTTAGATTGACACGGGTCTTACAACTCCCCCCTACTTATAAAAATTTTGTCCTCGAAATTGTACGTACCTTCTGAATCAAATAAGTGAGGGTATTGCTTTCGCATAGCATTTTCTTCTTCCCATGTAATTTCTTCCATGTCTTTACTTTTCCATGTGACCTTTACATAATAGATATCTCGGTTGCGTAGACGTTGAACCTTTCGGCTGGTGATTTCTGTTGGTGTTACTTCAAATGTCAAATCATCAGTCAATTCTGGCAAATCTACTATCAAAACGTGCGTTGGATCCTTGACATACTTCTTCAATAGGGATATATGAAATACGTCATGCACACTTGACATAGATGGTGGTAGTGCTAACTGATAAGCCACTTTACCATGCTTAGCTAGAATTACATACGGCCCGACATATCTTGGTCTTAGTTTCCCTTTCTGCCCGAACCTTTTTAATCCTCGCATAGGCGATACCTTCAAAAATACTTTATCACCTACAACGAACTCCAGATCTTTGCGTCGAGTATCTGCGTATTGCTTCTGACGGTTCTGAGCCATTCTCATTCTTTCCTTGATAATGTCGACCACTCAGAAAGTCTCTTCAACAAATTCCAGCCCAACAATACTACGTTCTCCAACTTCATTCCAAAACAAAGGAGTTCGACACTTTCTGCCATACAATGCTTCATAAGGTGACATCTGTATAGTAGCCTGATAGCTATTGTTATACGCGAACTCGATCAATGGTAACTTTTCATCCCATGATACTTTGAAATCAATTACACATGCTCGTAGCATATATTCTAGAATCGGAATTGTACCCTCTGACTATCCGTCTGTTTGTGGGTGGAATGCAGTACTGAACTTCAATGTTGTACCTGTAATCCTTCCCAAAACTTGGAAGTTAATCGTGGATCTCTATCAGACACAATGCTTTCTGGAACACCATGTAACCGAACAATATTATCCACATACAGCTTTGCTAACCTTTCAGTGTATACTGAGGTCGTGAAGCAAGCTGTTTTAGTCAGACGGTCCACAATCACCCAAACTACGTCAACTACTCGAGGAGTCAGTGGTAGTCCCGTGACGAAGACCAAAGTGATGCAGTCCCATTTCCATGCTGGTTTCGATAATGGCTGTAACAGTCCTGCGGGTCTTTGTCGTTCAGCTTTTACTTTCTGACAATTTAGGCATTGAGACACGAACTTAGCTACATCTGCTTTCATTCCCCTCCACCAATTTAGTTTCTTTAGATCATGATACATTTTTGTACTTCCAGGATGTATCAAATAGATGGTGGTATGGGCTTCTTTCATCAGTTGGTGTCTAATGTGCATACTTTCTATTTCAGGTACACATATTCTTCCTTTGTATTTCAGTACCCTTTCTTCGTCGAAGGTGAACTCAGGATTAGTCCTACCTTTTTCGATATCTTCTTGTACTGTTCTCAGAGAAGGATCTGATTTAATAGCTGTCTTCACTTCATCCATTATGTCTGGTATAATCTTTAAAGTGGCGAACATATTTGAATACCGATGACTAAACCCTTGGTTGGCTGATCCATCCGTTGCGTCTATCACATATTGTTCGTTGTCATGATTGAATACCATTTCGGTAGTACACATTGCTGCAGTTGGGCTAACCTCTCCTTCTGATTTTATCATTGCTTTTCTGCTTAACGCATTCGCTACTACGTTCGCTTTTCCCGGATGATACTGGATATCACAATCATAGTCTTTTAATAGTTCCAGCCATCTTCTTTGTCTCATATTCAACTCCTTCTGATTAAATAAATAAGTAAAACTTTTATGGTCCGACTTAATCTGAATTTCTCTCCGTATAGATAATGTCTCCATATCTTGACATCATGTACTACTGCCGCTAACTCCAAATCATGGGTGGGGTAATTTTTCTCATGTATTTTCAACTGTCTTGAGGCGTAAACAATTACTTCTCTCCTTGCATAAGCACACATCCTAGTCCCAGTCCTGACGCATCAGTGTATAAAGTAAATGTCTGTCCTGGAACGGGAATAGTCAAAATCGGAGCGGATATCAATCTGGTCTTCAATGTTTGGAAACTCTTCTCACATTTATCGGTCCACATGAACTTTTCACCTTTCTTAGTCAAACTTGTGAGAGGTACGGCAATTCGAGAATAGTCTTCTACGAATCTCGGATAATAACCAGCTAGACCCAGGAGACTTCTTATTTCTGAAACGCTCTTTGGTGTTTCCCACTTTACAATAGCCTTGATTTTGCTGGGATCTACTTTGATTCATTCAGCGGATACTACATGGCCTAAGAAGGCGACTTCATTTAGCCAAAACTCACACTTTGAAAATTTGGCATATAGCTTCTCTTTCCTTAAACGCTGTAGGGCGGCGTTTAGGATCTTGATATGAGTTTTTTCGTCCTTGGAGTATACCAATATATCATCAATAAATACTATAACCGACGTATCCAACATATCATGGAAAACCCGATTCATAAGCTCCAAAAAAATTGTTGGTACGTTTGTTAATCCAAAAGACATGACCAAGAACTCATAGTGTCCATATCTGGTCCTGAAAGCTGTCTTCGGAATATCACCCTCTTTAATCTTCAACTGATGATAGCATGATCGAAGATCGATCTTAGAAAATACCTTTGCTCCTTGCAACTGATCGAACAAGTCATCGATCCGATGTAGTAGGTATCGATTCTTGATTGTCAGTTTATTCAACTCCCGATAGTCGATGCATAATCGAACACTACCGTCCTTCTTCTTCACAAATAACACCGGCGCTCCCCATGGTGATATACTGGGTCGAATATAACCCTTGTCCAGTAGTTCCTGTAGTTGCACTTTCAGTTCCTTCAGTTCAGTAGGAGCCATTCTATAAGGTGCTTTTGATACTGGTGCGGCTCCAGGTACAAGGTCTATCACAAACTCTGTGGCTCGGTCGGGTGGTATTCCTGTAGTTCCTCTGGAAATACGTCGGGATAGTCCCGCACGACTTCAATATCTTCCATTTGTGGTGCTTCCTTGGTTAGGTCGACCACTGATACTAGATACCTGACTGCCCCCTTCTCAAGGCACTTCTTAGCCTTTAGTGCTGAGAGTATGAGCTTGCGTCTACGGGGAAATTTGGTTCCCAAAAAACTAAATTCTGCTCCTTCTTTGTCTTTAAATGTTAGCTTCTTTTCGACGCATAATAGGCTTACAGAATACCGAGCTAACCAATCCATACCCAAGATGACGTCAAAGTCTGCCATCTCAAGTTGTATCAAGGTTGCATCTAAGGTTTTCTCGCCAATGAGAACTGGACATGGGCTATAGCCTTTCTCTAATTCCACTTCTAACCCCATCGGTGACCGTACAAGTAATTTGTAGTCTAATGTTTTGATGGGTAAGTTTATCTTCTTTCCGAATGACACAAATATAAATGAATGAGTAGCTCCTGAGTCAAAGAGTACTCTGGCGGGTACGCCATTTATAGGTAGAATACCTGTGATTTATTTTACTTAGTCTACATGCTCATACAAAGTAATTGCAACTTAAAAGGTTTCAGTCATACCTATGACCACATCGGGTGATGCGGCAGCATCCTCGGATGTAACAGTATATACCCGTCCCTGATGGAACTGCTTCTTGGGCTTAGGGCACTCCCTTGCCATATGTCCCGGTTCGTTGTAGTTAAAATACTTTGGGCCTTCAGAATTTGGCTTTGGCTGCTGTTGAACCACTAGAGTAGTCCTCGGTGCAGCAGTAAAGCCCTGAGCACGGAAGGGTTTAAATGTCTTGTTGTTCCTTCCGTTGTAAGTATTTTCAGCTGGCCTTTTGATACCCCGGTTCTGTGTGAAATAACTCTCCTTCTGGCTCGATTCAATAACCCGAGCTATTTGGACAGCTTCATTGTATATCTTATTTTCAAAGCCCAGAACGTGTTCCCTGATGCTTCCTCTCAGTCCTGTGACGAACCTACGGGTTTTGGTGTCTTCTTCTTGCATGCTAAGTGGTGCAAAGAAAAATGGCTCCTCATAATGTTGTTGATATGCATCCACTGACATCTGTCCCTGATATAAACTCATGAACTCTTTCTCCATAGAATCTCTGAAGCTTCGTGGAAAATATTTCTCGAATAAAGCCTCTTTATATATAGCCCAAGTCAGTAGGGCGTGATTGGTCAATAAGTAAGCCCTAGCAGATTTCCACCAATGATGTGCGTCACCCTTTAGCATGAAGGTGGCACATAATACTTTTTCTTCCTCTGTGATAGTCATCATGAGGAATTATCTCTCCATCTCGTCTATCTAGTGTGCTGGCCACAATGGATCAGACGGTTTGCCGTTGAATTCCTTGGGTTTCATCTTCAAGAATCTCTCTACTAGTCGAGAGTGATCCAACTGATTTTGGGGATATGCCCCAAACATATGGGGTGGATACTGGTAATTAACCTAAGCTGCTTTTGGAGCTTATAGTAGAATCTGTGCAGCAGGTTATTGAGGTGTCTGAGGTGCTGGGTGGTTACCCATTGGTGCTGCACTGGCTTGTCCTGTCTGCATAGGTGCAGCTTGAGTGGCTTGGAACATAATACCCATCACAACTTGCATCTGAGCCTGTGCGTGTTGCATCTGTTGCAGCTGCTGAGCCAGATTCATCACCACGGTTGCTAGCTCTGGTGGTGGAGGTGGCAAATTTGTAGGGTTTGCCTATTCTGGATTACCCGGTGTATAATTATTTTCCTGACTGGTCTCCTCCACGGGTGGTGGTGGTGGAACTGCATTTTGGTTCTGTCGGGTTACCCTACATCCAAACATAATTCCTTATGTGATTGGTGGTGCCTGAAAATTAACAAAATAGGTGAAGAGTCATTTATATTTCATGTAGGCACGCTAATCAATATAAAATTTCAATTCAAGCTCATTTTTAAAAGAAAATACTATCTTTTCTATGCAGGGTCGATGGTGAGGGTCGATGGTATGTCCGACCCTTAGTATCCGACCCTGGGAATGACCTGTTCTTCCCGAGAGCTGAGGGTCGATGTGAGGGTCGATGGGTGTCCGACCCTCAGTTCTGACCCTTAGTTTTCTGTCAGATTCCCGAGAGTCGAGGGTCGATGGGAGGGTCGATCCGAGGGTCGATGGTTCTGGTCGAATTGTCCGACCCTTAGACCAAAAATCAGATTTTTAAGATCCGATTTTGAGTCATTTCTTATTATTCCCCTCCCGTTTCGACTTGTCTCTCCCCTTTGAGTTGCTACAGTGTCACTCCACTGTTTTTGGTCGGTTTGAGTCCGGGTTTCGACGTCCACGTCATCCATACAGGTATATTCTCCCATTTTCACCTGTTTTTAGGTTTTTTTTTCTAGGTTTTTGCTCATTTAACTGGTATTCTTCAAATTAAACTTTTTCCAACCCTAAAAATTTGATTTTTATTAGGGGCTTTTGTTATTGGTGTCTCGAGGAACGAAAGCCCTCAAAAATTTTTGAGTTTCATCGGTTGGTTATCGAGAAACATGGATTTTTGCTCGTTTGCCCTAATTTGTCAAAAATTTTCAATTTCTTGAAATTTCTTCCAATTGGTCTTCGTTAGTTCCAATTTCCTACTATATGTGGGATGTAGGATATGAAGGAACCTACGTAAGTCCTCCTGCCCGCATGTACGGGTAAAAAGTAAGGCTTTTGTCCAATTTACGTCGTTAAAATGTCAATTTTGGATTTTTATCCTATTAACTCATTGTCTCCCTGTTTCTTTCTTATGTGCAGATACCATGGCTCGTACCAAGATACCCAGAGTCCGTGATCCACTTCGCTTCCGCTCCAATGAAGTCGAGGCATAGTGTGCCGACTATGCTAGTAAGAAAGTGGAGGGTGGTCGTATGGTGAACTTGGCTGAGCTAGCCTTGTTCAACGTAGAGAGAGCATTTGGTGACATGGGGTGGCTCCCTGTCATTACTTACGACGCGTGCACATGTCCGGATTTGGTGCGTCAGTTCTATTGTAATCTCTAGGTGGTGGGGAATTACAATGACGTTGAGAGGGGTCAAGAGTTGTGCATCACCAGCTATGTTAAAGGGGTGCACATTTCATTTGACTATCGGCAACTGGCCAATCTGCTAGGCATTCCTTATGATGGCCCTATGGTGTACTGTGCGCCTGGAGAGCCCCAGTTTGTTTCCATGGAGATGAGGGTAGAGATCGACAACCAGCTGCTACGACCTGATCGCTGGCAGATGAGAGCCTGTTACCTGCGTCCTGCTCCATGGGTCTTCTGTAAGATTATCCAGCATAATATCATTCCATAGAGTGGGCACTATGAGAGGGTTTCTCAGCTGACCCAGTTTTTTATATATAGTATTTGCACTAGACAGCCAGTCTGTCTTCTATACATCATCATGCGGACCATGATTAGTGCTACTTTGTCCGGTCATAGGGGTAATCTACCCTATGGACGTATGATCACTGTCCTGCTTACTCGCCTGGGGGTGGACTTAGTAGATGAGAAGATTCAGGAGAAAACCTTCTCGTCGCCTCTAGATTGGGAGGCTATCTGCAAGATGGGTATGTGAGATTCCCAAGTCAGTGATGAGGAGAGGAACGAGATGGTACGCTCTCACACTCGCATTGAGATGGCTGACGCTAAGGCCGCTGCTGCCGCTGCTAGAGCTCATGTGGATCCTGTCGATGATGACGATCGTATGTATATGGATGTCTACTCGATACCACCGCCTTCACCTACGCATGCTGCTGGAGTTGGTACTTCTTCTACGGCGGATCCTGTACCTGTGACTGGTCCTTCTCATGCAGCTGGTCCTTCACGCCCACCTTCTGATATGACGGAGATGCTGCAGGAGATCAGGGAGGCTCAGCGCAGATCTGATCTGAGGATGGAGGAATTGCTAGATGCTCAGCGTGTGAGAGTGGATGAGCTGCTAGCCGCCCAGTACATATCAGACACGCAGATGGGAGAGCTCCTTGAGGTTCAACGTGCGACTGATAAGAGGGTAGCCGATCTTACTACTAGTCTACAGACGACCCAGACTCAGATAGCCTGGTTGACTAGAGTCTATGTCGAGGACTACGATAGAGACCGTGAGGCCCCGCCTCCTCCTTCGCCTCCAGCTTCTTGATTGTACTTTATTTTCTTTGTACTACGGAGTAACTGTCTGGGTTGTGGACTGTACTCTGCTTTAGTTATGTATATACAGTTTGTTTCTCTCTCATTGTATGTAACTTGTTTCCCCTTTAATAGATGCATTATTCTCTTTTTAAATTTGGTCTCAACCATCACTTGTGCTTATAGTGTGTTAATATTATTGTTTTTACTTTTATCCTATCTCAGTTCACATTTTGTCTTGAATGTATGTTAGTCCAGCAGACAAGGCCTGAGAAGCTCTGATACCAAGTTGTCACACCCCAATTCCGCACTGTTCAGAATGGTGTGATGAACCGCTAATAAACCAATGGTTCAACCAGGATTTCGAGTAGGCTATCACCGTGTTATCTGAACCCCCATATATCCATAATCACAATCAGAGTAAATACACAGTAGCGGAAGTCTTATAATAAAATGAACTGAGAATCTACTATGATATTAATAATTTAATAGCAAATTATTCTGTATCAATTGAGACATAAAAAATATCAAATACATGTCTTTATTAAATCCAAAGTAGGAAACCTATAAAATGTCTAATCAAATACATATGAGTGGCACTCGCAAGAGGAGTCATGTGTATCCACTTCAGCTTCAGCTTCCATCGTTGCTATATTCCCGTACGCTGGATCACTCATATAATCTTCAACGGTATAACCTGCATCATCCACTAAAAATATTCGACGTCGAGGGGTGAGCACACATCATGGATCAGTGAGTAGACAACACTATGCAATAGTACATATGCATGCAATCATTTTATATCTTTGGTCTAGTTTAAAGTTTGCAGTATGCAATAGAAAGGTTTAAGTAGTCAGTGGTCGCGTTTATTGACCCCGCCTTTATGCACAAGTGTGTGACGCCGCCCGAAGATAACGTTTATCATCGACTCACAAGCACCCCATCATGAACATTATATAACAAAGGTTACGTTTATTGCTATATAGTGCCATACCAACACGTAAGCCCCTGTTAGCGAGGGCTGCAAACTGGGCTCGCAACTAACCAATCCTAATGTCAAAAAGTGTATCCAAGGCCTCACCCCCAGCATCCCTCAGAATATCCATAGAGATAGAGCTAAGGCCCCCTGGTAGAGTCAGAGACTACAAGGACCGAGACCACCTCCCTTGATACTCTACGACTTAATAGTTCTGCTAAAGTAATGGCGATACGACGATGCTAATGCACAAGACTTGAGTTAGAGATAGAGCTAAAGTGCTGAGACCCGCCAAAGGTTAACGTTTATTGACGTTCTCATCACACCTCCCCTGATACTCGCTCGCATCAAGTACACCAACCACACACATACAATCACATGCCTATTCCTATCATCATCATCATCATGTTATAAACAATAATGTAAATATGCATGAACAAATAATAGAAATATTGGATGACATGTTGTATGCACATTACAAACATATTCGCATAAAATCAAGCATGGCATTTGACTCAAGAAAATAGAAAACAGTTTGTTATTAACCAATTAGTTTAGATTTTGTTTCCTCACCTTAGCTTGTTAATAGATCCTCTTCCAAACTTTAGAATCACCTTTATAATGTTATTATATTGCTAGAAGACCTAACAAAGTCAATAGAATTTAATTAGAATTAATTCTGAATTTAAAAACCATGCTGTAAACTGAGGGTCGGAGGTATGGTCGGAGTCCTGATCGACCCTGGGTGCGACCCTCCCCAGACTCTGAACTTCCTGAACACTGAGGGTCGATGGTCAGGATCACCTGGGGTCGGATGGTCATCGACCCTCGGTGCGACCCTCGGTGCACTTTGGTCCAATTCCCTCTTTTTAGTCCATTTTTCGTATTTGGGGTCCTATGGCTTGTTTCTATATTTCATTCAACATTCATTCCATGGTCTAGAACCATGAATCATCCACCTAAATAGCTTTCATGCATTCCCCTATGGTTTTCCATAAAAACCTAACCTTGGGTTGATGGTTTGGGTTTCTCCGAGATCACACTCTCATCAATATCTAACCTAAGGTCTGTAAAAACTCATGGAATTAGTATCCATACCTGAGAAGAATACTCTTTTCTCTACAACTGTTCTCTTTTGGTTAAATTCTCTTCCTTGCTTCTCTTCTTCTTCTTTTCCTTCTCTTCTCTTTCTCTCATTTCAATTAGGGTTGTGAAAGGAGTGAAAGAGGCTTAGGGACGTCCTTTAAATAGAGTAGGAACATCCTAAAATAAGTCCCATTGAGATTAGGAAAGAATCCCAATAAAAAATTAGGAAATTTCCTAATTCTATTTCTTATGGTAACCGAGGGTCGATGGGAGGGTCGATGATCCCGTCGACCCTAGGGTTCAAGATGTCTGACCCTCCCTTCAAAACTGAGGGTCTGACTATCTATTTTGGGAGGTCCGACCCAGCTTTGCTGCGTATGCGACCCTCCCTTCAAACTAAGTGTTTTTGGGTCGATTTGATACCTGGGATCTCGATCTCCTTCACGCCCTTGGTCCATTTGACTCGACCATAATGGGTAAACCCTGTTCAAGGTGGTATGACCGGGTTAGATTGACACGGGTCTTACAAGTCCCATTGATTTTAGGAAAGGTTTCAATTGAAATTAAGGAGTTTCCTAATTTCTGGTTCTGTCGGCAATTGGGTGTCGATGGGGGGGTTGGACAATTCGAGACCCCTTCTACCCCCAGACTAAAAAGTCATGGGTCGGACAAGGGGTCGACCCTGCCTGTTTAGGCATGCGACCCTACCCTCATTTTGACTATTTTTGAGTAAACTTTCATATTGGGTATTGGGATTCTTCACACACTTGGTCCACTTGGCTTGACCATGATATGTAGACCGGTCATGACACGAAATGTAAGGTTAGACCGGGTTCGTGGCGTGCGGGTCTTATAGAATTGATGATCTGAACTTAGTATTGTGATCGAGATCATGTAATTTCTTGAACAATCACAAGGAGAAACCATGGATTAGGTTAAGAATACAATTATTTATGGAAAACCCTTAAACAAGACATAGAGAGACCCTAGAAGGTGCTCCAAAGGTAAACCAAGGGATACACTGAGAATGACCTTTTAACACAACATGTAAGTTGTGTGGCCACATCAGTGGTTAACCATAGATTGACCAATATATGACCAAAGACTCTGAGAAAGATATATAGGGTTGTGTAGCCTCATCTGTGCAAGCATGATGTGCGACTACACAGTCGGCCACACAAATCAGGAAGCTTATTTTGAGGCCAAACTCGATTTTGGACTATTATAACTTAATACCATTAAACCCTAAGCTAAATTTATGAATTTTTTACGTTGTCAACTAGTACAAGTTAACTTCTATGGCTTAGAAGACATCGACACTACGATCAAAGGTGAGGAGATAAGAACTAAACTATTTGGATAATAACAAGCTATTCATTATTTTATTTGTCCAATGCTATGATTGATGCTATGCATGTATGATTGTAATGTGTATCTCACATGTCATCCAATATTATTGCTATTCTTGTTTATGCATATTTATTTTATTATTTTTACCTTATTGTGGATGATGATAGAAATATACATGTATTTGTATGTGTGGTTGATGTGCTATGTGGAGAGGGGTGTGTGATCCCTAAACCATGCTTCACATTGACATCATCGTATCGCTATTACCATAGAGGAACTAGTATGTCGTAGAGCATCAGGGGGTGTTCGCAAGCCATGTGTTGTTTGCCTCTACTGAGGAGCCCTAGCTCTATCTCTATAGACTTATTGAGGTATGCTAGGGTAAGGCCTTGGATACATATGGATGATATTAGGATTGGTTTGTAGCGAGCCCAGTTTGTAAGCTCTCGCCAGTAGGGACATACGTATTGGTATGGGTAGGGCATCAGAGGAAGTGTTGGCAGTATGTGATCTAGACACTTTAGCTCTATCTCTATTCGATGGTCAGTGCATGTGGGATGGCAATGGTATTTGATCCATTGGGTAGATTCACATACTGGTATATAGAGGTCCAGTGGCCGCCAATCCTTTCTATAGAACAATTGTAAACTTAAATTATACCAAAGATATTAATTAAATACATGCATATGTTTGCGCATTATTTTGTTTCCTCACTGAGTCATGACATGTGTTTACCCCTCGAGGTCGAATATTTTAGTTGATAATGTAGGTCTTACTGTTAAAGATTACATGGAGGTGTCTGCGTATAGGTATGTAGCGGCGATGGGTACTCAAGTTATGGAGGATGAGCACGACTCTTCGTGCGAGTATTTTTTAGTATCTCTATTCTTAGTTATTTTCTGTTTGAGGTTTATGATAACTTGTAATAGATTATTTACGCATGTTTTGAGTTTACTTGGAGATAATTGGTTTACTTACTTACTTTATCATGTTAGACCCTCAGTCCAGTATATATAAAGACTTCCATTATTTATTTTATTATCTCTGATTGTGTTGTGGAATTATGTATTTAGTTTGGATGGTTGACACGGTTGTTAGGAGATCTTGGTTGAACCGTTGGTTCTTTGATGGTTCATCACACTACTGATTTGCCCATAATTGGGGGTGTGACAGTGGGTCTTACAACTATTGTCTATAGTTTTGGTCCTTATTGGACATTCTCTGATCATTGAGAGGTATGGTTAATTCATTTAGTCTCCATATGAGTCGATTTCACTTAATCGGTATGCTATGTACACTACCGTCCACTATTTTTGATCTGTAAAAGAAAGTCTACCTAATTCGAAGCTTCACCATCATTGCTGGCAAACATTCCTTCCTTCACCATCATTACTAGTATGTCTAACCATTAATGTGAAGGATGTAGCTCCATTGTATTTTTTAAATCTCTACATGGTTTTATAATCTATCTACAGCCATGTGAGAAATACTTTTTTTTTCTGCTAAAGGTCTGCAAAATTGTATTAATATGGAAAGAAAAGTTGAAGTAAGCAAAACATAAGTTTCAATGATAGTAAAAACCCTGCCTTCGGCATTGCCATCAGGAGAGGCCTATCATTGAAAGTGTCAAAAAAAGAATGCTAACTAAAGCGAAATTTTTCCCTTCCTGATGCATCCCAAACCACATCCCGTGCAGTAAATGGTGGGCATATGGTCCATTCCTGCAAACTCATCTCAGATGCTGCCCTTTTAGCTAGGTAATTAGCTACCACATTAATTTCTCTAAAACAGTGTGTTACTCTAATCCTAGTACCATGTAGGTCTTGGATTAAATGATTCCACTATTGTGAGATATACCTAGGCATATCTTTTCTTAGATTACTTTCAACAATCGACTTTGAGTCACATTCCAACCATAGGTCCTTGATCCTAAGCTTCAGAGCCTCCTGTAGTCCTTTCGTTAGCGTTGCTAATTCTACTTGGTAGTTTGTAGCATTTCCTATATATGTAGTAAATGATAGGATAACCTGTCCCTTGTCATCTTTGAAGACTCCTCCTGATCTTGCTTCACTTGGGTTTCGAAAGGAGCATCCACCCACATTTAATTTAAACCGTCCAATAGGAGGTTTTTGCCACGTGAGAGATTTCACAGAGTGGTTTTTAACAGGGCATGTATGCAATTGAAAGTATTGCTGAATTTGAAGATCATTAGACCTTCTTACCTTAGAAGGTACTAAATTAGAAGCTGCTTTGAGGCTTTTACCAATGTCAGATAATATCAATCTTGGCTTTGGTTTACACCATCAAAGCAGCTTTTATTATGTGCATACTAGATTTTTTCCATGCAAATTAAGAGTAACGACATCCAAAGCTCATGAACTGGTGTAGTACATTTTTTCCTCTTTGGCCAAGAGAACAGCAATTCAGTATTGTTGATGCCCTGCCAACTGAATTTGGAAATAGGTAGAAGAAATTTCCATACTTCAGTTACAACCTCACATTCAAGGAAGATGTTATTGAAGGATTCCTCAAACTTATTGCACATGTGGCATCTGGATGCGAAATGAATATTTCTTCTTCTTAAAGCATCATCTGTTGGAAATTTTATTACACCATCTCCATCGAAAGAGAGAAGTATGGGGTTCAAAGCTTTATTCCACACATCTAAATGCCAGTCTAGAAAGTTATTATGCTACCTTCTTTCATTCCATGAGGACGCTACTGTGAAATTACCTTTTGGTTTTAAAGACCAAACAGGTTTGTCCCTCATGTTATTAGAGAGCTGGATAGTCTGAGTTGCTGTTATAATATATTGAAGTCATTGAGATGAGATGTCAAGAAATGACCATGTACCATTGATAATAAAATTTGCTACCTTAGCTTTTAATCCTTCTACAACTGATGTAGGGAGCCCAATATGTTCAGCTATTGTATAGGGCCCTAGCCAACAATTAGTCCAAAAGTTGATATCCTTACCATCCCCTACCACCCATCTAACATGCTTGGAAGTCTAGTCTTAGACTTTTAGAATGCTTTTCCATATCACTGAAGAGTCAGAAACCTTTTTCCTAGTTCCATTATTCAAATACCTTTCTCTCATAAATGTGGTCAAAAGAGAGTCATCAGTAATGATATTCCAAGCCATTTTTGTTAGAATAGCACAATTTGTGTCTTTAAGACTACAAATACCTAACCCTCCCTCCTTCTTAGGTAAACAGATAGTACTCCAGTTAACTACCACTGATTTCTTCAAGTTTGGATCACCACTCCAAATAAAATTGCGCATCCACCTTTCCGCAATCATGTCAACCATATATTGTGTGGTCAACTATGTGGTTGATGGGTTGTGCAACCACTGTGCTACCACACAATACTGGGTAACTTCCTGAGAGTCTGTGGTCAACTCACAGGTCACTCTGTGGTCAACCAGTGATGCGACCATACAATTTACTTGTTGTGTCCATGGGTCTTTCTTAGTCTAACCATTGGTTCATTATTGGAACACCTCCTAGGGTCATTCTATGGCCTTCAAACCTATTTAATTCTCATTAACAAATATCCCTACTCCAATTCCATGATTTCTTTTGAATTAGCTGGATGATCTTATGACTTAGCCTCAATTTTTGAGTTCCATTTACCAACATGATGATGGTGAATCTAATCCAACTATTCCTATTGACTTCTATAGAGGTGAATCTCTTACCTTAGGTTCCTTGCTATAGAGGAATGGAACCGATCGATAAACGCTTCTGCAAATCTACTCCATTCTTTTTTTTCCAAGTCTCCTTCTCCTTCTCCTTCTCATTCTCTCTTAGATTTGGGGTTTAAAATTGTTTCCAAAAGAGTGAGAGTGGCTAAGGGATGTCCTCTATATAGAGGAAAAACCTCCATATAGGGTCCTCGCTCAACTAGGAAAGAGATCCCCTTATTTTTGGAAAGTTTCCAAATCTTGGAGTCGATTATGGCTTTGTGTGTCGACTGTGTGGTCGCAAGATCCATCGACTACAAAATCCAAAGGTGTCGACTACACCAAGTGAAATTGACTGACCTCACTTCAATATTTGACTGGTCGACCACACAACTAAAATTTACTGTTTTACATGGTTTCACTTACCTAGCATTATGGTTCCTTCGTATGGTTGATCTGGTAGGTTCACCCAAGTTGGTAACAATAGGAAGACCTGTCGCGATATGTTAAACACAATTAATAGAGTGCGGGTCTTACGACTCCTCCCTTAAATAAATTTTATCGTTGAAATTTGTACATACCTTCTGAGTCGAATAGGTGAGGATATTGCTTCGGTATAGCGTTCTCTTCCTCCCACGTTATCTCTTCAATATCCTGACTTTGCCAAGTAGCCTTAGCAGAATAAATTTCACAGTTGCGAAGATATTGAACCTTTTGACTAGTGATTTTAAATGGTACTACTTCAGATGTTAGGTCCTCAGTCAAATCTGGTAGATCCACCATTAAAACATGCATTGGATCTTTGATGTACATCTTCAATAGTGATATATGGAATACATCATGTACACCAGACATAAATGGTGGTAGTATAAGCTGATATGCAACCTTCCCACGTCTTGTCAAAATCTCATAAGGTCCAATGAATGTGGGACACAACTTTCCTTTCTTACCAAACCGTTTCAATCCTCACATAGGTGATATCTTCATAAATACTTTGTCACCTACTGCAAATTAAGGTCTCGGGGTCGGTTATCTACATAATATTTCTTATGATTTTGAGTTACCTTAACTCTTTCCTTGATTATGTGGACTACTCGACAAGTTTCTTCAATGAACTCCGATCCTACGATTCTTCGCTCTCCAATTTCATTCTAGAATAGAGGAGTGTAGCATTTCCTACCATACAATGCTTTGTATGGTGACATCTGTATAGTAGCCTGATAACTATTGTTATAAGCAAACTCAATTTATGCCAACTTTTCATCCTAAGCCCCCTTAAAGTCAATAGCACAAGCACAGAGCATGTCTTCTAAAATTTGAACGGTTTACTCCGATTATCCATCAGTCTGAGGGTAAAATGTGGTACTGAACTTCAACGTTGTTCCCATAGGCTTCTGTAATCTTTCCCAAAACTTTGAGGTAAAGTGTGGATCTCAATCAGACATAATGCTCTTAGGTATACCATGTAATCAGACAATATTATCCATATACAATTTGGCTAACTACTCCAAGGTATACTGAGGTCGTATAGCAATGAAATGAGCTATCTTAGTTAGACGATCGATAATCACCCAAACTAGGTCAACGGACCTTGGGGTCAGTGGTAATCTGATGACGAAGTCCATAGTGATGCAGACCTACTTCCATGCTGGCTTCGGTAAGGGTTGTAGGAAGCCTATCGAGCTTTGTCTTTCTGCCTTTACTTGCTGACAATTCAAATATTGGAACACGTACTTAGCCACATCTGCTTTCATTCCTCGTCACCAATATAATTTCTTCAGATCATGGTACATTTTCATACTTTCAAGATGTATTGAATAAGGAGCGAAATGTGCCTCTATCATTATCCTATCTCTGAGGTCTAAGTCTTCACTTTCAAGTATATACAATCTTCCTCTTATCTCAGTACCCCTTCCGTATCCAAGGTAAAATCAAGATTCAGCCTGTCCTTTTTCAGGTCTTCTTTCACAGTCCTTAGGTAAGAATCCAATAGGTTTGCTGTTTTCACCTCTTCCATCAGGTCAGGTAGAATCCTCAATGCGGAAAACTAGAGTCTGAACTTATGGACAAGACCTTGCTCTATCGGGCCATTAGGAGCTTCATGGTATTGCTCTTTGTCCCAATCAGACATTGTGGTTGTAAGGCTTAATGTAACATTAGTGCTAAGTCCTTTGCCTAGCTTCAATACCCCTTTTCTACTCAACGCATATGCCACTAGGTTAGCCTTTCTGGGATGATATTGAATATCATAGTCATAATAATTTAATAACTCTAACCATCTTCTCTGTCTTATGTTCAACTCCTTCTGGTTAAAGAGATGAATAAGACTCTTATGATCGGACTTAATCTGTAATTTTTCTCCATACAAGTAATGCCTCTAAGTTTTAATTGCAAGAATCACTGCTGCTAGTTCCAAATCGTGGGTAGGGTAGTTTTTCTCGTGTTCCTTTAATTGTCATGAAGCATAAGCAATTAATTGTTTACCTTGCATTAGCACACACCTTAGACCTAATTTAGAGGCATCATACAGGGTAAATGGCTACCCTGGTATCAAAATGGTCAAGATGGGTGTCGAAAAAATCAACTTCCACTTCAAGGTCTGGAAGCACTTCTCGCATTGATCAGACCAAATGAACTTATTCCCTTTCCTGGTCAGCTTGGCGAGAGGTAAGGTGATTCTAGAGTAATCTCCAACAAACTGTCTGTAATAAATGGTTAACCCTAAAAAGCTTTTAATCTCAACAACATTGTTAGGTACTTTCCACTTCACAATTGCTTTTATTTTTCCAGGGTCCACTTTAACTCCTTCTGAAGACACTACGTGGCCTAAGAACCACACTTTGTTCAGCCAGAAGTTACATTTCTTGAATTTGGCATAAAGCTTTTTCCTTCTCAGCCATTGTAAGGCTGCTCTAAGATCCATCGCATGAGTCACTTCATCCATGGAATAAATCAATATGTCATCTATGAAATCTATGACCGAAGTGTCCAACAAGTCATGGAACATTAGATTCATGAGGTCCATGAAAGACGCTGGTGCATTGGTTAGTTAGAAGGACATGACGAGGAACTCATAATGTCCATACCTGGTTCTAAATGTTGTCTTTGGAATATTGCCATTCTTAATCTTCAATTGATGATATCCAGACCGTAGATCAATTTTGGAAAATACCTTCGCAACTTGCAACTGATCAAATAAGTCATCGAGACGTGGTAATGGGTATCAATTCTTGATCATCAGCTTGTTCAATTCTTGGTAGTCTATACACAGTCAAATACTACCATCCTTCTTCTTCACGAATAATATAGGTGCTCCCCATGGTGATATACTTGGTCGGATAAAGCCTTTGTCTAATAACTCCAACAGTTGAACCTTTAATTCTTTTAATTCTATAAGAGCCATCCGATAGGGTGCCTTAAACACAGGTGCCGACCCTAGAAATAGGTCTATAGTGAACTCCGTCGCTCGATGGGGTGGCAACCTAGGTAAATCTTCTGGAAACATATCTAAAAATTCCTGCACAACCTCAATATCTTTTATCCGTGATGTTTCTTTGGTGACGTCTACCATAGATACCAGATATCCAATTCCTCCTTTCTCAAGGCATTTCTTAGCCTTCAATGTAGAGAAAATGAGTCTCCATTTATGAGAAAGTTTAGTTCTCAAAAAATTGAATTCTGTACCATCCTGATTTTTGAAGGTCAATTTCTTTTCAGCACACAGTAAACTTACGGAATGCTGAGATAACCAGTCCATTCCATGTCAAAGTCTTCGATTTCAAGTTGAATTAAGGTTGCATCCGTAGTTTGTCCACCAATAAGGACTGGGCATGATCCATAACCTTTGTTTATTCCATTACTAATCCCATAAGCGATCGCACTAATGGCTTGAAGTCTAATGGTTTGAGGGACACATTTGGTTTCTTTTCAATGGACACAAATACAAAAGAGTGTGTGATTCTAAAGTCAAAAAGTACTCTGGCGGGTATGCCAGCTATAGGTACGATACCTGTGGTTTTACCTACTTTAGTTTACATGCTCACACAAAGTATATAAAAGGTCGGATCATACCTGTGACCACATCTGGTGATGCGATAGCATCTTCGAAAGACAAGACAAAAACCTTTCCTTGCTGCAACTACTTTTTTGGTTTTGGGCAGTCCTTTGAATAGTGCCCTATTTGTTCATACTTGAAGCATTTAACTTCAGCATTCCCTTGCTTTTGTTGAGGTTGAGCTAGCTGAGTAGTCTTGGCTACAGCATTGAAGCCTTTTGTCTAAAATGGTTTGAAGGTCTTCAAGTTCCCTCCATTGAATGAGTTTTCATTAGGCCTCTTAATACCCCTGTTTTGAGTAAAATAGCTCTCCTTCTAACTTGACTCTAGAACTCGAGCAATCTGTACTGCTTCATTATAGATCTTCTTTTCCAGTCCCAATATGAGTTCTCAAATACTTTTCCTTAGTCCCATGATGAACTATCAAGTTTTGGTATCCTCTTCTTGTATACTAGTGGGAGCAAAGAAGAATAATTCTTCATAACACTGCTGGTAAGCGTCTATAGACATCTTACCTTGATATAAACTGAAAAATTCCTTCTCCATCTGATCTCTAAAGCTTATGGGAAAATACTTCTCAAAGAAGGCAAGATAGCCCAAGTCAGATGGGTGTGCTTGGTTAGAAGATAACTCAGAGTGAACTTCCACTAGTAATGTGCATCACCTTTCAATATAAAAGATGCATACAGTACCTTCTCTTCTTCTAAAATAGTCGTCATCATGGAATTCCTTTCCATCTCATCAATCTAGTGGGCTGGCCATAATGGGTCTAAGGGCTTGCCCATGAACTCCTTCGATTTCATCTTTAGGAAACACTCTATCAGCCTAGAGTGGTCAAGCTGATTTTGTGTATAATAACCATATATAAGTGGCTAATTCTGATAACTTCTGTCACACACCAATTCTGCACCATTCAGAACGGTGTAATGAACCGCTAATAAACCAATGGTTCAATCAGGAATTCTAATAGGCTGTGTCCGTGGAAAATGAAACCATACACATCCACAACCATAATCAGAATAAATACACAATAGCAGAAGTCTTAATAATAAATAAACTGAGAAAATCTAACTGTGATAACCATAATAAAGTATCAAGTTATTGTTGTATCAACTGAGACATAAATAAATAAAATATCAATTACATTCCTTTAATAATTCAAATGAAAATCTAATCGAATATGCATGAGTTGCACTCGCAAGAGGAGTCATGCATATCCACTAAGTTTTTGGCTTTTATTGCAGCAACACGCGCGTACACTGGAGCACTCATATAATCTTCGACCGTAGTACCTGCATCATCAACTAAAAATATTCGACGTCGAAAGGGTGAGCACACATCATGGTTCAATGAGTAAACAAAACAATGCAACAAACATATGCATGCAATCAATTCATATCTGTGGTCTGGTGAATAAGTTTGCAATGCGCTATAGAAAGGTTCAGTGGCTGCCTCGCCTCTATGCACAGGGTGTGGAAGCCCACCCAATGGTTAACGTTTATTGTCGTCCCCATCCACCCTACCATGGAATAGAGATAGAGCTAAAGTGCTGAGGCACGGCCTATGACACTTCCCTTGATACTCTACCCATACCAACACGTAAGCCCCTTCTAGCGAGGGCTTGCAAACTGGGCTCGCAACTAACCAATCCTAATGCCAATCAGTGTATCCAAGGCCTCACCCCAGCATCTCTCAATACGTCCATAGAGATAGGGCTAAGGCCCCCCGACAGAGTCAGAGACTACACGGTCCGAGGCCACTTCCCCTCATACTACGACGTAATAGCTTTGCTAAGGTAATGGCGATATGACGATGTCAGTGGACAAGACTTGAGTTAGAGATGGAGCTAGAGTGCTGAAGCTAGGCCTATGACACCCCCCCTGATACTCGCTCGCATCAAGCACACCAACCACGCACATACATTCACATGCCTATTCCTATCATCATCATCATCATGTTATAAACAATAATTTAAATATGCATGAACGGTAATAATAGAAATATTGGATGACATGCTGAATGTACATACAAACATACACGCATAGAATCAACCCTGGCATTGGACTCAAGAAATAAAACAGTTTATTATTAACTAATTAGTTTAGGTTTTGTTCCCTCACCTTTGCTTGATTGTAGATCCTCTCTCAAGCTTTAAGAATCAATTAAATATCTATATTATATCACTAGTAGACCTAATCAAGTCGATATAATTTAATTAGAATTATTTCTGATTTTAAAAAGTCTACTGTTAACTGGGGGTCAATGCCAGGGTCGGACCTTCCATCGACCCTGGGTGCGACCACCCACAATCTAGACTTCCCAAACACTGGGGGTCAATGTTAGGGTATGGTAGAGTCGATTGGCCATCGACCCCCCGTGCGATCCCCGTGCAATCCCCCGTGCGATCCCCCGTGGGTTTAGTCTAAATTTTCATCCTACAGTCCATTCCTTCATGTTTGGGTCCTATGGCTTGCTTCTAGACTCCATTACATCCATGTTCTATGGCTTAGAACCATAGTTTATTCACCTACATGGTTTTAATGATCTCCCCCATGGTTTTCCATTGAAACCTAACCATGGGTGGATGATTTGGGTTTCTCCTAGATCATACCCTATTCACTATCTATTCTAAGGTCTTTCCACTTTCCTTCTCTTCTCTTTCTCTCCTCCTTCTCTTCTCTTTCTCTCAATCCAATTAGGGTTCTAAAAGGAGTTAAAGAGGCTTAGGGATGTCCTATTTATAGAGTAGAAACTCCAAAAATAAGTCCCAATGAGATCAGGAAAGAATCCCATTGAAATTTGGAAAGTTTCCAAATCACGGTTTCTGTCAGCAGACTGGGGGTTGATGAGGGGGTCGGAGATCCCGTCGACCCCTGATTCTAAATTGTCCGACCCCAGGTTAGAAACTCAGGGTCTGACTTTTTGTCTTGGCGGGTCCGACCCAGCTTTGCTGGGTATCTGACCCTCCCCCTTATTTTTGTGGTTTTGGATCAGTTTAATACCTGAGATTGTTATCTCCTTCACGCACTTGATCCACTTGACTTGGCCATAATGGGTAGACCTGGTTCAAGGTGGTATGACCGGGTTAGTTTGATACGGTTTTTACAACTCCCCCCTACTTATAAAAATTTTGTCCTCGAAATTGTTCATACCTTTCGAGTCGAATAGATGAGGGTATTGCTTTCGCATAGCATTCTCTTCTTCCCATGTGATTTCTTCCATATCTCTACTTCTCCAGATGACCTTAACATAATAGATATCACGGTTGCGTAGTCGTTGAACCTTTCGACTTGTGATTTCAGTCGGTGCTACTTCAAATGTCAAATCTTCAGTCAAATCAGGTAGGTCTACTGTCAAAACGTGCATCGGATCCTTGACATACTTTTTCAATAAGGAAATATGAAATTTGTCATGCATACTTGACATAGATGGTGGTAGTGCTAACTGGTAAACCACTTTTCCACGCTTAGCTAGAATCTCATATGGCCCGACATATCTTGGACTTAATTTCCCTTTCTGTCCGAACCATTTCAATCCTCGCATAGGCGATACTTTTAAGAATACTTTATCACCCACGATGAATTCAAGGTCTCGGCGTCGAGTATCTGCATATTGCTTTTGACGATTCTGAGTTGTTCTCACTCTTTCCTTGACAATGTCGACCACTCGACAAGTCTCTTCAACAAATTCTGGTCCAACAATACTACTTCACTAACTTCATTCCAAAACAAAGGAGTTCGATACTTTCTGTCTTACAGTGTTTCATAGGGTGACATCTATATAGTAGCCTGATAGCTATTGTTATAAGCAAACTCAATCAATGTAAACTTTTCATCCCATGATCCTTTAAAATCAATTACACATGCTCGAAGCATATCTTCTAGAATCTGAATTGTATGCTCTGACTGTCCATCTGTCTATGGATGGAATGCAGTACTAAACTTCAATGTTTTGCCCATAGCCTTTTGCAATCATTCCCAAAACTTTGAAGTAAATCGTGGTCTCTGTCGGACACAATGCTTTCAGGCACGCCGTGTAATCGCACAATGTTATCCACATACAGCTTAGCTAACCTCTCCAGTGTATACTGTGGTCGTATAGGTATGAAGGGAGCTGTTTTAGTCAGGCGGTCTACAATCACCCAAACTGCGTCAACCACTCGAAGAGTCAGTGGTAATCCTGTGACGAAGTCCATAGTGATGCAGTCCCAATTCCATGCTGGTTCCAGTAACGGCTGTAATAGTTCGGTCGGTCTTTGTCGTTCAGTCTTTACTTTCTGACAATTTAGGCATTGAGACACGAACTTAGCTACGTCTGCTTTCATTCCTCTCCACCAATATAATTTCATCAGATCATGATACATTTTTGTACTTCTAGGATGTATCGAATAGATGGTGGTATGGGCTTCTTTCATCAATCAGTGTCTAATGTCCAAGTTTTCTGTTTCAAATACACATACTCTTCCTTTGTACTTCAGTACATTTTCTTCGTCCAAGGTGATCTCAGGGATAGTCCTACCTTTTTCGATGTCCTATTGTACCATTCTTAGGTAAGGATCTGATTTGATAGCTGTCTTTACTTCATAAATTATATCCGGTATAATCTTCAATGTGGCGAACATATTTGAAAGCCGATGAATAAACACTTGGTTGGCTAATCCATCCGGTGCATCTATCACAAACTACTCATTACCATGACTGAATACCTTCCCGGTAGTACACATTGCGGCAGTTGTGCTAACCTCTCCCGGTGATTTTATCATTGCTTTTCTACTCAACGCATCAGCTACTACATTAGCTTTCCCCAAATGATACTGGATATCACAACCATAGTCTTTCAATAATTCCAGCCATCTTCTTTGCCTCATATTCAGCTCCTTCTGATTAAATAGATAGGTAAGACTTTTATGGTCTGATTTAATCTGAAACTTCACCCCGTAGAGATAATGTCTCCATATTTTGACAACATGTACTACTGTCGCTAATTTCAAATCATGAGTCGGATAGTTCTTCTCATGTGTCTTCAATTGTCTTGAGGCATAAGCAATTACTTGTTCTCCTTGCATAAGTATACATCCTAATCCCAGTCCTGACGCATCGATGTACAAGATAAATGGTTGTCCTAGAATCAGGATGGTCATGATCGGAGCAGATATCAATCTAGCCTTCAATGTTTGGAAACTCTTCTCGCATTTATCAGACCAAACAAACTTCTCCCCCTTCTTCATCAAGCTGGTGAGAGGTACGGCAATTCGGGAATAGGCTTCCACAAATCGTCGATAATACCTAGATAGACCCAAGAAACTTTTAATTTCTTCAACTCTCTTCGGTGCTTCCCACTTTACAATAGCCTCGATCTTACTGGGATCCACTTTAATTCCTTCAGCGGATACAACATGGCCTAGAAATGTGACTTCCTTTAGCCAAAACTTACACTTTGAAAATTTGGCGTAGAGCTTCTCCTTCCGTAGTCGTTGCAGAGCGGCATTTAGGTTCTTAATATGAGTTTCCTCATCTTTGGAGTAGACCAATATATCATCAATGAATATAGTAACCGACGTGTCCAACATATCGTGGAATACTCAATTCATAAGTTCCATAAAGGTTGCTGGTGCGTTTGTCAATTCGAAAGACATGACCAAAAATTCATAATGTCCATATCTGGTCTTGAATGTGTCTTGGGAATATCACCATCTTTAATCTTCAACTGATGGTAGCCTGACCGAAGATCGATCTTGGAGAACACTTTGGCACCTTGCAACTGATCGAACAGGTCATCGATCCGAGGCAATGGATACCTATTCTTGATTGTTAGTTTATTCAGTTCTCGATAGTCTATACACAAGTGAACGCTACCGTCCTTCTACTTCACGAATAATACTGGCGCTCCCCATGTTGATATACTAGGGCGAATGTAACCCTTGTCCAGCAATTCTAGTAGTTGTACTTTCAATTCCTTCAGTTCAGTAGGAGCCATTCGATAAGGTGCTTTCGATACTGGTGCGGTTCCAGGTATAAGATCTATAACAAACTCTATAGCTCGGTCGGGTGGTAATCCTGGTAGTTCTTCTGGAAATACATCTGGATAGTCACGCACGACATCAATATCCTCTATTCGTGGTGCTTCTTTGGTAAGATCGACCACAAATACTAGATACCCGACTGCTCCTTTCTCAAGGAACTTCTTAGCCTTTAGCGCAGAGAGTATGAGCTTTCGTTTATAGGGAAGTTTGGTTACCAAAAAACTGAACTCTGCTCCTTCCTTGTCTTTAAATGTCAGCTTCTTTTCGGCACACAATAGGTTTGCAGAATACCAAACTAACCAGTCCATTCCAAAGATGACGTCAAAGTCTGCCATCTCAAGTTGGATCAAGGTTGCATCCAAGGTCTTTTCATCAATAAGAACTGGACATGGTCCATAACCTTTTTCTAACTCCACTTCTAATCCCATAGGTGATCGTACAAGCAGTTTGTAGTCTAAGGATTTTATGGATAAATTCAACTTCTTTCCAAATGACACAGATATAAAAAAATGAGTAGCTCCTGAGTCAAAGAGTACTCTGATGGGTATGCCATTTATAGGTACGATACCTGTGATTTATTTTAACTTAGTCTATATGCTCATACAATGTAATACAACTTAAAAAATAATAATTTAAGTCATACCTGTGACCACATCAGGCGATGCGGCAGCATCCTCAGATGTAACCGCGTAAACTCGTCCTTGATGTAGCTGCTTCCTGGGCTTAGGACATTCCCTTGCCATATGTCCCACTTGGTTGCAGTTAAAACATTTCATCCCTTCAGTAATTGGCTTTGGTTGTTGTGGAGCTGTGGGGGTAGTCTTGGCTGCAACATTAAACCCTTAAGTACGGAAGGGTTTGAATGTCTTGCTATTCCCTCCGTTATAAGAATTTCCTGCTGGCCTTTTTATACCTCTGTTTTGCATGAAATAATTCTCCTTCTAGCTCGATTCTATAACTCGAGCAATTTGTGCAACTTCATTATAAATTTTCTTTTCATGTCCCAAAACATGCTCGCAGATGCTTCCCCTAAGTCCCATGATGAACCTTCGGGTCTTTGTGTTTTCTTCTTGCATACTGGTGGGTGCAAAGTAGAACAGCTCTTCATAACGCTATTGATATGCATCCATGATCATCTGCCCCTGATATAAACTTAGGAACTCCCTTTCCATAGAATCTCTGAAACTTATAGGAAAGTACTTCTCAAAGAACGCCTCCTTATAAATATCCCAAGTCAATTGGGCGTGTTTTGTAAATAAATATGTCCTGGTAGACCTCCACCAATGGTGTGCATCTCCCTTCAGCATAAAGGTGGCACACAATACTTTTTCTTCTTCATTTAATGTCATCATCATAAAATTTCTTTCCATTTCGTCAACCCAGTGTGTCGGCCATAAAGGATCTGCTGGCTTGCCATTAAATTCTTTGGGCTTCAGTTTCAAAAAACACTCTACCAGTTTAGAGTGGTCTAGTTGTTGCGGGACATACGCCCCATACATAGGTGGATGGAATTGATATCCACCTTGAGCTACCTCAGGATTTTGTACTTGAGCCTGCATAATGAGAGTCCGAGGTGCATGGGGTACTGTGTTACTTCCCCCTGGAGCTGTGCTTGCCTGTCCTAATGGCATTGGAGGTGTCTGTGCAGCTGGAAGAGTTATGCCTATAGCAGCTTGTATAGTAACTTGTGCCTGTTGCATTTGCTGCAGCTGTTGGGCCAAGTTCATTACGACTGTGGCCAAGTCTGTAGGTGGAGCTGGCAGATTTGTAGGATTTGTCTACCCATTCATGACGGACGGTGCCGTGTTCATATTCCCCTATGCTTCCGGGTGTGTCTGGCTATTTTCCCCCTCAGGTGGTGGTGGTGGGATAGAGTTACGGCTCTGTCTGGTTACTCTGCGTCCAGCCATTAACTAATCTGATAGTGGGATTTCCTAAAAATCATTGAACACGAGAGACAATAATTAAATACTTCATTCCCATATTTTAAAACTACTAACAAATGCAAATTTTAAAATTTTCAGATCATTCTGTCAAAAATGCTGTATTTTCACTGTAGGGTCGAGGGGTGTCTGACCCTCAGTACGCGACCCTGAGCAATCACCCATTCTTCCTGAGATCCGGAGGTCTATGGGGGGGTCAGAGGATGTCCGACCCAGGGTGCGACCCCTGGTTCTCTGTCAGATTCCCGAGAGCCGAGGGTCGATGCGGGGGTCGATGGGTGGGTCGATTGTTTTAGTCGATTTTTCCGACCACCAGACTAAAAATCAGATTTTTAAGTTTCGATTCGAAGTCCATTTCCCATTCTTTCTTCTCCGCTTCGACTCGTCTCATCCCTCTGAGTTTCTACAGTGACAACTCTGATCTATTGGTGGTTTGCACTTCTTGTTTCGTCGTCTACACCTCCGCTACAGGTAAATCTCCTATGTTTTCATGTTTTTAGGTTTCCATACCTAGGTTTTTGCTCGTATATCTCATTTTTTTCAAATTAAACTTTTTCCATCCGTAAAAATTTGATTTTTATTGGGGCTTTTGTTGTTGGTGACTCGAGGAACGAAAGCCCTCAAAAATATTTGAGTTTCATCGGTTGGTTATCGAGAAACTCAAAATTTACTCTTTTTGCCCTAATTTTGTCGAGATTTCGAATTTCTTGAAATTTCTTCCAATTCAAACTCATTAGCTAAAATTTATGACTGTATGAGTCATACAGGATAGTTTAGGATCTATGTAAGTCCTCCTGCCCACGTGTATGGGTGAAAAGTGAGGCTTTTGACCAATTTACGTCGTTATAATGTCGAAA
The DNA here is from genome assembly GCA_028583415.1 of Protea cynaroides. Lineage (NCBI taxonomy): Eukaryota > Viridiplantae > Streptophyta > Magnoliopsida > Proteales > Proteaceae > Protea > Protea cynaroides. Next base: position 5,986,035 of record CM053268.1, on the reverse strand, counting down.
TTTTTGGATTTTTCATCTTTACTAACCCAATATCTGCTTCTCTTTGTTATTTGCAGATACTGTGGCTCGTACCAAGGTACCTAGTGTTCACGACCATCTTCGCTTCCGTTCCCATGAAGCTGAGATGCTATATGCCCACTATGCTCGCAAGAAATTAGAGGGAGGCCGTAAAGTGGACTTGCCTAGCTTGGCCTTGTTTAATGTGGAGGGGGCTTTTGGCGATATGGGATGGCTCCCTGTCATTACCTATTACACCTGTACCTGTCCTGACTTGGTACGCCAGTTCTGTTGTAATCTCCAAGTGGTGGGGGATTACAACGATGTTGAGAGAGGTGGTGAGCTTCGGATCACTAGCTATGTCAAGGGGGTTGATATTTCTTTCGACTATCGACAGCTAGCGGACTTGCTAGGTATCTCCTATGGCGGTTCCTTCATATTCTCTGCTCCAGGAGAGCCCCAGTTCTTTTTATTATAGATAAGGGTTGAGATAGATCGTCAGCTCATCAGACCTGATCGCTGGGAGATGAAAGCGAGTTATCTGCATTCAGATCCACAGGTGTACTGCAAGATCATTCAGCATAGCCTGATACCGTATAGTGGACACTATGAGAGGGTCTCCCAGTTGACCCAGTATCTGTTGTACTGCATATGCACTAGGCAGCCCGTCTGCCTTCCCTATATCATCATGTGGACTATGATAAGTGCCACGTTGCCCAGTCACACTGGAAACCTTCCTTATGGACGCAAGATCACTACATTGCTTACCCGCCTGGGGGTTGATTTGTTGGATGAGAAGATTCAGGAGAAATCCTTCACATCGCCTCTAGATTGGGAGGCCATCTGCAAGATGGGCATACGGGATGCCCAAGTCAGCGATGAGGAGAGGAACGCAATGGTGCGCCCTCGTACTCGAGTGGAGATGGCTGACGCTGAGGCAGCAGCAGCAGCAGTAGCCGCTGGAGCAGGGGTTGATGGGATGATGACGATCGGCTATACATGGATGTAGATGCCATACCTCCTCCATCACCTACTCATACTACAGGAGCTGGTCCATTTTCTTCAGCTGGTCCTTCACATGTAGCTGGTCCTTCGTATGCTCCTTCTGATGACATGATGGGGATATTGCACGAGATACGAGAGACTCAGCGTGTGTCTGACTTGAGAATGGGAGAGCTTCTAGAGGCTCAACACTTGTCTGATCAGCGGGTGGGAGAGCTTCTGGTTGCTCAGCGCATGTCGGATCAGCAGGTGGGAGAGCTTAGGGATGCTCAGCGTGTGACTGACCAGCGGGTGGCTGATCACACAGCTAGTCTCCAGACGACCCAGACTTAGATAGCCTGGTTGACTAGAGTCTACGCTGAGGACTATGATAGAGACCGTGAGGCACCACCTCCCCCATCACCTCCAGCTTCTTGATGTATTTCTTTTATCATTCTTTTGTACTTCAGAGTAACTGTCCGGGCTGTGGACTATACTCTGCTTTAATCATATATATATAAATGTTTGTTCTTCCTTTGGTTGTATATAACTTTGTTTCTCATTTAATAAATGCATTATTCTCTTTCGGTTTTATCTCAAACAACACAGATGCTTATGGTGGGTTATTATTACATCATTTAAATTTTTACCCTATCTCAGTTCATGAACTTTTGTGGAAGTATACTGGTTTCACAGACAGGGCCTGAGATACTAAGTTGTCACACCCCAATTCTACACCATTCAGAACGGTGTGATGAACTGCTAATAAACCAACAGTTCAATCAGGATTTCTAATAGGCTGTGTCCGTAGAACATGAAACCATACACATCCACAACCATAATCAGAATAAATACACAATAGCGGAAATCTTAATAATAAATGAACTGAGAAAATCTAACTGTGATAACCATAATAAAGTATCAAGTTATTGTTGTATCAACTGAGACATAAATAAATAAAATATCAATTACATTCCTTTAATAATTCAAATGAAAATCTAATCGAATACGCATGAGTTGCACTCGCAAGAGGAGTCATGCGTATCCACTAAGTCATCGGCTTCCATTACAGCAACACTCGCGTACACCGGAGCATTCAAATAATCTTCGACCATAGTACCTGCATCATCAACTAAAAATATTCGACATCGAGAGGGTGAGCACACATCATGGCTCAGTGAGCAAACAAAACAATGCAACAAACATATGCATGCAATCAATTCATATCTGTGGTCTGGTGAATAAGTTGGCAATGCGCTATAGAAAGGTTCGGTGGCCGCCTCGCCTCTATGCACAGGGTGTGGAAGCCCGCCCAAAGGTTAACTTTTATTGTCTTCCCCATCCACCCTACCATGGAATAAAGATAGAGCTAAAGTGCGGAGGCCCGGCCTATGACACTTCCCCTGATACTCTACCCATACCAACACGTAAGCCCCTACTGGCAAGGGCTTGCAAACTGGGCTCGCAACTAACCAATCCTTATGCCAATCAGTGTATCCAAGGCCTCACCCTAGCATCCCTCAATAAGTCCATAGAGATAGGGCTAAGAACCCCCGGCAGAATCAGAGACTACATGGTCCGAGACCACCTCCCCTCATACACTACGACGTAATAGCTCTGCTAAGATAATGGCGATATGACGATTTCAGTGGACAAGACTTGAGTTATAGATAGAGCTAGAGTGTTGAGGCCCGACCTATGACACTCCCCTGATACTCGCTCACATCAAGCACACCAAGCACACACATACATTCACATGACTATTCCTATCATCATCATCATCATGTTATAAACAGTAATTTAAATATGCAGGAACAGTAATAATAGAAATATTGGATGACATGTTGAATGCACATACAAACATACACGCATAGAATCAACCATGGCATTGGACTCAAGAAATAAAATAGTTTATTATTAACCATTAGTTTAGGTCTTGTTCCCTCACCTTTGCTTGATTATAGATCCTCTCTCAGGCTTTAAGAATCAATTAAATATCAATATTATATCACTAGTAGACCTAATCAAGTCGATAAAATTTAATTAGAATTAATTTTGATTTTAAAAAGTCTACTGTTAACTGGGGGTCGATGCCTGGTCGGACCTTCCATCGACCCTGGGTGCGACCACCCACAATCTGGACTTTCCGAACACTGGGGGTCGATGTTAGGGTTTGGTAGGGTCGATTGGCCATCGACCCCTCGTGTGACCCCCCATGGGTTTAGTCTAAATTTTCATCCTACAATCCATTCCTTAGTGTTTGGGTCCTATGGCTTGCGTCTACACTCCATTACATATATGTTCTATAGCTTATAACCATAGTTTATTCACCTACATGATTTTAATGATCTCCCCATGGTTTTCCATTGAAACCTAACCATGGGTGGATGATTTGGGTTTCTCCTAGATCATAACCTCTTCACTATCTATTCTATGGTCTTTAGAATAACATGGAGATAGTATCCAAACCTGAGAATTAGGCTTGTTTCTCTGAAGCCTTCTCTTTGATCTTCTTCTCCACTTTCCTTCTCTTCTCTTTCTCTCCTCCTTCTCTTCTCATTCTCTCAATCCAATTAGGGTTTTAAAAGGAGTGAAAGAGGCTTAGGGACGTCCTATTTATAGAGTAGAAACTCCCAAAATAAGTCCCAATGAGATTAGGATAGAATCCCATTGAAATTTGGAAAGTTTTCAAATCACGGTTTCTGTCGGCAGCCTGGGGGTCGATGAGGGGGTCGAAGATCCCGTCGACCCCTGGTTCTAATTTGTCCGACCCCCAGTTAGAAACTCAGGGTCTGACTTTTTGTCTTGGGGGGTACGACCCTGCCTTGCTGGGTATGCGACCCTCCCCCTTATTTTCGTGTTTTTGGGTCAGTTTAATACCTGGGATCGTTATCTCCTTCACGCACTTGATCCACTTGGCTCGACCATGATGGGTAGACTTAGTTCAAGGTGGTAAGACCGGGTTTTTTTGATACGGGTCTTACAACTTCCTTGGTTGTTCACCCTTTGTTGTACTCCAAAATTCTACACTAGGGTGTGCACCATCAGATCCCACTGTGCTGTGGGCAGGATGCTATTTCCAATGGATGCTATGGGCGCCGTATTATCAACAACGGGTGCTGGAGGAACAACGCTGCTACCCACCAGTACAGTGTTAATCTGACCAGGAGGTGTTGGTGTCGTATTTGCAGCTCGAGGTGTGATTCCTAAGGCTGCCTGCATATTCATCTGCGATTGCTATAATTCTTAAACTTGTCATGCTAAATTCATTACAACCATGGCCAGATCAGGTGGTGGTCCTAGTAGGTTAGTTAGAATGGCCTGATTGTTTCTGCCCTGAGGTATATTATTCTGGTACACATTGCTTCCCACTTGTTCTTCAGGGTTTTCATTGGCATTTCCCATTTTAGGTGGTAGTGGGGTCGAGCCATGGCCTCTACGACTATTTCCATGAGTACAGTGGGCCATCACAGAATATCGACTGATAAAATACAAAATTAGAGTTCTTAAGATTAGTTACATAGCATCATATTGAACGTCCCAAAATGAACATTTTCCCAAAGTTTCATAACATTTACAACAAACATTCTTTGTGTGGTCATGCATGGTGCGACCACTTATGCATCCACACAAACCCTGTAGTAGAGTCTGAGAGTCTATGGTTGACTATGTGGTCGACTGTATGGGTCGTATTGGTCGACCACACAACCAAAATTTAGCTTTTTAAGCTAGAACCAAGTTGGTTTTTCTCATTTCTTCTTGTCTTCTACTGAGCTCCAACTCCACTAGCCTCTACTGAGTTGCTACAGTGCTTCCACTCAATTTTCTTGCTTCTATGATCACGTAACGACTTCCAAATCCATTCCCTTTTTGGATTGCTAGAGCTAGGTTTTGTCATCTTATTCTTGTTTTATCAAATTATATTTTATTTGACTGTAAAAATTTCATTTTTATTACTTAGCATTGTTATTGGGCATGATATGAAGCAAAAACCTCAACTTATCTGAAATTTTGTCGGTGGGTTTGGAATGAATCCCAAAAAGTCAAGTTTTGCCCTAAAATTTAGGATTTTTTTTTTAAATTGCCAATATTTTGAAATTCCTCGAAATTGATTTAAATCCTTGGTCATATAATATTGTTTGTCATGTATAATTGTGTTTCCCTTGACGTAAGTCCTCTAGTCCAAGCAATTGGGCGAACATAAGGCTTCTAACCAAAACACGCCGTTATAATGTCGAAATTTTTTAAATTTCCAATAACTGATAATTGGTTTATTGGTTGTATTCCTTGCGATAAACATGACCCGCACCAAGGTTCCTTGGGTTCACGATCCCATTCACGTCAGGTTAGTTGAAGTCGAGAAATAGTACCCTTGGTTTCTGGACAAGAAAGAAGAAGTGGGATGATTTGCAGATTTGCCCAGCCTTGCCCTCTTTGATGTCGAGAATGCCTTCCATACTATGTGTTGGCTCCCAGTGATAAAATAATAGGGGTCTACTCGTCCGGACCTGGTAAAGCAGTTTTACTATAATCTATAGAATGATGGTGATTCAGAGAACATGGATTGGAGTAGGGACCTCAGGATTACGAGTTAGGAGAAAGGGGTTCCTATTTCATTCAACTGTCAATAGTTGGCAGACATCCTAGGCATATCTAGTGATGGTCCATTGGTCTATTACGCTCTAAAAGAGTGCCAATTTTTGTCGATGAGGATGCGCATCGAGATAAACAATCAGATCCTACAGAGTGATCACTGGCAAATGAAAGTGATCAACCTATGTCCAGAGCCCAGGTTTATTGCAAGATCATTCAGCATAACTTGGTGCCATAGAGTTGGCACTACCAGACGGTCTCTTAGCTCACTCAATATCTATTATACTGCATTTGTATCAGACATCCCGTATGCCTACCTTACATCATTACTAGTACTATGTACCGTGCTGCAACGATCGGCTAGAAGGGCAACCTACCATATGGGTGTATGATCACTACCATCCTCAATCGCCTACATGTAAACATGGAGGGTGAAAAGATTTCTGAGGAGGCAATCTCTGCAGACCTTGACTGGGAGACCATCTATAGAATGGAGATGCAAAATGTACAAGTCAGCGATGACGAACAAAATGCGATGAACCATCCCCTACGTTGAGCTGTAGCCGTGGCAGAGGGTGATGACGATGATGACGATCGGATGTTCCTATATGTGGATGACATCCCCCTTTCTTCACCACAGCATACCACTAGAGCAGGCCCTTCTCGTACTTCCCCCTCAGCTGGTCCCTCGCAGCCTCCATTAGATGATATATTGGCCCTCCTTCAAGAGATCTAAGATGCTCAGCGTGCTGCAGATCAGCATGTAGCAAATCTTGCTGATAGTCTCCGAGAAACCTAGGTGCAGGTAGCGTGGCTCAAGTGGGTGTACGTAGAGAATTATGATAGGGACCAAAAGGCACCTCCTCCACCTTCTCCTCCAACTCAGTAATAGATCCATTATTCTCTACCAGTTATAGATACATTTCCTTTTGATCTTCATATTTGCAAAGTAACTGTCTGGCTTGTGAACCGTACTCGGATTCTGGATATTTATTATCTCACTTGTATGGGGGTATATATATATATATATATATATATATATATATATACTTACTTTGTTGTTTCTCTTTTACTTTAGGTGCATTATGGCCTTGCTTATTTTCCATCTCAAGCAACACTGTGCTTATGGTGGATTTATATTAAAGCTTTTATTTTTTACCTAACTCAATTCATGGACTCTTGTGGATGTATTCAGGTTTGATTGACAAAGATTTAGAGCTCTGATACCAAGTTGTCGCACCCTAATTCTGGATGAACCAGAAATGTGATAAACCATCATAAAAACCAATGGTTTAAGCCAAGATCTCATAAGGCAATGCCAATTATAGATATTTTATAATCAAATACGAATAAACTAAGAATAAAGGCATTGGAAACACTCGTACAAAAAGTCATGCTTGTTTTCCACTATCTATATATCCATTGCCACTACATGTCGATACGATGGTGCCTCCATATAGTCTTCCATGATAGGACCTGCATAATTAACTAAAAATATTATACATCGAGGGGTGAGCACACATCACGGCTCAGTGAGTAAACAAAACAATGCGCAAACATATGCATGCAGTCATATCATTATCTTTGGTCTGGTTTAAGTTTGCAACTATGCTATAAAAACCATTGGCAGCCACCGCACCTCTATACACGAGTGTGTGAATCCGCCCAATGAATCAAATACCATTGCCATTTCATATACACCTACCATGCAATGGAGATAGAGGTAAAGTATCCAGATTATACACTACCAATACTTCCCCTAGTTCCCTACCCATACCAGCACTTATGCCCTTATTGGCGAGTGCTTACAAACTGGGCTCACAATTAACCAATTCTAGATGTCATCCATATGTATCCAAGGCCTTATCCCAGCATCCCTCAATATGTCCATAGAGATAGAGCTAGGGTTCCTTAGTAGTGTCAAAGACCACATGGTCGGTGAACACCCCCCTAATGCCCTATGACGTACTAGTTCTGCTAAGGTAATAGCAATATGACGATGTCAATGTGATGCATGGTTTAGGGATCACACACCCCTCCCCACACAGAACACCAACCACACTCATAAATACATGCCTATTCTTATCATGATCAACAATAAAGTATAACAATAAAATAAATATTCATGAACAGGAATAGCAATAATATTGGATGACATGTGAGATGTAAATTACAATCATACAAGCATGGCATAATCATAGCATTGGACAAATAAAGAAAGAATGGTTTGTTATTATCCAGTTAGTTTAGGTCTTGTTTCCTCACATTTAATTGTAGTAATAACTCTCTTCCAAACTTTGAAAATTAACTTGTACTAGTAGACAACCTAGGTAATTGATGAATTTTGATTAGGATTCAATGGTATTAGGTTATAATAGTCTAAAATCTAGTATGGCTTCAAAATAGGCTTTTTACAACTGAGTGGTCAATACAGTGGTCATAGGTATATGTCGATCATACATTGTGTGGCCGACTGTGTGGTTGATGGGTTGTGTGACCATTAATGCAGCCACACAATACTAGGTAACTTCTCGAGAGTCTGTGGTCGACTCAGCGACTCACTAGTCACTCTGTGGTCGACTAGTGATGCGACCATACAATTTATTGGTTGTGTCCGTGGGTCTTTCTCAGTCTAACCATTTATTATTATTGGAACACCTCCTAGGATCATTTTATGGCCTTCATACCTTTTCAATTTTTATTAACAAACATCCCTAATCAAATTCTATGATTTTGTTTGAATTAGATGGGAGATCTCATGATCTTAGCCCCAATTTTTGAGTTTCATTCACTAACATGATGATGGTGAGTCTAATCCAACTATTACTATTGACTTCTATAGAGGTGGGTCTCTTACCATAGGTTCCTTGCTATGGAGGAATGGAACCGATCGACAAACACTTCTGCAAATCTACTGCAATCTTCTTCTCCAAGTCTCCTTTTCCATCTCCGTCTCCTTTTCTCTTAGATTTAGGGTTTAGAATTAATCCCAATAGAGTGAGAGGGGCTAAGGGACGTCCTCTATATGGTCCTCTCCCAAATAGGAAAGAGATCATCTTAATTTTGAAAAGTTTTCAAATCTCATAGTCAGTTCTAGGTTTGTGTGGTCGTAAAATCTGTTGACCCCACAATACAAAGGTGTCGACCACGCAAAGTGAAACTGACTGACCTCACTTCAATATTTGACTGGTCGATCACACAAGTTCAGGTAGTCGACCACCTAACTAAAATTTATTATTTTGCATGGTTTCACTTACCTAGCATTGTGGTTCCCTCATACAGTCGATCCTGTTGGTTCACCCGAGCGGGTAAGGATAGGAAGACCTGGCGAAACAATGTGAAACCCGATTAGTGGAGTATAGGTCTTACAAGATTAGTGGGTCACCTTACACCGAGAGCTCATCCTTTTTAACCTGCTTGATCTAGAGAATGGAAACATTGAGCCGGACTACCAACCCATTCCTAGGATCATTAGTCGCATTATTTAGCACAACATACTCCCCAGAGCTAGATACAAAGATGATCTAAACACCTTTGATATGTATGTGATGCACTATGTACATCGAAGAGAGCAGCTTTGTTTCCCATATATTATTTTGAGACAAATGGTATTCTTGGCAGACCAACTGGGTCCAAACTGAAGACTAGCATTTGGTCGTCTTTTGTCTTATATATTTGCTCACTTTGGGATAAGGTTCGCTGGAGAGGAAATGGATATTGGGAAGGTGTCTTCCCTAATTTTTGGACCAGCTTTGTTCGGATGAAACTGCATAAAGTGGTGATGTCTGACCCGAAGCTTGAAGCCATCGAAAAGCTGCATCGGAGAGCATGTCTGAGACATCCAGTAGCATGTAGAGTAGCTATCAGGGAGGATAGTGATAGGGAGAGGAAAGTCAAAGCGGGAGACAGGGCTTTCACTTTTATAGCAGTAGCTAGACCTCAAGGACACATGGCTCCAGTTGAGGAAATATCCACCGCTATCCAGGAGAGTCAGTGGAAAACCATTGACGAACTAGCTGGCATGTAGCATGTCCAGCAGACCATAGTGAAATGTCAGGATGCCTTTGATGAGGTTCTCTGACAGGTTTGAGCCTCCATGATGTCTGCTCAACCATCTTCTAGTGATCCTCAGTGATCACACTATCTTTTCTTACTGTTACTTAACACTAATATTTACCTTTTGGTAATTATTATCTGTATAGGGTAACAATCCAGGTTGTGAACTGTACCCCCTTTATATATTGCTCATACTTTACTTGTGCATTATTCTCTTGTTTAGTTCTCATAATTAGTGATTAAATATTATTGTCCCTATCATTACTATTGGTTTGTACATGTCTTTTAGTTAATCTATGCATCTATCAATGACACATTGAAACACATGTGTAGGGGAAACTTATAAGTAATACAAAGTGGTTTGCTTTGATACTAGTATTGTCATATCCCAATATGGAGAACAGGTGTGATATCCAAGTTAACCATTGTGGCACCTGAATACATCCATGATCCCTACCACAATGATTACAAAATAAATCTCATAGTCTACGCTTACAATATCCACAATATTCAAGAAGCAATAATAATATCAGTGAAAGCATTTTGTAAGACCCGTATCAAACTAACCCAGTCTTACCACCTTGAACCAGGTCTACCCATCATGGTCGAGCCAAATGGATCAAGTGCGTGAGGGAGATCGCGATCCCAGGTATTAAACTGACCCAAAAATACTAAAATAGGGGGAGGGTCGCATACCCAGCAAGGTAGGGTCAGACCCCCCCCCAGTATAAAAGTCACACCCTGAGTATTGTACCTGGGGTCAGACATTTTAAGAACCAGGGGTCGACGGGATCTCCGACCCATTCATCGACCCCTAGTCTGCCGACAGAAACCGTGATTTGGAAACTTTCTAAATTTCAATGGGATTCCTTCCTAATCTCAGTGGGACTTATTTTGGGAATTTCTACTCTATAAATAGGACGTCCCTAAGCCTCTTTCACTCTTTTTAGAACCCTAATTGGATTGAGAGAAAGAGAAGAGAAGGAAAAGAGAAAGAGAAGAGAAGGAAAGTGGAGAAGAAGATCAAAGAGAAGGCTTCAGAGAAACAAGCCTAATTCTCAGGTTTGGATACAATCTCCATGTAATTCTACAGACCTTAGAATAGATAGGGAGGAGGGAATGATCTAGGAGAAACCCAAATCATCCACCCATGGTTAGGTTTTCATGGAAAACCATGGGGGAAATCATGAAAGCCATATAGCTGATTGAACTAAGGTTCTAGGCCATAGAACATGTGTGGAATGGATTGTAAAAGTAAGCCAAAGGACCCTAAATACGAAGAATGGACTGTAAGAGGAAAAATTGACTAAACCCATAGGGGGTCGCACAGGGGTCGATGGCCAATCGACCCTACCAGACACTGATAATCGACCCTCAGTGTTCGAGAAGTCTAGACTATGGGTGGTCGCACCCAGGGTCGATGGAACCTCTAACCCTAGCATCGGCCCCAGTTAAAACCCTAGCATCGACCCCAGTTAACAGCATGCTTTTTAAAGTCCGAATTAATTTTAATTAAATTCTATCGACTTGGTTAGGTCTTCTAGTGATATAACATCGATATATAGTTCATTCTTAAAGCATGAAAGAGGACCTACGATCAAGTAAAGGTGAGGGAACATGACCTAAACTAATTGGTTAATAATAAACTATTTTACTCTTGAGTCCAATGCCATGATTGGTTTTATGCGTGTATGATTGTTATGTGCATTCAACATGTCATATAATATTTCTATTATTATTGTTCATGCATATTTAATTATTGTTTATAACATGATGATGATGATGATGATGATGATGATGATGATGATGATAGGAATAGGCATGTGGATGTATGTGTGTGGTTGGTGTGCTTGATGCGAGTGAGTATCAGGGGGAGGTGTTATAGGCGGGGCCTCAACACTCTAGCTCTATCTCTAACTCAAGTCTTGTCCACTGACATCGTCGTATCACCATAATCTTAGCAGAACTATTACGTCGTAGGGTATGAGGGGAGGTGGTCTTAGATCGTGTAGTCTCTGACTCTGCCGGGGGGCCTTAGCCCTATCTCTATGGACGTATTGAGGGATGCTGGGGTGAGGCTTGGATACACAGATTGGCATTAGAATTTGTTAGTTGCGAGCCCAGTTTGTGAGCCCTCACCAGTAGGGGCTTACGTATTGGTATGGGCAACGGGTACAACAATAAACGTGACCTTTGTGTGTACATTGTCAATGATTGGGTGCATGTGAGTCAGCAATAAATGTTAATTTTGGGCGGCTTCACACACTCACGTATAGAGGTGCGGCATCAATAAACATGACCTTTGGCCACCTATTCTTTCTATAGCACATTGTAAACTTATTTACCAGACCAAATATATGAATTGAGTGCATGCATATGTTTGTTGCATTGTTTTATTTGCTCACTGAGCCATGATGTTTGCTCACCCTCTCGACGTCGAATATTTTTAGTTGATGATGCAGGTACTACAGTTGCAGATTATATGAATGATCTGGTGTATGCGCGTGTTGCTGCAATGGAAGCTGAAGACTTTGAGGATGCGCATGACCCCTCATGCGAGTGCAACTCATGCGTATTCTATTAGGATTTTATTTGAATTTATAAAGGGATGCAATTGGTATTTTATTTACTTATGTCTCAGTTGATACAACAATAACTTGATATTTTAATTATGATTATTACAACTAGAATTCTCAGTTCATTTACTATAAGACTTTCGCTATTGTGTATTTATTCTGATTATGGTTGTGGATGTGCATGGTTTTATTTTTAATGGATACTGCCTATTAGAGATCCTGGTTGAACCGTTGGTTTATAGCGGTTCATCACACCGTTCTAAATGGTGCATAATTGGGGTGTGACACATTTGATATATACAAATGTAACTAATGATAACATATCCCATACTATGTATCAAATTATCTGTTACAAACCATTGTTCCTTCACAAAATACTACCATAATATCCATATACAAATACCCAAATAAAAAGAGAGTAAATCAGTTACATTGTTCATGATAGACTTCTTCGTCTATCATAAAAATAATCAAGGTATCCAAAGTATATATTGGTGAATGGAGAATGTAAAGGGAGTGCAATGTCAAGCGTAGACGTAGTCGCTGTAGGTGCAGCCCTCACCATGCTCTCCACCAACATCACCAAGTCTAGGAGTCATACTAGCCAAGGGAGAATCCATAAAATCAGTAATAGATAAGTCATCTGCAAAAGGATCTAAAAAATAGTGTCAATAGTGTCATCACAAGGGTGAGCTCATATCCCAACTCAGTGAGAAATCTAGTATCACATGCTATGCATATACAACAACGAATGAGATGAATATAATTTATTTTAGGAAAATTTTCATATACAACCCAATAAGGAATGGAAACATCATCTACCTCCAAAAAATTTTAAAATCCTCATCTAGTACCCAAAAAGTTTTCTCCGTTAATCAACGAAGTCCACTCCGTTAACAAAATTCCGTTAGTTGCTGACGTCAGTTGCGATGAACATTTTAACGGACCATACTACCCTTTTAGCGTTGTTAAATGATGAAAATACCCTTTATTCATAACTTACCCTACCAAAAAGTTCATTTCGATTTGTAACAGTGAAATTCAAAAATTTACTCTCGATCCTCTATTCACGACGATGATTGTCTCGAAGCTTTTTGAATCTTGTCTTCGACGGCGACGGCGACAGACTTCATCTTCCTCGAGTCTTCTATAGCTTCTTCTTCTTTGTCGGCAAAGGATAATGTGTAGTTTCTTCTATAGTTTCATCAATCATTGGGGTTGAGGTTGCAACTACAAGGAATCGACGAACATTGGGGTTTCATCTTGCATGACTTATTCTTCCCTGTCCATCCCAAGTTAGTGCTACTAATCATCTGAATATCATCATCCCCTTTTCCCCAATATCCCATTAGGTATGTGAAAAAACCCTAACCTAAATATTGAAGAGATTGAGAAAAATTATCAGTAAGAGTTTTAGGAGTTTTAGTTTGACGTTGAACTATTTATAGTCCATTGAATCTAGGAATTCAATTTCCTTTCGTAAATTTGTTTTATCTCCACAGTCTATAGGTGGTCCTACAGAGCCGACAAGTTTGCCCACCCGAGTGGTCGACCAACCACTCGGGTATGTGAAATTGTTTCGTTTTTGGCAAAAGCCCCTTATGTTAGTAACTTTATTTAGAATCTTGATTCTTTCTTGCCTACAGGTCAGATTTTGCATCTGTGTTCCACTAAGTTTATTCTCAATACGGTAAAGAAGTGGTCCATTCATATTATTTATACAGGTAAAGAAGTGGTCCTATTTGTTTATTGTTAGTGACTAATTTTTACTGGTTTTAGGTACTGTCTATGTTAATTTATGTTGATTGACACTGCTTTTGTTAAAGGAACCAAAGCATGTCATTGCCATATAGCATGTGCTTTTGATTAAATAAGTTTTTGTTGTTATACTATTCTACCATGGCTGTCTCTCTCCCCCTCCCTTTCCACCTGCAAAAACTGTCTAAAAAAGGGACCTTGTTGTAAGGGACCTCATTTTCAAAAACTTCTGAAAATGTTTATAAGGAAAAGTTCTTATTTTGGGTAGTCTGAGATTAGGATAGATACCCATTGAAGCAAGAAAGTGTATGGCTTTAACAATACATACAAACTAGGAACCTACAAACTAATAGTACTCGATCGTAGTGATGTTAATGAAATTCTAATGCATTTTATGGGGCTCTCCAACTGCAGTTATAGAATTAAAAAAGGAACAGCTATTGGTCTTTGATTTACTAAAAAGGAACAACTATTGGTCTTTTTTACTATTGTTACTGTTTTACAGTTTCTTACTCTCTCTTTCATATGCAGATTAGAATATGTTTGTCAACCATGGCTGTTTATAACTTGTTTTTTCTCATTTTGTACACAGAATTATCAACATGGGTGAAAAGATGAGTTTGTACTATATGTATAAGGATGAAATGGAAGTGAAAGTAGTTGATGATGATTGTATAAGCTGGATAGATGTAGTCCACACTGCCTATTGTACAGTGCTCAGATCCATTCCAGATGGTAGATCTGTGGACTTTTCAGTCAGGGCAGAGATGCCCAATGGTGAATACACTGAAGTGAAGGGTGATGGTGATGTAGTGAAATTGGTTGAAATTTATAAAGCAGAGGGTAGAGCCATTTTGTTCAAAATATATGGAGTAAATGTGGGTGAGGCCACATTAGGAAGTTATAAAATCAATGGATATGACTCAGCAATGATTGGTAGACTAAAGCCAACACAGAGGCAATAAAGAGAGGTAGTTGTAAAGAGACCTATGAAATGTAGAGAGTCCATAAATACCAGTGCACCAGTCAGTACGACTGTAGAGGAAATGGTGTCCAAAACTTCAAGTGCACTTGAGCCTGCCCCTCCTCAAACTGTTGGCAGTAGTGGTGGTAGTAGAAAGGGGAAAGAACCAGTTGTTTCTCTTGATAGTGAAGATGACCCACTTGATGAAAATTGGAACACCGATAAGGAAGAACAAAGTAATCAGTCCGAAGGAGATAAAGGTGTGGAGTATGAGCAAGAGGACCAGTTTGAGGAATTAAATTTTTCTGAAAATGAGGGTGAAGATTTTGGGGAAGAGACCACCAGCAGGGATGAGGAGATAGACATAGATGATGTGAGAAGGGTAGAGATTACAGAAAGGTCTATCTATGAAAATGTCGACACTTAAAGGAATGTTTTGACAGATTTTGTCATTCAAGAGGGAGTACAAATAATTAGACTTAAAAAATGATAGGAATAGGGTTACAGCCATCTGTGCCAATGATGGGTGTGAATGGTTAATCCATGCTTCCGTGTCACCAGATGGTCAGACATTTATAGTGAAAAAATGTAATACTCACCATACTTGTCAAAGGGAGGAAACCAACAAAAATGCCACTTCTATATGGATTGCAAAGAAGCTTCGTAATAGGTTGAAAGTAGATCCAGATATGAAGTCAGATAGCATGAAGGCTTCCCTAATGACAAAGTATGGTATTAAGCCTACAAATCAGCAACTTTATAGGGCAAAGTTGGTTGCCAAGGAGGAGGATTTGAGCAGTCATAAAAATTCATATTCAAAACTGCCCAAATATGGCAAGATGGTGCTAGAGAGGAACCCAGGGAGCATATACAAGTTACAATACGAGGAGGCATCAGCAACGACTCTGAAACCAGTGTTCAAAAGGGTATTTGTCTGTTTTAATGCTTGCAAGCAAGAATTCTTGAAGCGATGTAGGCCATTCATAGGCATTGATGGATGTCATTTGAAAGGCAGTTATAAGGGAATTCTATTGGCAGCCACTTCCATGGATGCCAATAATGGCCTGTTTCCACTTGCATTCTCTATTGTGGAAAGTGAAAATCGAGACTCCTGGACATGGTTTCTGGCAGCACTCTCAGAGGTAATATCAAGTGACATTGATGGGCATCATCTGACTTTCATGTCAGACAAGCAGAAGGTAATGTAAATAATTTTGTTAAAGTTGTAGTTAAGTAGTAGGATTCCTAAGTAGTATATCCTAGATGTTGTCTCTGATTTTCCTACCTTTTTTTTTGGCTTATTGTATTGTCATAGGGATTATCTGAGGCAATTACTGATATTTTCCCAAATGCCAACCAAAGGCTGTGCTGTAGACATCTATACAACAACTTTGAGAAGAAATTTCCTTCACTCATGTTGAGAAAACTATTCTGGACAGCATGCAAGGCATATAATGCCATAGATTTTAACAGAGCAATGAATGAGTTAAAAGCAAATAAAAGGGAAGCATATGAATGGTTGATGAGAAACCCAGTATCTGCATGGGCTAGACATGCATTTGACCATATGATTGTTAGTGACCATGTCACTAACAACATGTCAGAGTGTTTCAATTAGTGGATACAATCCTCTAGAGGCAAACCTATATTGATTTTGCTTGATGAAGTCAGAATTAAGATTATCAGTAGGATGCATGATAGATATAAGAAGGGTTGTGATTTTAGTGGGAGGATATCACCTGGTATCAAGAAAAAGTTAGTGTTTGCTCAACAAACATCTAAGAATTGTCAAGTCATGTCTTGTGGACCAGATGAGTTTGAGATCAATGATGGCCATAGTAGGTATGTAGTGGACATGAAGAAGAAAATGTGTGATTGTTCTGCATGGGAAGTGAGTGGGCTTCCATGTAAGCATGCTATAGCTGCAATCCTATTCCAGAGGGGTAATGTGGAAGACTATGTATCTTCATATTTTTCAATTGAAAAATTTATGTTTTCCTACTCTGAGTTCATTCATGCCATGCCTGGCTTGGACTCTATTCTGATAAATGAAGATGGGCCTATTGTACAACCTCCTAAATATAGAAAGAGAGCTGGTAGGCCACACATAAAGAGGAGGAGAGCAGCCAATGAGGATGCAGCAAGTGAGTTTAAAAAGAGAAATTCAACTGTCCACTATTCCTACTGCAAGGCAATTGGTCACAATGCTAGGTCATGCAAGAACAACAAGAATGATGCTTCCAGACACAGTGGTTCTTCTCAACATGAGGTTTCTCAACAAACTGGTCCTTCTCAACATGGAACATAGGTAAGATCCATTCTTATACCAAGGAAGAAAAAGGCTAGAAAAAGGCTAGAACTGGTTCTTTTATTGTTTCTAAATCTTCTCTTAAATGTCATTATATAGAGAAAAGGAAGAAAAAGGCAAGAAATTAATTCTCAGGAAGCAAGTGTTTCTCAAGAAGGAACAAGATCGACAAGCAAGGTAGCATCAATGCTTACATAAATATCCCAATAAATTTATGTGATACTAATATTTTTTTCTTATATGTGACCTTGTAGAGAACAAGAAAAGATGGATCTATTGGATCACAGATGCAAACCCGATCACAGTCATTTAGGACATCTCCGCAAACAAGTATACAGGCAATACCAAAGGGAAGATTGGCTGAGAAGGCAGCAAAGTTTAGGAAGAACTGGGCAGAAAGGCATAAGTAGATTGAAAACAAGGAAATGGATAATGTCAAGTACTGTAATTTTTTTGTGAATTTTTTATGATGGTTGTTTGGTTTTTTCTGTAATGGATGATATATAGTGATGGTAGTCTTTTTTTATGGTTTTTCATGCATCTTTGATGGTTTAAACAGAACATTTCGTACTTGAAAGTTTGTTACTATGAATGGTTTTGCAAATTTACTCAGTTTTATTTTTCTGTTGTGATGGTTTTTTAGCTTAATATAATGGTGGATCATTGTAATTTTGCACTTGATACAAGATATTTTATTGGATCTGAATGTTTAGTATTTCTCTTCATTTTTATCAGGTTCCATCCCAAGATAATGTCATCGGGTATACATGGAATAAGTTTAGTGCATACCTCAATTGATTATGAAGCAGGATACTATGAATTACGGGGTGAAATCCCCCAACCATTATCGATAACCTTGAATGATTCTTCACCGTAATCTTTGAAAGCAATATCAATACTAGTAGCACTGGCATCCAAGTTGTTCTCAACCAACTCCTTCACTGCGGATGAGAGATCGAGAATTACTTGTCCTGAGCAGATCCTATGAACTACACCCTTGTTTATAGGTTTAATGGTTGGAGAATTAACTGTTGCTTCCTCCATAGAGACACGGCACAAGGAAATGAAATCACAAACCAACAATCGATTCAAAGAGTCATATGGCCTAATTTAATCGACTGATATTGACCATAACCGACTAAGCTGCTTGTTAAAGCTGTTTGTTAGGAGCTTAGTGCATACCTCAATTGATTATGAATAGGAATCCTTATGAATATTACAACTCCAAAACCCAAAATTTAATTGAAAAGATGAAGCAGGATACTATGAATTCCTTGACACATTTGAGCAAACATCAGGATTTTTCTTGACAAATGAGGGTAAAAAATGGAAAAAGTTGTGTGAAAACTCTGTAAAGACACAGAAAGGCAAATCGGGTTTTTTACTCTGTACAGGTTTCCTATTTTTTATTTTTTACTTTTTTGGGGGAGGAAAAGAGGTTGGAATGAACCATCAATTTGAAGAGACAAGGGTCAAAAAACTAGGCAATAAACAACTGTCATCATTTCCCGGTATTCTCATGGTCCTGTGTTCATGCTAATTGTCTTTGAACTTACGAAAGCATTCATAGATGGGAGAAGGAATAACAAACATTTCTACACATTTTTACATTAGAAAGCAGGCAATACAAATTTTGCACTATTACTATCACTAATAGACTAACTCTCTCTCTCATCAGGATTATTCAAATCTTATTTCTCTACAGCATCAAGGATGTCTTCAAACATCTTACAATTTTGCACATTAACTCTAATTACTCCTCTTAAGTAACCTCTCAAATAATTCGAGGGAGTTCTTTGAGCACTTGTCTGTGAGCTTTCAATTGTCTGATGGGAAGATTCTCCTCTCTCCACATTTACAGTATCGGTACCCATACCTTCACCGATTGCAGTATCAGTCATCGTTCCCCCTATCCATTGAAACATCCCGCATCCAGGATTATCCACCTGTAAGACAATTATACAAGCATTGCATATTACGACTTTCATTAATACGACAACAAATAAAATGTAAAACTAGATTAACACTCACTCCTGTGGAATGTGGACAAACACCAAAATTGTCGTCCATTATTTCTTACCGTTTTTGCAGTTCTCACTTTGCAATTCCCAGCTCCACAGATTGTTTCAAATGCTCTACCCACATGACAAACTGTTGACAATGTTGGCAACTAAAATACCTTCTCCCAATATTTTTGCCCATGGTCGTTGCACGTACGACACATATAGCACCACACTTCTCACAATTTAGATCCATTTTCTAAATACCTGGCAAATACATTAGTAAATAGTATAATTAATCAAAATTGAATATTACTTAATTATTGTCTATACAGAAAGGACTTCAAAACTGTAGGAACCAAAATTAAATGTTTGTGGTGATGTTTTAGTTCGGAAAAAAGGTACCTAAAACCACTAAAAATTCTGGGTTGTGATTCTGGGTCATGATCCCTCGGCAAAAAATAGTACCCAAAAAAATAAATCCAATATCAGGTGTGAAAGATCCACTCGGTTATGATTTTGGGTTGGATCCCTTGCCAAATCAGGTGCCAATTTTTTTGGTAGTCATGATACGGTTTCATTTGCACGATTTTTTGTTAGCCTTGATATGATTTCATTTGCACACCTTTGCAGTGGTCGTCCTCCTCCACTACTTTCAGACTAACATCTAAAATCAATTAATCAAAGAAGGGACCAGCAAAATTATCTAGTAAGATATTTCAAATCAAACCTATTGACCTGGTTGCAGAGCAAACTTATCTAGTAGATGACGGACAGAGGGAAAAAAATGGAAGAAGATGACGGACATTTCAAAAAAAAAAAAAAAAAGGTAGAAGACGATGAACAGAGAATAGAGAAAATAAAGGGAGAAGATGGACAAAGAAAATAGATGGGAGAAAGATGATAGATGGATGAAATAGAGGGAGCACATCCACTGACCTGGTGGCAGAGCTCGGATGCCGGTGATGGGTGATGAGATGCCGGAGATATGATTCCACCGTCGACCACAATGAAGAGGGAACCAGCACCGTAGAGAGAATCAACTCAGAGGGAACCAGCGCAAACTTGGGTCGACTTAGGGCTTGGGTGAGATTGAATTTGAAAGAGAGAGAGAAACATAATATACATAACATTACAAAGGTTAAATTAGTCATTCAACATATGCCTTTAATATTTCAATTTTTAATAAGAAGGGTAAAATTGTATTTCAACAATTCCGTCAGTTAGTTGGATGTGATTGAGGTTTTTGAAATTTTATGGTAGATGATGTTGCCAATCCTGATTGGAGTGTATATGAAAATTTTCCTTTATTTTATATTAGGTCTTGGGTTTGTGTTTCTACATCGTAGGCAAAGGTAGAAGTTGAATACACCACCCCGGAACATGAAACCACTTCTACAAGCTAATTCCCCCCTCAGGGACTCCCATCCTTATAGGGTTCATTGCCTCACACCATAGATCTCACATAAACCAGCTACCGTTACCCCATACGTCACTGACTCCCCCTACGGTTACCCAACCTTTAGGAGAGCAAAGTTGTTCCAGTATTTTTACCCCTACTGGAGGGGTGATGGAAACAGAGAATTGCACCACCTATGTAAGAACCGTATCGAACTAACCGGTCTTACCACCTTGTACAAGGTCTACCTATCATGGTCAAGCCAAGTGGACCAAGTGCGTGAAGAAATCACAAGACCAGGTATGAGTCTAACCCAAAAATAGTAAATGTGAGGGTAGGGTCGCATGCCTAAATAGGTAGGGTCGACCCCACCTCAACAGAAGTCCAACCCATGACTTTTTAGTCGTAGGGTCAGATGACTAAGAAGGTGTAGGGTCGACGGATCCTGCGACCCTACGTCCGACCCTACGATGACAGACAGAAACCAAAAATTAGGAAACTTTCTTAATTCCAAGGGGATCTTTCCTAAACTCATTGGGACTTATTATGGAGGGTTTTCCTCTATAAATAGGACATCCCTTAGCCTCTTTCACTCCTTTACAACCATAATTGAAAGTGAGAGAAAGAGAAAGAGAAGGAAGAGAAGAAGAAAAGAAAACTTGAAGAAGAAGACTAAGGAAGAGGAGGAAATTCAGGGAAACCTCTGAATAAAGGTATGAACCTAATTCCTTACCTGAATAAGAGATCCTATAATAGTTATGAAGAACATATGATTAGGAGAAATCCAAATCATCCATCCATGGATAAGTTCTAAGAGATTCCATGGAGGAAATTGTTATGGACAATGAATAGCGTATAACTTGGAGTTTTGAGCCATAGAACAATTATAGAATGGACCATTAAAGTAAGCCAAATGATCTAAACATGAAAGAATGGACTTTAGAATGAAAGGTCGACTCAGAAAACGTATGGTCACACCTAGGGTCGAATGATATCCAACCCTATGATACCACATGATTGATCACATGCCCCAGGAAGTCCCAGGGAGAGTGTGTCACACCCCAATTCTGCACTATTCAGAATGGTGTGATGAACCGCTAGCAAACCAACGGTTCAACCAGGATCTCGAGTAGGCTATATCCGTTTTATCTAAACCTCATACATCCACTTATAGTAAAACGAACTGAGAAATCTAGATGTGATAATCATATTTAAGTAGCAAATTATTTGTATCAACTAAGACATAAATAAATATCAATTACATGTCTTTACTAAATCCAAATAATTAAAATAAAATCTAATCGAATACGCATGAGTTGCACTCGCAAGAGGAGTCATGCGTATCCACTTCGTCTTCAACTTCCATCGCCGCCATGTGCCCATACACTGGAGCGTTGACATAATCTTCGACGGTAGTACCTGCATCATCAACTAAAAATATTCGACGTCGAGAGGGTGAGCACACATCATGGCTCAGTGAGCAAACAAAACAATGCAACAATACATATGCATGCATTTAATTCATATCTTTGGTCTAGTTTAAAGTTTGCAATATGCAATAGAAAGGGTTGGAGGTCAAAGGTTAACGTTTATCGACCCCTCCTCTATACACAGGGTGTGGAAGCCCACCCAAAGGTTAAAGTTTATTATCGTCCCCATCCACCCTACCATGAACATTATACAACAAAGGTTAACGTTTATTGTTGTACAGTGCCATACCAACACGTAAGCCCCTGTTAGCAAGGGCTTGCAAACTGGGCTCGCAATTAACCAATCCTAATGCCAAACAGTGTATCCAAGGCCACACCCCAGCATCCCTCAGAACGCCCATAGAGATAGATCTAAGGCTTCCCGGTAGAGTCAGAGACTACAAGGACCGATACCACCTCCCCTGATACTCTATGACGTAATAGTTCTGCTAAAGTAATGGCGATACGACGATGCTAATGCACAAGACTTGAGTTAGAGATAGAGCTAGAGTGCTGAGGCCCGGCCTATGACACCTCCCCTTGATACTCGCTCGCATCAAGCACATCAACCACACACATACATTCACATGCCTATTCTTATCATCATCATCATCATCATTATCATGTATAAACAAGAATTAAATATGCATGAACAGTAATAATAGAAATATTGGATGACATGTTGAATACACATACAATTATACACGCATAAAATCAATCATGGCATTGGACTCAAAAGTAAAATAGTTTATTATTAACTAATTAGTTTAGGTCTTGTTCCCTCACCTTTACTTGATCGTAAGTCCTCTTTCAAGCTTTAAGAATCAACTATATATCGATATTATATCACTAGAAAACCTAACCAAGTCGATAGAATTTAATTAAAATTAATTTGGACTTTAAAAAGCATGCTGCTAACTGGGGGTCGATGCTAGGGTCGGAGTTTTGATCGACCCTGGGTGCGACCACCCCTATTCTGGACTTCCCGAACACTGGGGGTCGATGCTCAGGGTCTGGTAGGGTCGATTGGCCATCGACCCCCCATGCCACCCCTTGTGGGTTTTGTTAATTTTTCTTCATTCTGTCCATTCTTCGTGTTTGGGGTCCTATGGCTTGCTCCTACAGTCCATTCCACACATGTTCTATGGCCTAGAACCGTGGTTCATTCACCTATATGGCTTCCATGATTTACCCCATGATTTTCCATGAAAACCTAACCATGGGTGGATGATTTGGGGTTTCTCCTAGATCATTCCCTCTTCTCTATCTATTCTAAGGTCTGTAGAATTACATGGAGTTGGTATCCTTACCTGAGAATTAGGCTTGTTTCTCTAAATCCTTCTCCTTGATCTTCTTCTCCACTTTCCTTCTCTTCTCTTCTCTTTCTCCTTCTCTTTCTCTTAATCCAATTAGGGTTCTAAAAGGAGTGAAAGAGGCTTAGGGACGTCCTATTTATAGAGTAGAAACTTCTAAAATAATTCCCATTGAGATTAGGAAGGAATCCCATTGAAATTATAAAAGGTTCCTAATTTTTGGTTCGTGCTGTTTTTACCGACTACCGGGGGTCGATAGGGGGGTCGAAGATTCCGTCGACCCCTGGTCCATAAAATGTCTGACCCAACATGTAAAACTAGGGGTCTGACTTTTATACTGGGGTGGTCCGACCCTCCATTACTGGGTATGCGACCCTCCCCTTATTTTGAGTGTTTTTGGGTCAGTTTAATACCTAGGATTGTGATCTCCTTCGCGCATGTGATCCATTTGGTTCGACCATGATGGGTAGACCTGGTTCAAGGTGGTAAGACCGGGTTAGTTTGATATGGGTCTTACAAGGTGTGGTCTCACGTAGGGTCAAATGGTCTTCGACCCCACGTCCGACCCTACACCCTCGGGTTGCAGAAACTGCTACCCTAGGTGCTACCCTACCTGCGACCCAATAGGTTCTGTTAGTTTAAACATGTTGAAACTAATTTTAATTAAAATCTATCGACTTATTAGGTCTTTCTAGTAATTTAAAAGTGATTCATTATGCTTAAACGAGGATCTCCTAGCAATCAAAGGTGAGGGAACAAGACCTAAACTAATTGACTAATAATAAACTACTTTTGTCTATTGAGTCCAATACCATGAATGATTCTATGTTTGTATGATTGTAATGTGCATATCACATGTCATCCAATATTTCTGTTATTGCTGTTCATGCATATTTAATTTCATTTATTATAACATGATGATGATGATGCTAGGAATAAGCATGTGAATGTATGTGTGTGGTTAGTGTACTTAATGGGAGTGGAGCATCATGGGGAGGACGTTACACTGTGGTTCATCCTGGTCACTAGACTCTAGCTCTATCTTTACTCAAGTCTTGTCCACTAACATCGTCTTATCGCAATTACCTTAGCAGAACTATTACACCGTAGGGCATTAGGGGAGGTGGTCTCGGACCGTATAGTCTCTGACTCTGCCGGGGGCCCTTAGCTCTATCTCTTTGGACGTATTGAGGGATGCTGGGGTGAGGCCTTTGGATATACTATTTGACATTAGGATTGGTTAGTTGTGAGCCCAGTTTGTAAGCCCTCACCAACAGGGGCTTATGTGTTGGTATGGGTAGAGCATCTGGGGAAGTGTGATGCGGTGCGGTCCTAAGCACTTTAGCTCTATCTCTGTTCCATGGTGGGTGCATGTGGGGACAACAATGGTGTTTGATCCATTGGGCGGTTCCACACATTCGTGTAAAGAGGTGCGGCGGCCACCTATCATTTCTATTGCACATTGCAAACTTATGAACCAGACCAAAGATATGAATTGAATGCATGCATATGTTTGTTGCATTGTTCTATTTGCTCATTGAGCCGTGATGTATGCTCACCCTTTCGAAGTCGAATATTTTTTGTTGATGATGCATGTACCACCGTAGAAGATTATATAAATGCTCCGATGTATGGACATGTGGCGGCGATGGAGGCAGAAGTGATGATGGAGTCGCATGATTCATCATGCGAGTGCAACTCTTGTATTTTTTATTAGATTTTGTTTAAGTTATATTGATAATGTAATTGATTTTATTATTTTAATTTATGTCTTAGTCCTTTTGGAGATAATTGGATAATTTATTTACTTTATCATAGTTAAACTCTCAGTTCATTTAATATATAAGACTTCTGCTATTGTTTATTTACTCTTATTATGGTTGTGGATGTGTATGATTTAAGCAAACGGACACAACCTATTTGAGATCCTGGTTGAACCGTTGGTCTATTAGAGGTTCATCACACCATTCAAAATAGTGCAAAATTGGGGTGTGACAACTTGGTATCAGATCTCTCGGGCCTTGTCTATTAAACCGCTATACTTCTACAAGAATTCGTGAACTGAGTTAGGATAAATTAAAAGGTTAAATACAAACACATCATAAGCACCTGTGTTGGTTGAGACAGAACTTAATAAGACAATAATATACATTTCCATTTGTATACACACAAAAAAAGAAAATCTAAATGTGACATGATAAGCAAATAATATACGGTATAATCTATTAGTCAGGCAGTTGTCTATGTATACAAAGGATATAGTACAATAGCAAGAAGAGGGCATCTATAAAGCAGGAAATTAGAATACTGAGTTGGTACTCACAAGATGTGAAACCCAATGTATAACAGAGGAAGAAGAAAAATGGCTAGTAACACCTAAATCCCTGTAGAGGTAAAAGGAAAGACCTCCGGCTGAATGCAACAGAGATAGGAGAATAATAGCTATACACAAAAAAATTGAGAGAAACTATAAAAGAAGATAAAGCTATACTCCTGGGTGACGTGGAGACTCAGAGTGAGATCCACCACAAGCTGATCCATTACCCACTGTGCATTAAGAAGATGTTGTAACTTGACCCCACCACTATCAGGGTCGAGAATGGGTAGTGAAAACTCATCTAAGTAGATGCTGAATAATGATAATTAGATTGGAGCAAATCAAAGGAGGTGATCAACCAGGCCACTCCAGCCAATCTACCTGGACTACCAAGTGCCTAGGCTATGGTTATAATAAAATTTGGCCTGACAAAATACAAGAGCAACAAGAGATGAGACCGATTATGTAAGTTGCCATGGGAATCACTACCCAAGTTACCAATGCGACACCAATACCTCTAGGTCAGGCCATGTACAGTACCAATAGATATCAACACTATACTCCTAGCACCTGTTAGCTATAACACAGTGCCTACCATATAGAAAGTCCCAGTAATGCACACCCTAGTATAGAAGTTTGGTGCACAACAAGCAGTGTATCAAGGTGGTTACCCTTATCAGCCATCGATGTATGGGATAGCTACATCATGGCAGAATGATCCAACAAGGGTTGAGGAATATTTTCTGAAGATGAAGTCTCTAACATTTTCAGAAAAGGATCAAATCTATTATGGCCATATAACTAGATAGATTTATATAGGATGCGGTGCATTATTGACTTACTCTTATGATTATAGATGATGTACATACCTGATTTTAAATTCTCATGTCTTGACAGGATACCTTCTTGATTTAACCTGTCAATTGGAGTTATAGATATCGTTTCTTTAGTATTAGTCCTGATTATACCAATCTGAGCCACTCTCACGATCAACAACATGAACAGAGATATGAACTGAGAACAGTTAAATGTTTAATCATGTTGAGAATGCATCTTTCTGATTTATACCTGATTTATTGATGTACCAAAACTTTCTCCAGATTTATTCCTGTAGTGCATCGAGCAATGGCATTATATACTCGATAATACCTGTAACCATGAGGTTAAAAACTGTAAAACCTCTATTTTCATATATTTGAACAACCGTGTAACTTAACAACCTTTTGATGCCGGTTGGATTACCATTGATTTACTCCTGATCATTTAAACCTAAGTTCACTAGATAAAACAATTGTCCTTCATCATACTGAATTCGAAAGAAGGAAATGAATTACTTTTGGACAAACATTCTGATTCATACATTTCTCGACATCCATTGATAAAATATTTAGTTAATAAGGAATTATGGGATGGAAGATGATTGGATTTAGATAAATCTCCATAGCCAAGAAACCTCAGATGAAGTAATGGAGAATCTATTTTGAGATTATTGAATGGATGGATATGAGTCATGTCTATAAATGAGTGCATGAGAAAGAAGTGAGAATTATCAAGAGTAACTAGGAAAGAGTAGATAGCACTCAAGTAAAGTTAAAGATGGTTATATCGGTATGAAGTTGACAAGGAAGAATATTTCTAAAGGCAGATCTAAGAGAGGATATAATGATGAAATAAAAAATGATGGTATGGATAGTACTTGGTATAGTACAACTACTATAGAGTTATGCCAATATCAAGTGAGATGATTGAGGAAAGACCAAAAGATTTTGGCTAAATTAATGAATTTATAAGCATATACCCTAATGCTTATAGGTAGACTTGGGATATGAAGTAACAATCACAAGATATTTTTCAAGGTATATAAAAGAGAGATCAGGGTAGAACAACAAGGATAAAAGAAATATAAGCTAATGAGTTTTTCAATACATGAGATTATAAACAATAGTCTTTGAAAAACTAAGAGATGAAGGAACTAGACAAGCTGTTAAGACCTTTAAATCATATTTCGCTAGTTCAAGCACTTTTGGACTAAATGTTGCATTAGATGAGTGTTATGAGCAATGTCCGAATTGTATGGATGGACAGAAGTTGGATGTAACCTAATTCGACTTGAGATGACAGACTTTGACGTTATCTTGGGAATGAATTGGTTAGCTCGGCATTCTGTAAACCTATTATGTGCAGAAAAGAAGCTAATATTTAAAGGCAAAGAAGGAGCAAAGTTTAGTTTTGCAGGAACAAAATTTCCCCATAAACGAAAACTCATCCTCTCTGCATTAAATGCTAGAAAGTGCCTCGAGAAAGGAGGAGTTGGGTATCTAGTATCAGTGGTCACCTCACCCAGGAAGCACCATGAATGGAGGATATTGATGTTGTGCATGACTTTCCAGATGTATTTCCTGAAGAACTACCAGGACTACCACCCGACCGAGCGACAGAGTTTGTTATAGATCTGATACCCGGAGCCGCACCAGTATCTAAAGCACCCTATCGAATGGCTTTTACTGAATTGAAAGAATTAAAGGTACAGTTACAGGAATTACTGGACAAGGGTTACATCAGACCTAGCATATCACCATGGGGAGCACCAGTATTGTTTGTAAGGAAGAAGGATGATAGCATTCGACTGTGTATAGACTACTGGGAATTGAATAAGTTTACAATCAAAAATCGGTACCCGTTGCCTCGGATCGATGACTTGTTCGATCAGTTGCAAGGTGCCAAGATATTCTCCAAGATTGATCTTCGATTAGGATACCATCAGTTGAAGATTAAAGAGGGTGATATTCCAAAGACAGCATTTAGAACAAGATACAGACATTATGAATTTTTAGTCATGTCTTTTGGATTGACTAACGCACCCACAACTTTTATGGAACTCATGAATCGGGTATTCCATGATATGTTGGATAGTCGGTCATTGTGTTTATTGATGATATATTGGTCTACTCCAAGGACAAGGAAACTCATGTCATGAATCTAAGAGCCGCTCTGCAGCGATTAAGGAAAGAGAAGCTTTACGCCAAATTTACAAAGTGTGAGTTTTGGATAAATGATGTCGCTTTCTTAGGCCATATTGTATCCGCTGAAGGAATTAAAGTGGATCCCAGCATGATTGAAGCCATTGTGAAGTGGGAAGCACCGAAGAGTGTTGCAGAAATTAGAAGTTTCCTAGGTCTAACTGGGTATTATCAATGATTCGTGGAAGAATATTCTAGAATTGCCGTACCACTCACCAGTTTGACTAAGAAAGGATAAAAGTTTGTTTGGACTGATAAATGTGAGAAAAGTTTCCAAACATTGAACGCTAGATTGATATCTGCTCCGATCTTGACTATTCCTATTCTAGGACAGCCATTTACCTTGTACACCGATGCGTCTGGATTGGGTTTATGATGTGTACTTATGCAAGGAGAACAAGTAGTTGTGTATGCTTCAAGACAACTGAAAACACATGAGAAGAATTATCCTACTCATGACTTGGAATTAGCGACAGTAGTACATGTTGTCAAAATATGGAGACATTATTTGTTTGGAGAGAAATTTCAGATTAAATCAGATCATAAGAGTCTCACTTATCTTTTTAATCAGAAGGAGTTGAACATGAGACAAATAAGATGGCTGAAATTATTAAAGGATTATGATTG
This sequence comes from Protea cynaroides, assembly GCA_028583415.1. Taxonomy (NCBI): domain Eukaryota; kingdom Viridiplantae; phylum Streptophyta; class Magnoliopsida; order Proteales; family Proteaceae; genus Protea; species Protea cynaroides. The sequence continues at coordinate 5,956,657 of CM053268.1, read as the reverse complement.
CGATATCCAGTATCATCCAGGAAAGGCTAATGTAGTTGCTGATGCGCTAAGCAGAAAAGCAATGATAAAATCTCAAGGAGAAGTTTACATGACTGCAGCAATATGTGCTACAGGGAAAGTATTCAATTAGGGTAATGAGTAGTTCGTGATAGATTCACTGGGTGGATCAACCAACCAAGGGTTTATTCATCGGCTTTCAAATATATTTGCCACATTGAACATTGTACATGATATAATTGATGAAGTGAAAGCCGCTCTTAAATCAGACCCTTATCTGAGAATCGTACAAGAAGACATCAGAAAAGGTAGGACTATTGTAAGACCCGCACGCCACGAACCCGGTTTAACCTTACGTTTCATGTCGTGATCCATCTACATATCATGGCTGAGCCAAGTAGACCAAGTGTGTGAAGAAACCCAAGACCCAATATGAAATTTTACTCAAAAAATAGTCAAAATGAGGGTAGGGTCGCATGCCTAAACAGGCAGGTCCGACCCCCCCATCGACCCCCACCATCGACCCGTGACCAGGGGTCGCAGGGGTCACGGATTGTCCATCCCCCCCATCCACTCCCAGTAATCGGAAAAAACAGCACGAACCAAAAATTAGGAAACTTTCCTAATTTCAAATAGAACCTTTCCTAAACTCAATGGGACTTATTTTGGGAGGTTTTACTCTATAAATAGGACGTCCCTAAGCCTCTTTCACTCCTTTTACAACCCTAATTGGATTGAAAGAAAGAGAAGAGTAGGAAGGGAAGGAGAAGAGAAAGAGAATTGAAGAAGAAGACCAAGGAGGAGGAAATTCAGAGGAAACTCTGAATCTCAGCAAACCTAAGGTATGAATACATTCCCCATGATTTATTTAAGACCTTAGAATGGTTTATGAAGAGGGTATGACTTAGAAGAAACCCAAATCACCCATTCATTGTTAGGTTTCAATGGAAACCATGGAGGAGATCATTGAAACCATGTAGGTAAATAAAGAATAGTTTTAAACCATAGAACATGTATGGAATGGACTATAGAAGGAAGCCATAGGACCCAAACATGAAAGAATGGATGAAATTTGATATTTTTGACTCAAACCATGGGGGGTCGCACCTACGGTGGATAGAACATCCGACCCTAGCATCGACCCCAGCATTCAAAAAGTTTAGGAAAGGAGGGGTAGCACCTAGGGTCGATGGAACCTCCGACCCTAGGCATCGACCCCCAGTTAACAACAAGCTATAAAAATTAGAATAAATTCTAATTAAATTCTATCGACTTTGTTAGGTCTTTTAGCAATATAATATCAATATAAAGGTGATTCTTAAAGCTTGAGAGAGGATCTACTAGCAAGCTAAGGTGAGGAAACAAGACTTTAAACTAATTGGTTAATAACAAACTATTTTTATTTTCTTGAGTCCAATGCTATGCTTGATTCTATGCGAACATGCTTGTAATGTGCATTCAACATGTCATCCAATATTTCTATTATTTGTTCATGCATAATTACTTTATTGTTTATAACATGATGATGATGATGATGATAGAAATAGGCATGTGAATGTATGTGTGTGGTTGATGTACTTGATGCGAGCGAGTATCAGGGGGGTGTCATAGGCTGGGCCTTAGTACTCTAGCTCTATCTCTAACTCAAGTCTTGTGCATTAGCATCGTCGTATCGCCATTACTTTAGCAGAACTATTACGTCGTAGAGTATCAAAGGAGGTGGTCTTGGTCCTTGTAGTCTCTGACTCTACCGGGGGCCTTAGCTCTATCTCTATGGACGTTCTGAGGGATGTTGGGGTGAGGCCTTGGATACACTGTTTGGCATTAGGATTGGTTTGTTGCGAGCCCAGTTTGCAAGCCCTCGCCAACAGGGGCTTACGTGTTGGTATGGCACTGTAGAGCAATAAACATTAACCTTTGCTGTAAAATGTTCATGATTTGGGTGCTTGTGAGTCGACGATAAACGTTACCTTCGGGCGGCGTCACACACTTGTGTATAGAGGCGGGGTCAATAAACGTTAACTTTTGACCACCTAAACCTTTCTATTGCGCATTTCAAACTATAAACCAGACCATAGATATGAATTGATCGCATGCATATGATTGTTGCATTGTTTTGTTTTCTCACTGAGCTCAAGTTGGAGAGCTGACCCTCGCGTGTGCAATTCTTTTTAGTTTCTGATGTTGCAGGTATTATGATTGAAGATTATGTCGACACGCCAACATAAGAACATGTGGTGGCTATGATGAGCAAGCTGTAGAGGACAAACATGGTTTGTTAAGTGAGCGTTTCAACGGTGGATACGTTTAGTGTTTAGTTTTCGTATTTGGATATTGTAATATGTATTAAGTTATGTTTTGGTTACTTGAAAATAAATGAAATATTAATTATTTATCATGATTAGACCTTAGTTCATTATCTGTAAGACTTCCGCTATTTACTTTATTACCTCTGATTAATGTGGAATGTGTTTTGGTTTATCATATGTGGGATAGCCTATTCGAGATCCTGGTTGAACCGTTGGTTTATTGACGGTTCATCTCACCATTCTGGTTGGTGCAGAATTGGGGTGTGACAACTTGGTATCAGAGAACACGACCTCTTAAGACTTTTACATTAGATTTTGCTAGTTCAAGCACTTTTGGACTAAATGTTGTATTAGATGAGTGTTATGAACAATGAATGAATCATATTAATGGATGGATGAAATTTGGACGCAACCTAATTAAACTTGAGATGGCAGACTTTAACGTCATCTTGGGGATAGACTGGTTGTCTCAATACTCTACAAGTTGTTATGTGCATAGAAGAGGTTATAATTGAAGAATAAAGATCACATATAATTTAGTATTATTGGAAGTATGTTGCCTAGGAAGTTAAAGCCGATCCTCTCTATGCTAAGGGCGAAGAGATGCTTTGAAGAGAAATGAGTAGGAGATATGGTATCTGTGGCATACGTTACCAAAGAAGCCCCATAGATGGAAGATACTGATGTGATGCATAAATTCTCTGATGTGTTTCCAAGAGACATACTTGGGTTACCATCTGAACATGCGACCAAGTTCGTCATCGACTTGTTACCAAGGATGATACTTGTGTCAAAGGCACCTGCAGGGTAGCTCCTATGTAGTTGAAGGAACTGAGACTCAACTACAAGAGTTATTAGACAAGGGTTCTAATCAGCTAAGTATTGCATCACGGAGAGTGCCAACGCAACTCGTAAAGAAGAAGGATGGTAGTGTCAGATTATGTATAGACTACCGAGAGCTAAACAAGCTCACAGTCAAGAATCGATATCTACTACCTTAGATCGATGACTTTTTTAAACAGTTGCAAGAAGCAAAGGGAATTTCTAAGATTGATCTTCGGTCAAGGTATCAACAGCTGAAGAATTTGGACAGCGATATCTTGAAGATAGCTGTTAGAATCGAGACTGGACATTATGAGTTCTCGATTATGATGTTTGGATTAACCAATGCCCTTACATATTTTATGGAACAGATGAACTGGGTATTCATGACATGTTGGACACGTCGATTATAGTTTTCATAGATGATATTTTGGTTTATTCCAAGAATGAAGCAACTCATACAACGGATCTTGGAGTAACTCTACAACAGATGAAAAGGGAAAAGCTTTATGCCAAGTCCAAGAAATATGAGACATGATTAAACAAAATGATCTTCTTAGATCATGTAGCATCATAAAAAGGGATTAAAGTGGACCCTATTAAGATAGAGGTAATCATATGGTGAGAAACACCTAAAGATTATTGTGAAGATCAGAAGTTTCTTGGGTTTAGCTGGTTATTACTGACGATTTTGGAGGACCACTCTAAGATCGCAAAACCTCTTACCAAGCTAACCAGGAAGGGAGAGGAGTTTAATTTGACTGACAAGGGTGAAGAATATTTCCAGATTCTAAAGTAAGATTGATATCAGCTCCCATCTTGATCGTTCCGGCACCAGGGAAACCTTTTACCCTATCCATCGGAGCTTTCGGATTGGATCTAGGATGCGGGTTGATGTAAGGTAAATAAGCAATTTCATATGCTTTATGAAAACTGAAAGAGCATGAGAAGAGTTACCCAACTCATGATTGGAGTAAACAATTGTGATTCATGCAATCAAAACTTGGAGATATTATTTAATCAGAGAAGAATTTTAGATTAGATCGGATTACAAGTGTTTTATTTATCTCTTCATTAAAAAGAGTTGAACATGAGGATAAGGAGATGGTTAGGAATACTTGAAGGATTAAGACTGTGATATTCAATGTCACCCAAGCAAGGGTAATGTAGTAGCTAAGGCCTTAAGCAAAAAGGGAATTATGAAGTCCGAAGAAGGACCCAGTATAAATGCTGCCTTATGTTCCGTAGCAACAGATTCAGATTTGGAAGAAGAGTAACATATAATAGAAACTCATGATGATCCAATTGAGCGAGAACTTAGGGATGAAGTAAAAGTAACAATTTTGATGGATCTGTATATAAGAATAATGTCAGGGGATTTAGAGAAAGAAAAACCCAATCCTGAATTACTTGGGATGCGGAGACGGTACTCAAATGCAGAGGTAGATTCTGAATACCTGAAGATAAAGACTCAGATATTATGAAGAGGATAATGATAAGAGTCCAATGTACTCAATATTCAGGACATACTAAAGTACCAATATGTATCATGACCTGAAGAGATTGTACTGGTAAAGAAGGATGATAACAAGGTGTCTCAGTGCGTGTTCCAATGTCTGAATTATCAGCAAGTAAAGGCTGAAAGACAAAGACCAACATGGCTCACAACTAAAATTATCAGAGCCAGTCTGAAAGTGGAACTGCATTACAATGAACTATGTCACTGAATTACCACTGACTCCCAGATCGGTTGACATGGTTTGGGTGATTGTTGATCGCATTATGAAGATAGCTTATTCCATTGCGATACGACCTCGGTATGCTTTGGAACGGCTTACTAAGCTATATATGGATAATATTGCTAGATTGAATGGTATGTATAAGAGCCTAGTAACGGTCAGAAGTTCATGCTTTATTTCAAAGTTATGGGAGGATCTACAGAAAATAATGGGGACAAAGTTGAAGTTTAGTACCGCACTTTACCTCAAACAGACGGACAGTCGGGGCGGACTATACAGATCCTAAGAGATATGCCCGAGTTTGTGAAATTGATTTCAAGGAGCTTGAATTGAGAAGTTAACCGTGAATTGAAGTTGCTACCAAGCTACTATATAAATGTTACCTATGAAGCATGCTACGGTGGAAATGTCAAATTCCTTTGTTTTGGAATAAAGTCGGTGAATGAAGAATTTTGAGACCTAAGTCTAATGAAGAAAACTACCGAGTGGCAGACAAGATCAAAGAAAAGGGGTAGGATAGCTCAAGATGTTAGAAGAGACACCAAGACCTTGAGTTCACCATAAGGGACAAAGTGTTCTTGAAGAAATCACTTATGCGTAGTTTGAAACGATTAGACAAGAAGGGAAAGTTATATTCTATATATGTGTTGGATCTTATAAACTTTGGAGAGATGTAGAAAAGTTGCATATAAATTAGCGTTACCGCTATCCATGACTAGTGTGCATGATGTATTTCGTGTGTCTCTATTGAAGAAGTACATTGGAGATCCATATCAAGGGTATTGACCACGGAATCACTGGATTACATAGAAGATTTAACTATTGAAGTGGTACCAGCCTAGTTCACTAGTTGGAAGGTACAATGTTTCCAAACTGGGATAATTATTATATGAAGATAACCTGGCAAAGACGATATGCGGAGGAGATTGCATGGGTGGAAGAAGATGCAATGCGGAAATAGTAATCCCACCTAAATTCAAATTTTGAGGACAAAATTTATTTTAAGGAGGGGGAGTTGTAAGATCCGTACATTCAAATTTCGAAGACGAAATTTCTTTTAAGGGTGGTGGAGTTGTAAGACCCGCACGCCATGAACCCGGTCTAACCTTACATTTCATGTCGTGACCTGTCTACATATCATGGTCGAGCCAAGTGGACCAAGTGTGTGAAGAAAGCCAAGACCCAATATGAAATTTTACTCAAAAAAATAGTCAAAATGAGGGTAGGGTCGCATGCCTAAACTGGCAGGTCCGACCCCCCCCCATCGACCCCCACCATCGACCCGTGACCAGGGGTCGCAGGGGTCTCGAATTGTCCGACACCCCATCGACCCCCGATAATCGGAAAAAACAACACGAACCGAAAATTAGGAAACTTTCCTAATTTCTATTGGAACCTTTCCTAAACTCAATGGGACTTATTTTGGGAGGTTTTACTCTATAAATAGGATGTACCTAAGCCTCTTTCACTCCTTTTACAACCTTAATTGGATTGAGAGAAAGAGAAGAGAAGGAAGAGAAGGAGAAGAGAAAGAGAATTGAAGAAAAAGACCAAGGAGGAGGAAATTCAGAGGAAACTCTGAATCTCAGCAAACCTAAGGTATGAATACATTCCCCATGATTTATTTAAGACCTTAGAATGGTTTATGAAGAGGGTATGACTTAGAAGAAACCCAAATCACCCATACATGGTTAGGTTTCAATGGAAACCATGGAGGAGATCATTGAAACCCTATAGGTGAATAAAGAATAGTTCTAAACCATAGAACATGTATGGAATGGACTATAGAAGGAAGCCATAGGACCCAAACATGAAAGACTGGACGAAATTTGATATTTTCGACTCAAACCATGGGGGGTCGCACCTAGGGTCGATGGAACATCCGACCCTAGCATCGACCCCCAGGATTCGGGAAGCTCAAGAAAGGAGGGGTAGCACCTAGGGTCGATGGAACCTCCGACCCTAGGCATCGACCCCCAGTTAACAGCAAGCTGAAAAATTAGATTAAATTCTAATTAAATTCTATCGACTTTGTTAGGTCTTCAAGCAATATAATATCAATATAAAGGTGATTCTTAAAGCTTGAAAGAGGATCTACTAGCAAGCTAAGGTGAGGAAATAGGACTCTAAACTAATTGGTTAATAACAAACTATTTTTATTTTCTTGAGTCCAATGCTATGCTTAATTCTATGCGAAGATGCTTGTAATATGCATTCAACATATCATCCAATATTTCTATTATTTATTCATATATAATTACTTTATTGTTTATAACATGATGATGATGATGATGATATAGGAATAGGCATGTGAATGTATGTGTGTGGTTGGTGTACTTGATGCGAGCGAGTATCAGGGGGTGTCATAGGCTGGGCCTCAGCACTCTAGCTCTATCTCTAACTCAAGTCTTGTGCATTAGCATCGTCATATCTCCATTACTTTAGCAGAACTATTACATCGTAGTGTATCAGGGGAGGTGGTCTCGGTCCTTGTAGTCTCTGACTCTACCGGGGGGCTTAGCTCTATCTCTATGGACGTTCTGAGGGATGCTGGAGTGAGGCCTTGGATACACTGTTTGGAATTAGGATTGGTTAGTTGCGAGCCCAGTTTGCAGCCCTCGCCAACAGGGGCTTACGTGTTGGTATGGCACTTTACAGCAATAAACGTTAACCTTTGTTGTACAATGTTCATGAATTGGGTGCTTGTGAGTCGACGATAAACGTTACCTTCGGGCAGCGTCACACACTTGTGTATAGAGGCGGGGTCAATAAACGTTAGCCTTTGTCCACCTAAACATTTCTATTGCATATTGCAAACTTTAAACCAGACCAAAGATATAAATTGATTGCATGCATATGTATTGTTGCATTGTTTTGTTTACTCACTGAGCTCAAGTTGGAGAGCTGACCTCACGCACGCAATTCTTTTTAGTTTCTGATGTTGCAGGTAATATGATTGAAGATTTTGTCTACACGCCAACATATGAACTGGTGGGGGCTATGAATGAGCAAGCAATGGAGAACGAACATGGTTCGTTAAGCGAGCATTTCAACGGTGGATACATTTAGTGTTTAGTTTTTGTATTTGGATATTGTAATATGTATTAAGTTATGTTTTGGTTATATGAAAATAATAGAATATTAATTATTTATCATGATTAGACCTCAGTTCATTATCTGTAAGACTTCCGCTACTTATTTTATTACCTCTGATTAATGTGGAATGTGTTTTGGTTTATCATATGTGGGATAGCCTATTGTGAGATCCTAGTTGAACCATTGGTTTGCTAGCGGTTCATCACACCATTCTGAAGTGTGCGGAATTGGGGTGTGACAACTATTCCTGAGTTCACCTTGGATGATGAAAAGGTATTGAAGTACAAAGGAACAGTATGTGTTCCTGAAACAGAAAACATGGACATTAAACACAGACTAATGAAGGAAGCTCACACCACCGCTTATTCGGTACATCCTGGAAGTACAAAGATGTATCATGATTTAAAGAAATTATATTGGTGGAGAGGAATGAAAGCAGATGTAGCTAAATTTATGTCTCAATGCCTAAATTGTCAGAGGGTAAAGGCTGAATGGCAAAGACCTGCAAGATTGTTGCAGCTACTACCAGAACCAGCATGGAAATGGGACAACATCACTATGGACTTCGTCACCGGGTTACCATCGACTCCCCGAGTAGTTGACGCGGTCTGGGTGATTGTTGATCGTCTGACTAAGACAGCTTGCTTCATAGCTATACGACCTCAGTATACCCTAGAGAGGTTAGCCAAGCTATATATGGATAATATTGTCAGATTACATGGTGTACCTGAAAGCATTGTGCCCGATAGAGACCCACGCTTTACCTCAATGTTTTGGGAAGGATTACAGAAGGATATGGGTACAACGTTGAAATTCAGTACTCCATTCCATCCTCAGACAGACGGACAGACGGACAGTCGGAGCGTACCATTTAGATTTTATAAGACATGCTTCGAGCCTATGTTATTGATTTCAAGGGATCATGGGATGAGAAACTACCATTGATCGAGTTCTCCTATAACAACAGCTATCAAACAACTATACAGATGTCACCCTATGAAGCACTGTATGGTAGGAAGTTTCGAACTCCTTTGTTTTGGAATGAAGTTGGAGAACGGAGTATCGTTGGACCAGAGTTTGTTGAAGAGACTTGTCGAGTAGTTGACATTATCAAAGAAAGAGTTAGAACAGCTCAGAATCGTCAGAAACAGTATGCAGATACTCGACGCATAGACCTTGAATTTTTCGTAGGTGATAAGGTATTTTTGAAAGTATCACCTATGCGAGGTTTAAAACGATTTGGATAGAAAGGGAAGCTAAGTTCGAGATATGTTGGGCCATATGAAATTTTAGCCAAACGTAGAAAAGTGGCTTATCAGTTAGCACTACCACCATCTATGTCAAGCGTGCATGATGTATTTCATATCTCATTAGTAAAGAAGTACGTCAGATATTCAACACACGTTTTGACAGTAGATCCACCAGATCTAACTGATGATTTGACATTCGAAGTAGCACCAACTGAAATCACTAGTCGAAAGGTTCAACGATTACGTAACCGTGACATCTATTATGTTAAGCTTACCTGGAGAACTTAAGATATAAAAGAGATCACATGGGAGGAAGAGAATGCTACGCGAAAGCAATATCCTCACCTTTTCGACTCGGAAGGTATGTATAAATTTCGAGGATGAAATTTTTAATAAGAAGGGGGGAGTTGTAAGAACCGTATCGAACTAACCGGTCTTACCACCTCGTACCAGGTCTACCTATCATGGTCGAGCCAAGCGGACCAAGTGCATGAAGAAATCACAAGACCAGGTATGAGTCTAATCCAAAAATAGTAAATGTGAGGGTAGGATCGCATGCCTAAACAGGTAGGGTGGATCCCACCTTAACAGAAGTCCAACCCATGACTTTTTAGTCGTAGGGTCGGATGACTAAGAAGGTATAGGGTCGACGGATCTTGCGACCCTACGTCCGACCCTACGATGACAGACAGAAATCGAAAATTAAGAAATTTTCTTAATTCCAAGGGGATCTTTCCTAAACTCATTGGGACTTATTATGGAGGGTTTTCTTCTATAAATAGGACGTCCCTTAGCCTCTTTTACTCCTTTACAACCCTAATTGAAGGTGAGAGGAAGAGAAAGAGAAGGAAGAGAAGAAGAGAAGGAAACTTGAAGAAGAAGACTAAGGAAGAGGAGGAAGTTCAGAGAAACCTCTGAATAAAGGTATGAACCTAATTCCTTACCTGAATAAGAGATCCTAGAATAGTTATGAAGAATATAGGATTAGGAGAAACACAAATCATCCATCCATGGACAAGTTCCAAGAGATTCCATGGAGGAAAATGTTATGGACAATGAATAGTGTATAACTTGGAGTTTTGAGCGATATAACAATCATAGAATGGACCATGAAAGTAAGCCAAAGGATCCAAACATGAATGAATGGACTTTAGAATAAAAGGTCGACTCAGAATACGTGAGGTAGCACGTAGAGTCAAATGATATCCGACCCTATGAGACCACATGATCGACTACATGCCATCGGGAAGTCACAGGGAGGGTATGGTTGCTCGTAGGGTCAAATGGTATCCGACCCCACGTCCGACCCTACACCGTAGGGTCACAGAAACTGCTACCCTACCTGCGACCCTGCGATTTCAGTTAGTCTAAATCTATTGAAATTAATTCTAATTAAAATCTATCGACTTGTTAGGTCTTTCTAGTGATTTAAAAGTGATTCATAAAGCTTGAACGAGGATCTATGCTCAATCAAAGGTGAGGGAACAAGACCTAAACTAATTGGCTAATAATAAACTGTTTTCATTTATTGAGTCTAATACCATGAATGACTCTATGCTTTTATGATTGTAATGTACATATCACATGTCATCCAATATTCCTGTTATTACTGTTCATGAATATTTAATTTCGTTTATTATAACATGATGATGATGATGCTAGGAATAGGCATGTGAATGTATGTATGTGGTTAGTGTACTTGATGCGAGTGGAGCATTAGGGGGAGGACATGACACTGTGGTTCATCCTGGTCACCAGACTCTAGCTCTAACTCTACTCAAGTCTTGTCCACTAACATCATCGTATCACCATTACCTTAGCAGAACTATTACGTCGTAGGACATCAGGGGAGTTGGTCTCGGACCGTATAGTCTCTGACTCTGCCGGGGTGCCTTAGCTCTATCTCTATGGATGTATTGAGGGATGCTGGGGTGAGGCCTTGGATATACTGCTTGACATTAGGATTGGTTAGTTGCGAGCCCAGTTTGCAAGCCCTCGCCAATAGGGGCTTACGTGTTTGTATGGGTAGACCATCAGGGGAAGTCTGATGCGGTGCGGTCCTAAGCACATTAGCTCTATCTCTATTCCATGGTGGGTGCATGTGGGGGCGGCAATGGTGTTTGATCCATTGGGCAGTTTCACACATTCGTGTATAGAGGTGCGGCGGCCACCTATCCTTTCTATTGCACATTGCAAACTTATGAACCAGACCAAAGATATGAATTGAATGCATGCATACGTTTGTTGCGTTGTTTTGTTTGCTTACTGAGCCGTGATGTGTGCTCACCCTTTTCGAATTCAAATATTTTTATTTGATGATGTTGGTACGATGGTGGAAGATTATATGAATGCTCCAACATACGGACATGTGATGGCAATGGAGGCAGAAGTAATGATGGAGTTGCATGATTCATCATGCGAGTGCAGCTCCTGTGTTTTTTATTAGATTTTGTTTAAGTTATACAGACAATGTAATTGATTTAATTATTTTAATTTATGTCTTAGTCCTTTTGGAGATAATTGGATAATTTATTTACTTTATCAAAGTTAGACTCTCAGCTCATTTAATATATAAGACTTCCGCTATTGTTTATTTACTCTGATTATGGTTGTGGATGTGTATGGTTTATGCAAACGGACACAGCGTATTCGAGATCCTGGTTGAACCGTTGCTTTATTAGCGGTTCATCACACCATTCTGAATAGTACAGAATTGGAGTGTGACAACCTATGTCTATTATGTTCATTCATTTCACTTTGGCTGTCTACCGACAGAATTCCTTGGATCCCTATTCCTATGGTTCACCACGCCCCCACTAGCATGTCAACATAACCGTCGTGCTATCCACCAGCAGAGAACCACGGATCCACTCCCATGGGTCCATGTCTACCACGAGCGTGTCTACATTCCAACGTGATTCATGTACTTGCACACCAATGCATCACACAAACCACCATACATGATTGCAATCCAACTTGACTAGTACACCTGCACTCCTATGCTTCATACATGGTCACAGCAATACATAATACTCTAACGGCGAACACCGGCTCCATCCCATGGATTACTCTGCTCCCGCTAGAGCCTAGCATCAACAATGTGGCCCGTGTATTGTACTCCCATACTCGATACATCTATCATACCCAAATAGTCATACAAACATTTATAGTTATTATAATGCAATGCATGCTCATATATAGTAATCATGGCATGCATAAATTTAAATAACAACCTAAGCATGTTACTAGGAATGTGAACATGTTATTAAAATATTCTATGTCTAAGGACTGGACTCCTCACCTAGTTGCACCACAAGTGTAGCAAATTCTGAAGCCCAAACAGAAGGCTTCAATGTCCACCCTTATTCAATAGCTAATTAAGCATATAAGGTTTTATTAGTTTTGTTTCATAGCTTTTAACCATCGTAGACAAGTCTTAGTGTCCATGCATGGGCCCCACAGACACTGGGAACTAAAAGGATAGTCTTCCTACACATTACAAGGCTTATAGGCCAACACTGACTGAACTGGCAGATAGAACCGATAGAGGGTTCTACCAGGACACAATACCAATTAACAGTTCATGTATTTTCTAAGTAAATGGCACTAGAAAAATGAGCGGATGCTTGACCATCCAGTTGGTCATTGGGTACACATACTGTTATAACCCTGAATTTCCAGTAGCTATTTCGGAAGCAATGTTGGATGATTGGTCATCCAGCAATGACCCCGCTTAACTATTAAGCCTAAACAGAAGATCCGAACCAAAAGGATCCACAGGGAACTGGTAGAACGGTTAGTACTAATGCAGAGGTACGTGCCTTTGATTTGAGACTCTGGTTAGTTCATTGTCAATTAGCCAAGGCCTTTGCCTTGGCGGTACCACCATATAAGACAACTGGTAAAATGGACATGTTCGTATATCTGGTACATGGTACAGGTTCAGACCCCAAAACCAGGTCACCAATCGATTAAGGTCTCTAAGCTTTGAGGACTTGATCTCTTCAACAAGGCTTCTATTTTAGCTGGTGGGAAACTCATACCCACCATTTTTGGGCACAATGGGAGCCATTAATGGCTCCAATAGCTTCCTTAGTTGGGTTGGTGAACAAAACCTAGGTTTTTTAGGTTACAAATGAGATATGCATTAATGGAGCTTTAATCACCACCCATTCTTACATTTATTCCCCAAAAGAAAAGGGGAAGGAAGGTAAACCTACCTCAGTAAGTCCTTAAGGAGTGGGGAAAACAAACTTAGGTACTTTAGGACATTAATGGTGGTCACCATTAATGGTGCTCAACCACCAAGGTTACTGGCCATTAATACAAGGAAGAAGGAGGAAGTCCTTTGCACTAACCTTTAAAGAGATGGCTAAGGCTTAGAGCTTGGCCTTCAAGCTTTTCCGTTTCTCTTCTTCTTCTCCTCTATTCTCTCCCAAAGTCTCATGGTAGAAGAAGAGAGAAAATGAGGGCTTGGTCCCCTTCTATAAGAAATCAGAGAGAGAAAGTGACTGGCTTGGGTTCAACCGGCTAAACTCAATCGGATGAACTTTATACCGATACGTTCTGTCGATTAGGTAAAAATACATTTTATTGTGCAATTCACTCAAATGTTTTGGGATGCATATCCCCTTCACCCAAGGTCTACTATAGCACCTTACAACACCCACTATACATACTGAAGACTTACTTAAGCTCCAGATACCACCATGTGGTCTGCTTCAGGTGTTCCATCAGCTGATGTGTTGACACCTGGCACTAGAGGAATCTGGATTAGTAATGGGATTCTTGGTGTGGATCTCACACCATCCCTGTCCGAGCACCTACGTAGGACATCATGACTTGGATAAGTTACATATGGTCAATCCAAAGCAGCGTTGGTAAGATGTGGTGCAAGCATCCCATTTTAACCACCTTTCTCCTTATCGACTTAAACCCGACATCATGAATCAATAACAGATCAGTTGCTTTCGTGGAAAGGTAACGAGTATCCCATTCCACTCACCCTCCAATCCCTATCGGCACAATTGATCCCAAACGCAAGGATGCATATGCATGATTACACAAAACAATTTACTAGATTGCATGTTATCACACAAAGCATGTTATCAATCTCACACCATCACACAACATAATAAATAGAGAAAACATACGCATCTAAAGGTTTAGTTCCCTTACCAAAAGGTAAAGGAGTAATCTCGATCGAATAGCTTCCTATTGGAGTCTTTATATCTTTATCAAAATCATAAGCAGTATTATTCATTAAATTATCATCTTATAGATTTATTCTAGCATAGCAATAGGCGTTATTATAAATTCCATTCATTACCGTTCAAGGTTTAAATATACTTCTAACTTGTAATAAACATGTTGTCTACACGAAATAGGGGAAGTATGGATTGGCATTCCACAAGATAGCACACTCGTTAAATAGGATCCATCATCTATTAGCCTTCATACTAAGAAGGAATTCCTTTGACGAGGCCAGGGGTGTTCTAGCACCTTAACATGGGTCCTATGGTTGAGTAGCAGTTTCTGGGAAAATACAAAGAGGATCTGCAACCAAACAGGTGTTCGGTCGATGCCTGCGATCGTACCTCACCAGTTGCTAGGCATGCGGCTAATGGTTGTGGTCGCATGCTTTCGCATGGCTGTTTGACTATGCCAGCACCTCAAGGGTATTGCCTGGTCCATGTAGGTTTGGTTTAAGGTCTCAAACAGCAGAGGTGGTGTGTGGTTTGTCATTTTAGTGTGTAAACCAAAACCTACCTTCGACATACATGAAGTATAAGGGGTTTCACTTCATAGAAATGTGATTATAGGGTTCTAAACCCTAAAACATGTCAAAATAACTTATACTAAATTACTGGCCATGTTTGGCCAAGATTCGATGCCAGAATCATGTACGGCTGATGGCATTGATTGCATGTCACGACAGGTAGGCCGTGCTGATGATCCCTGTGATCGCACATCGAAACGTCGTTCGATGGCCACCATTTTTCTCAGGTGTGTTTCTAGGATTTTTTTTAAGTGTAAATAAAGAGTTTGGGCTCATGGATCCATGTCTACATCACAGTTGGGATACCGTTTCAATCTGATAAATCGTTGAAATACCAGATCTAGCATAAAAACTCTAGATCCGATTTCCATCATTGGATCTATTATTGTCTATGGTTCTAGTCCTTATTGGACACTCTCAGATTGTTGAAAGGTATGGTCAATTCATTTAGTCTACATATGATTCGATTTCACTTAATCAGTATGCTATGTACTCTACCGTCCACTATTCAGATCTATGAACGATAGTCTACCTAGTTCGAAGCTTCACCATCAATGGTGGATATCATTCCTTCATTTACCATCATTACAAGTATGTCTAACCATTAATGTGAAGGATGTAGCTCCATTGTATTATTCAAATCTCTACTTAATGGTTCAATAATCTATCTACAACCAGGTGAGAAATAATTACAGCAAGTTTCTTTTTCATGTTCTCAGTTGAGCAATCATTGTTCCAGAGATATGTTTTCTTCCTCTTTCTCTTTCTCTTTCTTTCTCCTTTCTTCTTCCCCGTTCTTTCTCTACAGTTTTCTTCCTTCTCTTTTCTTGCTTCTCGCTCTTTATTGGCAGTACTTAAAGAAAAGTATTCTTCTATCTCTTTTGTTCTCCTCTTATTTTCTCTTCTCTCTCAGAGTCGTGCATCAGAGTTCCCTTGCACCAATCCTTTCATTTGGCTAACTAAATCGATAGAGTTGAGAGGATAGAGATCTCTCTTCTCATAAAATTGGTATGATAGGATACCATTGATCTAAACATGGTGAGAGTAAGTATTTCCTCCTTCGGTTGCCAAGAATAGACCCATTGTGATAAGCCTTCCATGCTTGGAGAAGGATTGAATTCCAACAACTGGTTCCCAAGGCTTTTGGTCTCTAACCAGATTCGCACACAGGGTGCGGTGGCATAGTGTGCGGCTGGTGCACAGCTGCACCACCTATCTCTCTAGCCGGACCTCTTTTTTTGGTCGACCAATTAGGTGTGTGCGTGTTATGCACTGGGTGGTCGCGTAGGTTAAGTCCAAGACCACTTGTAGTGCAATGTCATGTGGTCTAATGACATAAGAGGTTCAAGATAATGGTTTTGTGCCACGTCACGGGTATGTCATCATCTTTGGCCATGTTAGTCCAATACGTTTACACGTGGGAAGACCCGATACATGCCCAAAATAGTCAAACCATAACGGGGTTTGGGTATGGGTGTTACATAACACATGGCACCTCACTAATAGCCTTCATAGGATCTTTGAATTGGTGTCTAATTAGAGGCCAATTAGTCTCCAATAGTTGTAAAAAAATTTCTTTTTTTCATTCTGTTTTTTCTTTCTCTCATCAACAAGATTGCCACATTAAACGCAATCTCTCTCCCTTTCATGGTTTTGGAGAGATCCTCTCTCTCTCCAAAACCATGTAGGGAGGGGGACCCACTCATTTTTTATTTTTTTATTTTTACTTATTTTGTTCTATTTGTACTTTTTTCCTTTTGCCAATTTTACTTTTTTACACTTTTAATCCTTTCTTATTTCTTATTTGCAATTCAGGCCATGGGTGGAAAATGAACTATTGTTAGCCTATTACATAGGCCCATTAAGGTTTATCCAAGGCTTAGTAGGCTTTAAGTGGACTTTTAATGGACTTCTACTCCTCTTTTCATTCTCTCTCCATTTTCTTCCTTACGTTTCTCTCACATCACATACGGGCCATTGGGGGGGAAGGGAAGCGTATGACTTCTAAATGACACATGGCTATTCTAAGTGACACCTAAGGGGTTAATAGGTGACTAGGATGTATTGAATAGGTTTTTAAGTGACTTTTGGTTGACTTTAGGGTTTAAGTATGGACTAACTTTGACTATTTTGATCATTTCGACCAAATTTTACCAACTTTTACCATCTTTGACCAAAATGGCTAAGATACCTTGGGGATGGTTTTAATTGGTTTTTAGGCTAGGAAATGACCCTAAATGACCTAAATAAGGTAGTTTTTGGAACCTAAAGGGAAGTTAACACTATAGGATCTACTTATGGCTGTTTTTAGACCTAGGTTCGAGGATTACATTGGACTCAAAGAGGCTATTTATGGTAGGTTTGGACTTTACCTAGGGTTTGAACACTAAGAGGGCTTTTCTGGAAAGTTTTCTATTCTAAAGGGGAAAATGACATAGGATGTTCCTAAAATGGCAGGTTGGAGGCTCTTAGTGTTTAGAGGGTGACACAGGTTAACCCTAAAGTGATTGGTGAAGGTTGTAAGAGATTGGTGAGGCAAAAATGGGGTGCTTACAGCCAAGTTGAAAGAAGCAGTACAACATGGGCACTTATCTGGATATTGCCAACAACCAAAGGCTTGCCTTTGCGGTGATTTTGATGGAAGTGGTGCTGCTTCCAAAAAGGTGATGTTGGGAAATTTCCCATTCACTTGTAATCACTGTTGGTTTTCGTTGTCATGGATTAAATTCTACCTCATCCTGAATCTAAGTACTCCAGAATCATCAAAAGTTCTTTTTTCACATACGATAAAGAAATAAAATTGCTCTTGACAACTACTCTAAATCCTTATTCCATTGAAATTAGTAAACAATTGGCAGGGAATAAAAGTTGAGTCAATTAAGCTTGTAGCTACCACTAGTTACCGGGTAATCATCCAGCTCTCAAATGGAAAAACAAATTGCAAATGAGACAACTCCCAGGGGAAAAGATAGAGAAGGCCAAAGTAGATACTATGGGTTATCGGAGGGAGTAGTAGGGAGGAAATTGTCTAAGACTGACTACCATAAGCAGTTTGAATGGTATCATAAATGAGATTCAATAATAAATTAGGAACAAACCGATATATGTGATTGGAGACAAGGAATGATATAGTCCTTGGGGAAATCATGTAGTACCAAGTTTACACCCTAAATCTACAAGGGCCAGATGCGTAAATAGGATCACTCACTAGCAATCTCAACCTACCCAAAATCTCACATAAGTAGTGTACACCCAAACCTCCATGACAAGCATAATGAATAATATTACCAAATCAAAGAAAAATAAAAGAAATAACAATAGGAAACATTAATATATATCAAACATAAGTGTGATGACATCTAAATGTTATAATATAAAACAGACTATTGATTATGTTCTTACATCAACACATTCAAGACACAATACTTCCATTACATAACCTACCATTCAATTATATACCAAAAATATGAGGGATACGACAAATTGCAACACCTCACTACAAGCTGGCCACGAACTAAGCAAGAATCAATCCTCCTACAAAAATCAACTAAAACCATGAAATAACATAGGGTAAGCAAAACCACAGCTTATAGAGGGAAATAGACATACAGTCACACAAATGGATGTTTCATTATTATTTAAGTCTAGCTATGATCTCCTGAAGGTCATTGCTGGGACTTACTATACTACCTCGGGCCATACCCTTAGACCTAGGGAAAGGCACAGGGCATCACCGCCACAGTTCGAGCACTATGGGAACCTATACCCTACACGTGACATACACTAGACAGCCTCGCTACCAAGTGTACCCACATTCCCAACCATAGGCTCCCTCCTAGAGGCTAGGTCCTGGCCCTATTGCCCTTTCCCTCTTACCAACACGTCGGTAACCAAGGGGAATGAGCCTATGCCAGTATATATACCCCTGTTGGCAAGGGTTGCAGTCATTGGGATCTACATATTCTACTAACCATGGTAACCTATATGGAAAATAAGTTTACGTATACATATGGCCTATACCCCAGCTAGGACTCCCAACCCCAGTACCTCGGGCATCGTATTCTTCACTAGGATATCAGCCAGATGATACCACAGCTAAGACTCACGACCCCGTCTCTTGGGCATCGTAGTTTCACCAAGGTAATTGTCCAATGGCCCAAATAGTAGTCATGGTATAGTACTTCGGTCCCCACACTCTATCCGAGTCATAATCACATCCACACTCTAACATTTAACATTAGTCATAGTTATGCAGGAATGCATGCTTAAACAATACAGTTCATATCATGACATGTGAGTGCCACAGTTTAATATATGTGATATGACATGTGAATGCAGCAGTTCAATATATGTGTTCTGA
Organism: Protea cynaroides; assembly: GCA_028583415.1. Taxonomy (NCBI): domain Eukaryota; kingdom Viridiplantae; phylum Streptophyta; class Magnoliopsida; order Proteales; family Proteaceae; genus Protea; species Protea cynaroides. Next base: position 5,937,305 of record CM053268.1, on the reverse strand, counting down.
CATGTGAATGCAGCATTTTAATATATGCATTAATGCATGATATAAAAGAAACATCCAAAATAAATTAAGCTCTGAATCCCTCACCTAGTAGAAAAAACCTTTCCCAACGCCCCGCGATGATTTACCTATCAAATAGAATTGAGTTAATATTTGACTTTATTCATACTTATCATAGTTTCAATATAATATGTACACCCCAACAGAATCTAAGTATTAGACCTGAACCCAAAATCCCTTTACTAACCTAGATTCCCCATGTACTTGGTCTCAACACATAGACTGATAGAGCACCTGATGTGCACTCTATGATGGTATATGAATCTTAAGTGAGTCTTCACTATGTATACTTGGTAGTATAAGCTGTCTTAGTGTACCTTGGGTGAAGGGGATATACATCCCAAAGCATCCAGGCCAAAGAGATGGTCCATTAGCTGTATTTTAGCCCAATCAGTGGAATGCACCAATGTAACATTCATCCATCTGAGTTTAGCCAGTTGAACTCGAGCTAGACTCTCTCCCTCTCCCCGATGTCCTATAAAAGGGGAACCAAAACCCCTTTTCTCTCTTTCCTTGGACCGATTGTGGGAGAGTGAGAAGAAGAAGAAGAAGGAAAGTGGAAGAAGCTTGAGGCAAAGGAGCTCCAAACCCTAGCCATCTCTTTTGAAGAACCATGAACTTCCTCTTTCTTCCTTATATTGATGGTTAGCAATGATGGTGGTTAAGCACCACTAATGGTGACCACCATTAATGACCTAGAAGACCTAGGTTTGGTTTTCCCCCACTCCATAAGGAGTTATTTGAGGTAAGTTTCCTTCCTTCCTCCTTATGGGTGAATAAATGTATATACCTTGGTGGTTGAATATCCATTATCCATTAATGACCTAGATCTAGGGTTATATTTCACCAACTCCATTGGGGAAGTTATTAGAGCCATAAATGGCTCCCATTGTGCCTATTAATAGTGGGAATGAGTTTCCCACTAACTAAAATGGGAGCATTGTGAAGAGAACCAAATTCCCAAGCTTGGATACCTTGCTCGATTTGTGGCCTGGTTTTTGGGTCTGAACAAGTGCCATGTATCGGATCTACAGACATGTCCTTTCATTGACTTGGCATGAACCGTAGTACCGTTAAGGCAAAAGCCTTGGTTTATGATTGATGAACCATTCGAAGTCTCATATCGGAGGCATGATCCTTTGTTTTATGCTTAATGTTAAGTGAAATCCAAACTATTTGATCGGTTCCCGATGGATCTGCTTGATTTGGATCTTTTGTTTTAGGCTTAATGTTAAGCGAAGCCATTCCCAGATGATCGATCACCTAGCCTAGCTTCCAAAAAATCTACTGGAATCCCAAGGTTTATATCAGTATACAAATTGGATGATCAACCAGATGGTCAAGCATTTGCTCATCCTTCTAGTGCCACCTACTTAGAAAATACTCTAAGTGTTTATCGGTCTCACGTACTGGTGGAACCTTTTACCTGTTTGATCTGTCAGTTCAGTCTGTCTTGACTGTTTAGCTTAGTAAAGCATAGGAAGATCATCCTTTTGGTTCCCAACCTTATATGGGACCCATATATGGACATATAAGGCCTGTCCAGGTTAATTAAAAGCTATGCAATCACTCTTATGATGCTCATGTGTATAAATAGGTAATTGACACAAGTGACTGTGGGAGCTTTCTTTAAAGCTTCATATTACTACTGCACTCTTTGTTCAATCAGGTGAGGGGTCTAGTCCATAGATATAGGGCATCTTAATAACATTTCTACTTTCCTAGTAACATGCTTAGGTTGTTATTTATTGTATGTTTTTCATGATTGCTATGTATGAGCATGCGTTTGCATTATATAATAACTATAAAATGTTTGTATAATTGTTTGGGTATGGTGGACATGTGGAGTATGGGAGTACAATACATGGGCCACGTTGTTGATGCTACGCTCTAATGGGAACACGGTGATCCATGGGAGTGGTGATCTGGGGTTATCGTTAGGGTAACCCCGGATCACCACTCCCATGGATCACCTTGTTCCCACTTGAGTGATGGGTTGGGCAAGATAGACATGATTCCCTGGTAAAAGCAAAGTGGAAAACCAATGCCCTAACCCTAAGGGGTTACTATTACATTGGATAACACCTAGGTATGCTCAACGGAGTAGAATAGCAAGAATAAGGGAGATAACATACCTGAAACTGAAGGAAATGGGAATGTATTGCCCAATGTAGTTAGAAACTGCTAAGAACAGGGAGAGAAATCTTGGAAAACTAGAGGAAACCCTATTTCTCTCCTTTCCCCAAAATTTTTTTGATGTGGGCTCCAAATGAGAAACCACAAGCCTTTTTATAGGATTCTGGCTTTCACAATACTAGCAGACCGGTCACTTAAGCCCTGCTGCTACTTCATTCTACCGGTTGACTAAAATGGAGCCAATTGGACTTGTGAGAGCCGAAGACTAACTAGAGCCAGTCAAAATTTATCGGAGTCACATAATATTGCTTTGTGCCTTAGGTATGATTGTAAACATAGAAAATTTTTTAAGTGTTCAACCAGTGCAATAACCAAATGAACAGTCATGTACCACTTTATTCGCTTAGCCTACTAGAAATCAGGTTAGCCTATAGGTGATACAAATTGGATGATTAGCCAGAAGTTGGTTCACTCGGTGCCGATCATTCTCTTTCCCTAATAAATTAGGGGGATTACTAACCGGTCCCACCTAACCGATGGAAAACAGCTTAAATTGGACTTGAAACATGGAAATTTGTTATGCTTTTTTATAACTGTCATAACATGAAGTGTTTAAGATATTGTTATGGTTTAATTGGACTTATGGTTGATATTGACATTGGGCATTTACATATTTGCCATGTCAACCTACAAGATTGAAAAGCAATGACTCCAAGGAGAAGATCTAGAGGGAGGAATGCCAATGCAAACCCTCTGGTTGAGGAGGAGGGTAATATGGGCTAGGGTGGTTCAAATTCACCACCACGTATACCACCGCCACCTCCTCTTTCGCCACCAGTAAATCTTTCACCGTAATCCCAGTACAAATGGAGGTAGATATGGCGGCAGTTATGGGTGGTTTGGTACAAAACCTGGAAGACGAGCAAAGGAATACAACTGCAGTCTTTATTGAATTATTGGATGCTCTACATTGAGTGCCTCCAGATCCAGTAGTTCTCGGACAAGTACATGGTGGAGGCACACCTCTAATCCTCCTGCACTGCATGTACATGAGCAGGTGCCCCTAGTACCACCAGTTCATCAAGATCTGGCAGCAGTGCCTGCAGCTCGTACTCACCCTACCATGGCAGGCATCCATTTATATCCTCAATTAGATGGGGCAAAGGTGATGAACAATTTTCAACGTATGCATCTGTTGAAATTTACTGGGGTTAACACCAATCTGATGCAGCCAGCTATTTGGATTCAAGCTATGGAGAAGACCTCGGAGACCCTGGTGTACACAGAGGCGTAAAAGTTGCAATGTGTAACCTTTAGAAGGAGTGCCCTATGATTGGTGGAAGGGAATTCAACATACCTTGTTGTGGCGCTATGGAGGATCACCTAGTAGATCTTTAAGGAAGTTTTCTATGGCTACATTTAGTAACGTTCTCACCTGTTCTTGTTCTGAACCGGAAGAGATGGTCTTTTTCTGTTCTGTTATGAAATAGTGTTATTTGGCTGCTCTTTTGGCCTTAAGGCTGTTTCGTAAATATGTTCCAAAACTAGTCTAAGAACATTATTCTGACCTATTTGCTGTTTGGTAAAATTTGTTCTAGAACACTTTTTTTTCAAAGGATTCAAATATTACAGAATTACCATTAAACCAATATCTTACCCAATATGAAAATTTGTAAACCATTTTTCTCTTATTAAACATATATTTTGTAATTGTTCGACATAAAAAATGAAATATTTATGCTAATCATGAAGCATCAATGAAAGGTAGCCTGTTATTACCACATACCCATTCTAATTCCAACATTCCCATTATAATTCCACAACCTGGAGTAGAAATTCAATGAGCTGATCCAATTCCCAATGCTAAATCCTAAAATTAAACCAAAATATTCCTATAATATTAAACCCCACACCCACTAAAAAAAAATTCTATCCTTCATGAAATCCTCATTATTTCTTATATAATTTATTTAGCTTATCTAGTCAGACCAGATCATAATTTCCCATATAATTTATTTTATGTTACACCTTAATAGTAGATACAATAGGAAAAGTGCCTAACCCCTAGCAGAAGGAAAAATAATTATGATAAAGCACCACATAAGGTTTAATATCCTCTGTTGACACTTTCCTGTTCATGCTTTACTAATGACTTTGGAAGGCATGAAACAACAAATTTGACATATGTTTATATACAGATATAGAATCTGAAATTGACATACATAAATACATATTGGTATAAATCTGAAACTAGTATGCATATATTTTGATATGAATCCGTATCTAGTATCTGAGGCAAGTTTGATATTACTAGATTATATAAAAAGGCAAGTCTGATATTACCAGATTATATAAAAAGGAAAGTCTGATATTACCAAATTATACAGAAACTGGTTTGCACAATGAAGATCCTAAGAAGAAAGATAAATCAAAATTCAATGTAAAGAAGAAGAATTAAAGGTAAAACCTTAAGCTGAAAGGTTTCTGCAAAAATGACCTCTTTTTTCTTTCTCCTCTGTTTCCCCCTTTTCTCTTCCTTTCTTCCCTTTATTCTCTCCCCCCTCTTTCTTTCTTATGGTTCCAGCCTCCAGGAATCCTATTCCCTTTCTTCCTTCTTTTTTTCTTTATTTAATACTATCTTCCCTCCTTCTCTCTTCTCTACGTATGGGAGTCCTATGTCCAAACTGTAAACAATAAAGAACTTTATAGTCTAAACTACAATAGGAAAACTTATTCAACTAGAATTGCAAATTGATTAGGACAGTAGAGTCCTATTCTAACTATGCAACAACCCATGGAGTTGTGGAGTCCTTTTATAATAAGAAAAGTGTAGAATAGCTAGGACTGTGGGTAGTCCCACACGACTAGGACTGAAACTTGCTTGGATATAAAACCTCTCACTTTGGGATGGGGATACTATCATACAAGTGTTCAGTCAATATATCTCAGTCCTTGGCTCTCCTAGTCCACTGCTTTGAAGAAGAAATCAAACAAGACTAATCCTGTTGATGTTTTAGCTTGAGAAATATCCTATGGCAAATAGAATGGCCCAAATCACCAATTTCTTCCATATGCAGTGGAACTATTGCAATCGTCTCTTTTATTCTTATTTTATTTATTTTCTTGATCTTATTGTAGCAGTGTTAGAACCCAAGATCAACCTTCAACACCAGCATTGACACCTGCAACACAATCGAAAACCCAAACCCATAAATACTTTTTTGTTTTTCAGGAATCACACAGTAAGAAGAAGCAAAATATTGTTTAAGAAGAAGATAAAAGACAGAGGGATGCATGGTTCTATTTGAAAAAATAAATAAACAATTGAAAAGAAAGAGATCAGGCTGATCTTGTCCGCCATTGTTGAAGCTTTGATTTAGTAGGTGGAAGTGAGACTAATGATCCCCTGATATTTTGAATTCTCTCCTTTGGCAATAGCAAGTTCAATTAATTACTTGAATTGAATGAAACCAATTTAGGAGAAGCAAGTTTGATTCATTACATGAATCGAATGAAACCAATTTAAGAGAAGCAAGTTCAATTAATTACTTGAATTGAATGAAATAGGGTTTTGGGTTTGGACAAAGGCCTTGGTTTTAGTAAGATTAGCCATTTCGATGAGTTTAATGTATCAGTCAATCCGTCAGCGGAACTACAACTCTATCTACAAAACTTTCATGGACATTGCTCGGAATTGAAAAATTTTGCTTCAGTTAGAGTATGGTACATCAGTACAGTTAGTTTGGATTGAAATGAACTGCAGTAGGTTTAGGGTTTCTGGAGAACTGAGAGTTGGTTGTGGCTACTCCTCCTCCTCAGTTGCTGCAAGATGAAGGATGTGTGATCTGCAGAGGACAAACACAGTCGTCAGATGTTAGTTTGTTGCAGAGAGAGGAAGGATAGAACAAAGAGGTAGGGCTTTCATTCGTTATAGATAGAGGAACAACCATCACCCCCTTCTTTTACCACCTTCAAAGCCAAGCTTTCAATCGTTACAGAGAGAAGAAGAAATTTGGAAGAAGAAAAGCGGTAGGGTGTTTTATCGGGAACAATTATGCTTTTTGTTCATTTGAAAATGTTCTAGAACTTGAAACAAGGGTTACCATGTTCTGAAATTTTCATTTGTAGATGTTCTTTTCATCTGGTTTGTTATTTGAGAACGAAAGAATAGACTAGTTTTGTCAAACAGTGTTTAGTTATTTTTTATTGTTCTGAATAGTTTTTCAATCCAATCAAAATGGAAGAACAAAAGAACTATTCTCTAGGAGAGTTACCAAAATCAGCCTATAAGAACTTCTTCCCCCAGAACTTTAGAGATTGGAAGGAGGTTGAGTACCTCAATCACACTCAGGAGAGTAATACTATTGAGGCATATAAATAGAAATTCGAGGAGCTCTTCTATTTTTCTCCCGCATCCATGAGAGATAAAGGGTCTAAGCTGAGGGGAGGCATCAAGTTGATAGTGGAGTCCATGAGATTGATAGAGTATAGTAACACCGTGCAAGCGGTGAAAAGTGTTGAGGATGGGTACCGTCAAAATTACCATGGCCAAAAGAGGCCCATGAGCTTCACTAATAACAGCCCCAATAAACAGTTTCGGACTCACAACCCCAGTTCTTCTGTGACAGCTTCTTCTACCCCATCCACAATGAGGCCCGCTTATAGCAATCTGGCCTCTACTCAAAGCAAGCTTGCATTTGTACCCAAGACAACTCAGCCAAGGCCTACAACTTCAAATGCCTCTTTGATACTTTATGTCACTTGTTTTAATTGTGGAAAGTCAGGCTATTTTGCGAGGGTGTGCCCAGAATAGAAGAAAGCACCACCTTTAGGACAAGGCAAGGTCTTTGCTTTATCGACTGATGATGCAGAAGGCACACTTAGGGTTGTCACAAGTATTTTAAATTTTAAAGAAAAGCATGATCTTGTATGACTTGTAGTAATTCATATGTGTATGTGTAGGTACTATTTCTATATCTTGCATACCTGCATGTATATTATTTAATTCTGGCACTACGCATTCATTTGTTTTCCTTGCATTTGCCGCTAAGTTAGGAATGTCGTCATGAAAGATGTCTTGTGCACTGATAGTACATACACCCATGGGGTCCAAACCTAGTCTAGAAGACTATTATGGATCGTGTGACGTGGTCATAGAGGATAAAGTATTAGAAGCCAACCTCGTATGCCTTGAGATGAAGGACTTTGAGGTAGTTTTAAGAATGGATTGGTTGGAAAACACCAGGCCAACATCCTATGTTCGAAGTGCCAGATTTTGTTCCAGCCTACCACTAGAGAAGCTTTTGTTTAAACCGGTTACAAGACCAGAAAGTGTTGCAAGTTGTTTCTATCGGCACTACAAGCATCTAAACTCATACACTAAAGGTGTGAAAGTTATCTAGTGTCGATATTGTATACCAAAGCCAAGATGTCAAGATTAGAAGACATACATGTATTAAATGAATTCCTTAATGTATTTCCTAAAGAGCTACCAGGTCTACCACCAGATTGGGAGACAAAATTTGTAATCGACTTAGTCCCATGAGCAGCTCCTGCTTCTAAGGCTCCATACCGTATGGCTCCTATTGAGTTAAAGGAACTCAAGGTATAGCCTCAAGAGCTACTGGACAAGGGTTTCATCAGACCTAGTATCTCACCTTGGGGAGCACTAGTGTTATAAAAAGGACGATAGTGTGCGTTTATGCATTGATTACATGGATCTAAACAAGTTAACAACCAAGAACCAGTATCCCTTGCCCTGAATCAATGACTTGTTCAATTAACATTAGGGGGCAAGCATGTTTTTGAAGATAAACCTACGGTCGAGCTATTACCAATTGAAGAGTAAGGGGAATGATGTACCCAAGACAACATTTAGGACTAGGCATGGCCACTTCAAGTTCTTGATCATGTCCTTTGGTTTGAAAAATGCTCCAACCTCATTTATGGAGCTCATGAATCAGGTATTCCACGAGTTCTTAAATAACTTTATCATCGTTTTCATCGATGACATCCTCATCTACCCAACTGATGATGTCGCCCATGCGGATCACCTCCGCTTGGCATTACTGAAGTTGAGACAGGAAAGGTTGTATGCCAAATTCAAGAAGTGATTTTGACTCAAGTAAGTAACGTTCTTAATGCAGATTATATCAGTAGAAGGATTAGAAATGGACCCTGGAAAAGTCAGTGCAATCATGGACTGGAAGACACCCACCTCGGTGATAGAGGTCAGAAGTTTCCTTGGATTGGCTGGCTATTATCGGTGCTTCATTGAGGGATTCTCCCATATAGCCATACCACTGATGGGATTGACCAAGAAGGGTATAAAGTTTGAATGGTCTGATAAATGTGAAGAAAGTTTTTGAACTGTCAAGGAAAAGCTTGTCTTTGCTCCGGTTCTGACCATTCCATCTGAGAAGGGTACATTCACCATTTATACAGATGGTTCCAAATTTGGTTTGGGTTGTGTGCTTATGCAGGATGACTATGTTGTAGCTTATGCTTCGAGGCAGTTAAAGGTGCATGAGAAGAATTACCCCACTCATGACCTAGAACTTGCAGCTATTGTCTTTGGCATAAAAATATGGAGGCACTACTTGTATGGCAAAAAGTTCTATGTCAGATAACAAGAGTCTGACTCACTTATTCCACCAGAAGGAGTTAAATATGAGGTAGCGACGGTGGCTTGAGTTACTACAAGATTATGACTGCATCATCAAGTATCACCCTGGCAAGGCTAATGTGGTGGCTGATGCTCTCAGTTGGAAGGTGATGGTTATGGTGGAAGGGGAAACCTTTGAGTTAGCTGAACGCAAGGTAGGACACAATATGGCCTATACATTGGTCTTAAACCTCCTCCCAATGTTGAGCTCCTCCCAATGTTGAGCCCTCTATTACTGGAACTGTTACGATAAAGTGGATAAAGGAGACAGTTAAGCTGCTCTGTACCATGACTATTCAACCTACCCTACTAGAAAGGATCAAAGATGCTATTGACAGTGATGCTCATTTGAAAACTCTCAAGAGTGATCATGAAAAAGGAAAACAAGACCCAGATTTCTCAGTTGACAGCATGGGTTTGATCAAATATAGAGGAAGATATTATGTACCCAAGTCTACCCAGGTTTTAAAGGAGACCATCATGATTAAAGCTCATTCTTCTCCTTTCACAGTTTACCCTGGAAATATCAAGATGTACCAAGATTTGAAGAAGGTCTACTAGTGGAGAGGTATGAAGGCTGATGTGGCAGCTTCTGTATACAAGTGCTTTATAAAGACCAGCTGGGTTACTTCAACCATTTTTTATCTCGGAGTAGAAGTGGGATCATATCACCATGGATTTTGTGATTGGATTACTCTTGACGCCGAACATTGTAGATGTAGTTTGGGTAATCGTTGATCATCTCATGAAGGTAGCCTGTTTCATAGATGTTAGGCCAACATACATTAGGGACAGGTTGGCCAAGCTATATGGTGACAAAATAGTAAGATTACATGGTGTGCCGACTAGCATTGTATTGGATAGAGATTCGAGATTCACATCCAAGCTTTGGGACAGTTTACAGAAAGCTATGAGCACCCAGTTGAAGTTCAGTACTGTGTTCCATCCAGAAACTGATGGATAATCTAAGGATACAATATAGATTCTGCAAGATATGCTTCAAGCATGTGCATTAGGTTTGAAAGGCAGTTGGGACAAATATTTATTTTTGATAGAGTTTGCCTACAACAACAATTTTTAGGCTATCCATAGCGCTGCTCCATATGAGGTACTGTATGGTAGGCGATGCAGGACTTCGTTATATTGGAATGAGGTAGGTGAGCAAAGAATTTTGGGGCCTGATATTATACAAGACACTTGTGATAAAGTAATCTGATAAGAAAGAGAATCAAGGTAGCTCAAAGCAGATAGAAGAGTTACGCTGATGGGTGGTGTAAAGACTTAGAATTTTAGGTTGGTGACAAAGTTTTCCTCAAAGTGTCACCCCACCATAGTATTTGACGCTTTTGCAAGAAAGGGAAGATGAGTCCCAGATATATTGGTCCATATAAGATTTTGAGGAGAAGCAGTTAAGTGGCTTATCAGTTGGCTTTGCCTCCCATGCTATCTAAAGTTCATGACGTATTCTACATTTTACTTCTGAAGAAATACGTTCATAATCCATCTTACATCATAAGTGCAGAAGTTCCATAAATAGATCGAGATTTATCATGCACTATGGAACCTGTGGCAAAATTGAACAAAAAAGTACAGTAATTATTGGAACCGTTCCATCCCATACGTGAAGGTTCATTGGTGCAGTTATGCAATTGAAGAAGCCACTTGGGAAAGTAAAATGCACTGTGGGAGAAATATCCATATTTATTTGAAGACTCAGGTATGCCTTAATTTTGGGGGAAAAATTCTTATAAATTGGTGGTATTGTGAGACCCGCACCCAAAATCCCTTTACTAACCTGGATTCCTCCTGTGCCTGGTCTCAACACATTGACTGATGGAGCACCTAATGTAAACCTGAGACCTAGATCTAGGGTTATATTTCACCAACTCCAGTGGAAAAGTTATTGGAGCCATAAATGGCTCCTATTGTTCCTATTAATGGTGGGAATGTATTTCCCACCAACTAAAATGGAAGCCTTATGAAGAGAACCAAGTTCCCAAGCTTGGAAACCTTGCTCGGTTCATGAACTATTTTTTGGGTCTGAATAGGTCATGAACCGGAGGCATGTACTGGATCCACGAACATGTTCGTTGATCCACTTGGCTTGAACCTTGGTACCGCCAAGGCAAAAATCCTTGGTTTATGACTGATGAACCAACTGGAGTCTCATACTAGAGGCACAATCCTCTGCATTAACCCCAACCGTTCAACCGGTTCCTGGTGGATCCGTTTGATTTGGATCTTCCATTTTAAGCTTACTGTTAATTGGAGCCATTGTCGGATGACCAATCACCCAGCCTAGCTTCTAAAAAACCTACTTGAATCTCAGGTTTTATATTACTATCCAAACCAGATGACTAACCGGATGGTCGAGCATCCGCTCATCCTTCAAGTGCCACCTACATAGAAAATACTTTAAGTGTTTACCGGTATTATGTACCGGTAGACCCTCTACCGGTTTCATCTGCCAGTTCAGTCTGTCTTGACTGTTTAGTTTTGGCCTAGTAATGCATAGAAAGACCATCTTTTTGGTTCCAGCCTTTTGTGGGACCCATGTATGGACATATAAGGCCTGCCTAGGTTAATTAAAAGCTAAAACCAATCTAATGAAACTTTATGTGTATAAATAGGTAATTGACATGGGTGGTTGTGGGAGCTTTCTTCTCAGCTTCATATTACTGCTGCACTCTTTGTGCAATCAGATGACATTTCTAGTTCATAGACATAGGACATCTTAATAACATGTCTACTCTCCTAGTAACATGCTTAGGCTATTATTTAATTGTATGTTTTTCATGATTACTATGTATGAGCATGCATGTGCATTATAATTAATATGAATATTTGTATGATTATTTGGGTATGGTGGATGTGTAGAGTATGGGAGAACAATACAAGGGCCATGTTGTTAATACTAAGCTCAAGTGGGAACACGGTGATCCATGGGAGTAGTGATTTGGGGTTCGCCGTTAGGGTATAGTTTTATTTATAAATTATGAAACCATGTATGGTGGCTTGTGTATTGCATAGGAGTGCGAGTGCACGGGTCATGTTAGATTGCAACCATGTATGGAAGTTCGTATGACGCATGAGAGTGCGGGCACATGGATCACGTTGGAATTTAAACATGCTAATGGTAAACATGGTGATCCATATGAGTGGAAACGAGGTCCTCTGCTGGTGGATAGCATGATGGTTATGTTGACATGCTAGTAGGGGTAAAGATACTGGTGTAGCTTTGCACTCCTAAAGGTTGGGAGACCCTGGGGATAGTTAATAATGTATGGGTATATGGTAGCTGGCGTATGTGAGGTCTATGGTGGGAGGCAATGAACCCTATAAGGATGGGAGTCCCCAAGGGAGAGTTAGCTTGTAGAAGCGGTTTAACAGTCTGGGCTCGTGTATTCAACTTCTACCTTTGCCCAGGATGTAGAAACACAAATCTGAGACCTAATATAAAATAAATTGCATTTCATATCATTGGATGTTGTATGTGCATAGCATATGATACTAAATTTCTCATTGAGCTGGGATGTGAGCTCACCCTCGTATCGACACTATTTTTTAGATCATTTTGTAAGTGACTTATTTATTTCTGATTTCATGGAGTCTCCCTTGGAAAGTGTAACTCCTGGACCTGATGATTGTCAAACCCCAACTCTAGATGAACCAGAAGTGTGAATAAACCATCACTAAACCATCAGTTCAACCCAGGATCATAGAGGACCGTGCCACCAATCCATACCAAACACATTCAATACAGTCAGAGATAGTAAAATAAATAGTAGAATTGTATTAATAAAGAACTGAGTGTCTAATGTGATAAGTAAATATTAAACCAATTATCTCCAAACAAACCAAAACATAGTAAATAAACTATTACATATCCCAAAGTCAAAATTTGAACTTAAATCTAAGCATAAACACACTGGAAGCACTCGTACGAAGAGTCATGCCCATCTTCCACAATCTGCATGTCCATAGCCATCACGGGTCCATACGACGGTGCGCTAACATAATATATGATAGTCGTACCTGCATCATCTACTAAAAGAAATACGATATAGTAGGTTGAGCACATAACATAGCTTAGTGAGAAAACAAAACAATGCACAAACATATGTATGTAATCATATTCTTATCTTTGGTCTGGTATAAGCTTGCAATGTGCTATGGTAAAGATAAGCCACAACTATGCCTCCATACACAAGAGTGTAAGCATGCCCAATGAATTACAGACCGTTGTCGCCCTACATCACTCACTATGGAGTAGAGATAGAGCTAGAGTTCCCAGATCGTACATGGCCAGAAGCCTCCTGATACCCCATACCAGTACGTATGCCCTATTGGCAAGAGCTTGCAAATTGGGTTCATGACTAACCAATCCTAGATGTCATACCCCAATTTTGGACTAACCAATGGTGTGATGAACCGTCATGAAAACCAATAGTTCAAACTAGGATCTCGTATAGGCTATGCCAACCATGTTAAACCAAAACACATTCCACAGTAATAATCAGAGATATTTGAGTAAATAGTGGAAGTCCTACTAATAATGAACTCAGGTCTACATGATAAATAATTAAATGATCTAGTTATCTCTAATTAATCAAAACATAATTAATACATATTATAAGTATCAAAATATGAAAGTTAAACACTAAGCGTAACCACGGTGGAAACACTCGCTTGACAAGTCTTGCTCATCCTCCACAGCTTACACATCAAGAGCCACTACATGTCCATACATTGGCATATCCATGTAGTCTTCAATAGTAACACTTGCGACATTAGAAACTAAAACGAATTATGCGCGTGAGGGTCAGCTCTCCAACTTGAACTCAATGAGAATACAAAACAATGCAACAAACATAAGCATGCATTCAATTCATATCTTTGGTCTGGTTTTTAAGTCTGCAATATGCTATAGAAAGGATTGGCAGCCACCGCACCTCTATACACGAGTGCGTGAATCCACCCAATGAATCATACACCATTGTCTTCACACATGCACCCTCCATTGAATATAAATAGAGTTAAAGTGTCTGGATCAAATACCACCTACATTTCCCCTGATGCCCTACCCATACCGACACGTAAGCCACTATTAGCGAGGGCTTGTAAACTGGGCTCACAACTAACAATCCTAAATGTCATTCAGTATATCCAAGGCCTTACCCTAGAATCCTTCAATACGTCTATAGAGATAGAGCTAAAGCCCCCGACAGAGTCAGAGACCACGGTCTGAGACCACCTCCCTTGATGCCCTATGAAGTAATAGTTCTGTTAGGGTAATGGCGATACGACGATGCTATTGAGCAAGACTTGAGTAGAGATAGAGCTAGAGTCTGGTGACCAGGTCAGAGACCACCATGTCACATCCTCCCCCTGATGCCCCACTCGCATTAAGCACATTAACCACACACACACACACAGTCACATGCCTATTCCTAGCATCATCATCATCATCATGTTATAATATACAAAAATAAATATGCATGAGCAGTAATAACAGAAATATTGGATGACATGTGAGATGCACATTACTAGCATACAAGCATAGAAGCATTTGTTGCATTGGACAAAATAACATAAAATAGTTTGTTATTATTCAAATAGTTTAAGTCTTGTTCCCTTACCATTGATCAATGTTTGTTCCTTTCCCAAGCTTTGGAAGTCACTTTGAATCTATTGGGAACCTAAACAATTAATGTATTTAAGTTAGGGTTTAAGTTTATCAAGTTACAGTAGTCAAAAACCTTGTTTAGTCTCAAAATATACTTGCTGTAATCGTATGGTGGATCCTATTGTCGCATTATATGCCACCGTACGATATATGGTCGATACCCTATGGTCGCACTATATGCGACCATACCTGCGATCGTACGTTTCTTGAATTCTTTCCGAATGGCTATGGTCAATACTCTAGTCATCCTATGGTCGACAGTAGCTCCGATGATACAATTTCTGGTTAAAATTTTACTTTCAATCCGAGTTTCCCCTCTTGGCTCATCAATGGGATACATCCTAAAATCATTCTATGGCCTTTCCCAAGCTTTGGATATTCTCTCTTAGGTTTAGAGTTTTCAATTTGGATTCTGAAATAGTGAGAGAGGCTAAGGGACATCCTTTATATAGAGAACAACCTCCATATAGAGTCCTCTTTCAATTAGGAAAAAGTCCTCCTCAAATTAAGAAAGTTTCCTAAATACGGAGTCAGTTCTGGGTTCATACGGTAGATCGTGCGATCGGATAATCCATCGATCATATGTTTTCAAAACATGTGACCATACGTTGTGCGGTCACAACTTAGTCGACCATACGGTCGACCATACCCCTAAAAACAGCCATCATCCATCCAAAATTTATTGATTTTTAGTTTTTGACTGGTTACTTCCACACAAACTTAAACAGTTAACCATACCAACTAAATTTAACTTATTGCATACCTCATCTTGTGGCTTCTTCATACAATTGGTTCACTTGAGTGGACTATGATGGGAAGACCGATCACGACACGAGAACATAAGGTTAGACCGTGTTCGTGGCATACGGGTCTTACACTAGATGTCATCAAAGGTTTCAATCTAAGGTCTTACTCCAGCATCCCTTAATACACCCATAAAGATAGAGCAAGGGTCCATTGGCAAAGCTTACAGCCACATACCACAATCACCCCCATGATACCCTATGACATGCTAGTTCCGCTAAGGTAACGGCGATACGACGATGTCAATGTGAAAAATGGTTCAATGCTCCAACCTTTTCCCATTCAACACATCAACCACACACATGCACATGCCTATTCCTACCATCATCATCATAACAGTGTAAGGAAATAATAAAATATGAATGAAGAGGAATAGTAGTTATTGAATGACATGTGAGATGCACAAAAATCATACAAGCATGGCATCAGTCACTTTAACAGAAAATAAAGGTAGCTTGTTATTAGCCTATTAGTTTAGGTCTTGTTCCCTCACCTGTGGTTGATGTTTGTTCCTTCCCAAAGCCTTAAAAAGTATCTTGATCTGGTTGGAAACCTAAACAATTGGTAAAATTAAATTAGGGTTCCATTCTAATAGATTATTATATACTGTTTCACTGTCCGGTCTCCTTTATATGGCCTTCGAGTCACCAATCATGTATTGGTTAACCGATGAGTCCTCTGGACAACACCCTATAGACTTCCCGAGAGTCATCTGTCGCCTTATTGGTCCTCTATATAGTCGACCAATTAAGGGACTGGACAACTCTTGAGTCATTCCTAGGTTTGTCTTTCAGTCCGAATTCCTTTTAAGTCAATCCTTCGACTCCACAATGGGATTCATCTTAAGGTCATTCTATGGCCATTATAGATTGTTTAATTCATTCAATCTAACCCTAACCATCATAATGTTACTATGAATTCTATATTCAAAATATTTAGATCAAAACATGGGATTGGATTCTGATCTTCCTTGCAATACGGTCTCTAATCCAAAACGTAATGCTATATAAACCTCTACACAGACAAAGCACTTACCGTAGATCCCCCCTTACTGCAACAGGTCAGAGTTCCAATGGTACAATCTCTCTGTAGAGCCGCTTCTCTTTTCTCCAAGCTTTCCTTCTCTCTAAGTCTTCTCCTTTTCCTCCTCTCTTTCTTTCAATTGTGGGGTTCGAGGAACGAGCAAAAGAGTGTGAGATAGTAGAGGGATGTCCTCTATATAGAGAGAAAGTCTCCATATAATGTCCTCTCTCAATTAGGAGAGTGGCCTCTCTAAATTAGGAAACTTTTCTAAATACAGAGTCTCTAATTGGGCTTGACCGGTCGACCTACTGGTCACAAAACTCAAGAAGCAGATAAATCAAAACTCTTGACCAGACAACCTACTATCGATTGGTTTGTTTACCTGGCTTGGTGGTCCATCTTCCAACTCGTTCATCCTGACCGGGTTATGATGGTAAGACCAGGCAAAACACGATTAGACTAGGTTAGTGGAGTGCAAGTCTTCCAATGATGTTGGTGGAGATCACAGCAAGGGCTGCACCTGTAGCTACTACGTCTACGCAGGACGTAGCCCTTCCTTAACTTTCTCCTTCCCCGATATATACTCTGGATATTTGATTATTTCTGTTGGTAGACAAAGAGGTCTATTAAGAATAATATAACTGATTTATCCTCTTTTGATTTACATATGTGCATATTGATACAATAGTATTTTGTGGATGAGAAATGGTTTGTAATGGATAATATGATACATAGTAATGGATATGATATCATTAAATGCATCTGTTGATATTAAATGCTTTCGTTTATATTATTATTATTTTTAGATTATTGTGGATATTGCATGTATAAACTGTGGGATTTATTTTGTAATCATTGTAGTAACGATCTTGGATGTAATTGGGTGTCACAAGGGTTGACCTGGATATCACACCGATTCTCCAGAATGGGCTGTGACACTAAGGGTCTAACCGGTAGGTCAGAAACATGCTTTGTAACCAAAATAGTAATCTGGACCCTAACAGGAAGAAATAATCTGGAAGTAATGCTTCTAGTAACTTCATTCGGTCCAATTTAGATACTTACTATAAACACACATTGGTGACCAGAAGCATATCCGAAAGTAATGCATTTGGTGTTTCATCTGGTCCTCAGTTGTTAAACCCATAAGTACTTTGCCTCCAGTCTTGCTTCTGGGCTACGCGGGTAAGGACATTAGGCTTATCGGAAGAAGTGGGTCCGGAAGTAATTCTTCCGATAGCTTCTTTCGGTGCATTCCAGAAATTTCCTAAGAACTCTACAGCTTCTACTGGAGGGATATCCAGAAGTAGTCACTTCCAAGCCTTTTTTCGGTAGTGCTTATCAGCAGACCAGATGGGGTTTTAGCACAATTTCTCATGGGGTTTCTTTTTGTAGGGGTTAAGGTTTGATAATGGAGGTGGGGGAATAACTCCTAAGGTCTCAAGGATTGTCTCTAATTCATTTTCCTCCATCAAGTATGAAATGCTTCCTTAGGTCAGGAATCGCTCCACTATGTCCTACTTATCCATGTAGTACCTTTAGCTTTATGAGAAGGTCTTCAACTCTACCCCTAATCTTCAATAAGCACATTGGTTGCTCCCTTCACCAAACATATAATATAAGCTACCCTTCCCATTCATTAATATTTTCTTTGGCTATCAATACTTGCTTGTGATGTGTATGAGTCTTGTGGTCTTCTTCAATGCACGCTTACCCCTAAAGGTGGTTGAGGGGATAAACATGAGGAAGGGGTTTAGGTACCTTCGATGGAGGAGCTACAATGCTTCAAAGCACACCACACTCACGAATTTGGTAGTTGGGATGAGTTAAGAGCTCATCCCCAAAATTATAGTAACACAAATGGGTTTGCAAAGCTATCGATCCCTAGGATTCGCGAGTACACCGGAAGAAGTAGAACCAGAAGTACTACTTCCTGTTCTTCTTCTGAATGGGATTATTTATGTTGGTCTGTTCAGCACCTGTCATTCAATCTATTTATCTCTTCCCCTGAGGTCATGGTTGATTCTACAAACCATCAACAACTTATTGAAGGAGAAAGAAAATTAGTACGTGTATTACCTAGATATAATAGGCCATGCTTGGTCCTAGTCTTTCCAGCTCCAATGTTCGTATAGTGGAAAGACCCACAGTAATAGGGACTATTAGGGGCAGGTCTTACACCAAGACCTACAATTACTCCAGGCTGTCTATTAAGTCTAGGGGGGAGAACTTTAGAATGGTGCTAAATGAAGTAAATGCCTTAAAAGATCAAAGTGGTGACTGTCCCTATTACGGGTGGATTAAATTAAAGATCAACTCTAAATGCCTATTATGCACACTATAATCTGGAAATTTGATGACAAATTAAAATTTTGGTTGCACTTGGAATTAAGATGAGAAAATAGCATGTGGTCGTATAAGGATATTGAAAATTATAGTCAATTATTGATGTACAAACGTCATCAATAAAATCTCGTGTAAAAAGATCTTGCTCCCAAATGAGAGCCGGATTTTTATAGCAGAATAATTTATGCAAAGCTTAAATGCACCCACAATATAATATGGATAATTTGCAAGGCTAATTACAGACCAGATTGTGAGGTAACATGGTGTTCCCATCAGTATAGTGTCGGATAGGGATCCGGGATTCAACTCTAAGTCTAGAAATGTTTGCAGAAAGCCCAAGATTTAACTCAGAAATACAGCCATATAACTTGCTTAACAACCATTGATTCTTCGCCCATGTATAATCAAAACGTATGGACCTCTGTGGTTAATTGTCCTAATGCTTGCACTGACTTTTGTACAATAAAATTTCAGATCCTTGCCCACACCGTAGGCAATGCAGCCACATAGCCATCCATAAGCAAGGCCATTACTTCCGGGCCCTCCCATTGAGATAAAGGTGGGTGTAGTGGAAGGGATTTCCATCCAACCTCACTGTCAGCACCAGAAATACCCTCATTGTCGATCGTGAGTACCACCTCTCACACCAGAGAACTTGTCCATGCTTTAGGACAACCATTAAGGGGACAAGTGGGTGAGCAACACCAAGATCAATCAGAAAGCTAGTGGACTGCAACAACAGTTCTTGACCAGGTTGTTGATGGACCCTGGCCATTGTTGAAAACCATGTCAGACATCGGGGCACTATCAGCACAAATGGCTACAAGTTAAACAGCAGATTATGAGATTTCACCACCCGCCTAAGGCTGATCCACACCTTCAGGTCCCAGCTCCATTGAGCGCAATGAAGGCCCTGGTATCGCAACAATTCACCAAGAGAGACATAGACCCTATACAGTCCATGTGATGGCTCCTGGCCATAAAGGCAACTCTAGGAAACCTCTGATGCCCCAATGAGTAGAAGATCATGAACGCTATCTTCCAGCTCAAGGGCATGTCCTATGCATGGTGGCAAGGGGTACAGCCCACGTTGCTGCAATGTCACAGGGAGATCATGTGGGAGGCATTCTGGGAGGCCTTCTTCACCAACTACTTCCCCAGAGGCTTAATTCAAGAGACGATGTGGCTGGAATAATGAGGTAAAAAATGTTAAACTCCATAGATAGAAAATAGACATGAAAATTTGGCATAAATGCTGGGTGCCTCAAGTTGGCGAGTATTGCTACTAAGGATGTGATGAAACAGGTATAACAAATTTTGGGGACGAAATTCTTTCAAGGTTGGGGGAGTTGTAAGATCCACACTTAATAACCCATATTATTGCAAGTCTTCCCACCATACAGACATAGGAGGCAAAAGAGCTAGGAGTAAATGTTGCTTAATATATTTAGGTAAGTATACATATTCTCTTCTTTGTGTTTTGGGCCAATGAGTAAGATGTGGAAGCAACTGTAAACCCTTGAGTATACATAGCTAGCTAGAATTCCTTTTACTGGACATATCAGCATAAATAATCCCAACCGAAAGTAGTTCACCAACATTACCTCCTTTTGGTATACTAGGGTTTTTAGAGAAAAGAAGTTCTTCTAGTTGTAGCACCAGAAGAAGTTCTTCTGGTCTTGAGATTTAAGAGAAACAAATCTGTGAAAAGGAATTTGGTTGCCTACAAACACTTGGAGTGAGTTCATAACTCACTCCCAACATCTCAATCTATGGGAGCACCTCTTGCAAGACCTTGGGAGTGAGTATTAGCTGGGGTGTTGTTTGGCTGTTACTAGCGTAAAGGATACGATGCCCGAGGTACTAGGGTCAGAAGTCCTAGCTAGGATACAGTCCATATAAATTGATGTCATGTAGGTTACAATGGTTAGTGGAATACGTATACCCTATGACTATGACCTTTGCCAAAAGGGGGAGACGTACTGCACAGGCTCATTCCCCTCAATTACCAAAGTGCTAATGGGAAGGAAGGGGTAGTAGGGCCTGGACCCAGCCACCAAGAGAGAGAATATTGAATGGGTGGTGCAAACACGTAATAGGTAGGCTACCGTATGTGTGTCATCTAAGGGCGTAGGTTCCCACAGTACCTGGACTGTGGTAGTGAAGCCTTGTGCTTCTCCCTAGGTTCAAGGTATGATGCTTGATGTTGTTTGGTGAGTTCCATGATGACCTACAGCAGATCATTGCTAGACTTAAATAATAACCAAACATGTATTTGTGTGACTGTATGTCTATTTCCCTCACTAAACAATGGTTTTCTTACCATATATTATGTTGTGGTTTTAGTTATTTCTACAGGAGGATTGGCTCTTGCTGAGTTCAAAGATAGACTGTAGGGTGCAGTTGAGATCTGCCTGTTTTCCTTATTTTTTCTAGATATACTTGTGATTGGTGGGTTACGTATTGGCAATATTATGTTTTGAGTACACGTTGATGGAAGAACATAACGAACAGTCTAATTTATATTATAATACTTAAATGTCATCACATATATGAATTTTTACATATAATGTCTACCATTGTTAACTCTCTTATTTTCTCTGATTTTGGTAATATTAGTTGTTATGGTTGAGATTATGTTTTGGGTGTTTACTACTTGTGTGGGGTCCTGGGCAAGCTAAGACCACAAGTGGATGATCCCTTTCACAGATCTGGTCATTCCAGAATGGGGTGTGGCACTATGTTTGTAATTCACTAGAAAATTTTTAGATGGAACCCTTATTAGATTGGAATATTGGAATGTTTTTTTTTTTTAAGGCATTCATTGTTATGCAATAAAATTCTCCATACAAATGATATTTTACATGAAAACTTTCTTCCATTTAATATTTTTTATTTTTTTTATTTTTTTTGTATTTATGTTAAAATAATCAACAAGAATTTTATTTTGCATGAAGTTTTCTCTCTACTATTTTTGTCACACCCCAAATCTATAGTCCCTTTGATGTAACTAGATCCCTTGCAATGCAATTCTAATCCAAGATCTCCAAACAAGCAGTGTTTACCATTAATCCATCTGGTACACATAACCACATTCTACAACAAAATCATAGTATATAATATGGAAGTCCTTAATTAAATAACAAGCTAAAAGCTTAAATGATAAATAACAGAATAGCAAGGTTTATCTCAAATTTCAAGCATCAACACATAAATAGTTCTTATCCAAATATCCAAATACGCATAATCATTACTGGGACAACATGTCCACCAATGAAAACTAAATCTAGACAAAACTAAAGTATGGCTATGATTCTATTTCTCTAGTCATAGACAGACTTGTCGCACTCACATAATAATGATTAAAGGAACAGAGTAATAATAATAGCAGAAGCAATAATAATGGTAACGAATGTCGTCTATTGATAACATATCATAATTAAGTCTATTATGTCTCTCAAAATAAGTTTTCCACTTTACTTTACTATAGTTAATACACAATATCCAAAGAAATTAAATATGGAGAGAAGTTTAGCATAGATAGACCAAACATTGTCTGTCACACCCCAATTCTATACTATTCAGAATGGTGTGATGAACCGCTAATAAACCAACGGTTCAACCAGGATCACAAATAGGTTGTGTCCTTTTGCTTAAACCATACACATCTACAACCATAATCAGAGTAAGTACACAATAGCGAAAGTCTTAAATATTAAATAAACTGAGAATCTAAATATGATAATCATAAATAAAATACCAATTATCTGTCATTCACTGAGACATAAGTAAATAAAATAATCAACAACATTTATTCAATAATCCAACTAAAATCTAATCGAAAATGCATGAGTTGCATTCGCATGACGAATCATGCGTCTCCATTATATCTTCCGCGTTCATCGCCGCAACATGCCCGAATGCGGGAGCACTCATATAATCTTCCACGGTCATACCTGCATCATCAACTAAAATATTTGAATTCGAAAAGGGTGAGCACACATCACGGCTCAGTGAGCAAACAAAACAATGCAACAAACATATCCATGCATTCAATTCATATCTGTGGTCTGGTATATAAGTTTGCAATGTGCTATAGAAAGGTTCGGTGGCCGCCTCACCTCTATACACGAGTGTGTGAAGCTGCCCAATGAATATCGGCATTGCCGTCCCACATGCACCCACCATGGAAACAGTGTACTCAATGGGTATCAACATTAAAGTACCACATGCTCCCATACCAACACGTAAGCCCCTATTGGCGAGGGCTTGCAAACTGAGCTCGCAACTAACCAATCCTAATGTCAAATAGTGTATCCAAGGCCTCACCCCTGCATCCCTCAATATGTCCATAGAGATAGAGCTAAGGCCCCTCGACAAAGTCAGAGACTACACGGTCCGAGACCACCTCTCCTGATGCCCTACGACGTAATAGCTCCGCTAAGGTAATAGCGATACGACGATGTTAGTGGACATGACTTGAGTAGAGATAGAGCTAGATTCTGGTGACCAGGATACACCACCATGTCACGTCCTCCCCCTGATGGTCCACTCGCATCAAGCACACTAACCACACACATACATTCACATGCCTATTCCTAGCATCATCATCATCATCATGTTATAAATAAACATAATTAAATATGCATGAACATTAATAGTAGGAATATTGGATGACATGTTGAATGCACATTACAAGCATACACGCATAGAATCATTCATAGCATTGGACTCAATAAATAAAAATTGTTTATTATTAGCCAATTAGTTTAGGTCTTGTTCCCTCACCTTTGATTGAGTGTAGATCCTCTTTCAAGCTTTAAGAATCACTTTAGATTACTAGGAAAACCTAACAAGTCGATAGATTTTAATTAAAATTAATTCCAACAGTTTTAAGCTTGTTGTACTGCTAGGGTCGCAGGTTGGGTAGTAGGTAGGGTAGCAGTTTTCTGAGACCCCAGGGTGTAGGGTCGGTCATAGGGTCAGTTATCCATCGACCCTAGGTGCGACCACAACCTCCCTGGACTTCCTGAGAGCATGGGATCGATCCTGTGGTCTGATAGGGTCAGTTACCAATCGACCCTATGTGTTGCCACACGTAGTTTGAGTCGACCATTCATCCTACAATCCATTCTTTCATGTTTGGATCCTTTGGCTTACTTTTACAGTCCATTCTATGATTGTTTTATGGCTCAAAACTCCAAGTTACACACATTACTTTGTTTCCAATGATTTCCCCCATGGATTCCATTGGAATTTATCAATGGATGGATGATTTGGGTTTCTCCTAGATCCTACCCTCTTCATAAACTATTCTAGGGTCTTACATAATTCATGGAGAATGTATTCATACCTTAGGGTTGTTGAGATTCAGAGATTTCTCTGAATTTCTTCTCCTTAGTCTTCTTCTCCAATTCTCCTTCTCGTATCCTTCTCTTCTCTTTCTCTCACTTTCAATTAGGGTTTTAAAAGGAGTGAAAGTGGCTAAGGGATGTCCTATTTATAGAGAAACATCTCCCAAAATAAGTCCCATTGGGATTAGGAAAGGATCCCCTTGAAATTAGGAAAGTTTCCTAATTACGATTTCAGTCTGTCATCCTTGGATCGATGCTAGGGTTGCAGGATCCGTCGACCCTAGGGTCTCAAGTCATCCGACCCTAGTACTGAAAAGTCATGGGTTGGACACTATTCAGGTGGGGTCGACCCTACCTGTTTAGGTATGCGACCCTACCCTCAAATTTATTATTTTTGGGTCAATTTCATACCTGATCTTGTGATTTCCTTCACGCACTTGGTCCCCTGATTCGACCATGATAGGTAGACCTGGTACAAGGTGGTAAGACCGGTTAGTTCGATACGAGTCTTACATTGTCTATCTACAACTATCCAAGCAATGGAAAGGCACGGCATTGTCTACGGTCCTATAAATATAGTCATTATAGGAGCCTCCGACATGGTCCCTCAGTGAACCTTTACCAATAGAGGTGCCCTCATCTACAGTGGGCTTCATTTGATCAGCAACTGAAGAGGTACCTACACCAAAAGCTGAAAATAATTCGATATCTAGGGGTGAGCTCCCATCCCAGCTCAGCGAGTAGTCGAGTATTAATGCAATCCTACCAATATCCAATCATTTCTACATAAATATAAAACAAGGAATAAAATACACACCAAACATGAATGCCCCATGATCTTGCCTGTACCCCAATAGAGATCTATCCTAACCATACCACCCCTGGACTTGTTTTCATGCCCCCCTTCCTAAACGTGTTTGCATTTTCCCCTTCATGAACAGCTGAACCTCTCCTCTCCTAGTAAGTCACCTAGCTAAAGCACAGGACATAAAACCATGGATAATAAATGATGCATTTAATACATAAAAGAAAAGGGGCTGCATCCCGACAAAGATCCCTAGCAATACTCCCAGGGACCACCATGCTCCCATTAAGATGCTAGCTATAACACAGGGCCACCAATCACACAACAACAATGTAAATCATCATCCGCCATAAGCATACCCACTCATACAAACAAAACATAGCAAGTGCACGATGTAAACAGGGTTGTACCCTAGCAGAGATCCTCAGCACTACTCTCATGGACCACCATGCCCCCGTTAAGGTAGTAACAGTTCCATCATAGCCCACGGATTTTTGTGCCACCCTCTATGGGTAACACAAGTCCCACAGACTATCATACATGGTTAAACATATTGCTAATGATATAAATAGGGTTGTACTCAACAGAGGACCCCGGCTCCTGACTCCCATGGTTCAACGTGCCTCTATTGAGTTACACCAATGATAACATAGCCCATGTGCCATACGTCACCCTCCTCTAGGTACCCGTATGCCACACAAACCATCATGCCGACAAACATACTATCCAACATTCTTAGTTATTGTTGTTATGCAATGCATGCTTATAATTAGCAATTATTAGATGACATGTTATAAAGCATGAAAGTAAACATGTTATGATTCATCAATAGTAATAAATACACATTACACATGCTCAAACTCTACAAACCCAACCCCTCACCTGTAGGCACCATGGGTGCTACCCAACATTGGACTACCTATTTAATTAGATAGCTCATTAAATTATTTACATGATTTTAAAAATCTACATGGACATATCCTACATGTTACCATGTGGGTCCCAAGATGAGTCGGGAGGCCAACGGTTAATCCCCAAAGGTTATAACTAAGCTGACTAACTAACAGAGTCATAAACGGATGGTAAATCCAGATGGTACACCCTTTGGAATTGCCCTCCTGATAACACTTAGAAAAATCCATTTGAACTAAACTGGATGATGTAACCAGATGCTGTGTCATCCGGCACAGGTGCTTTATAGTAGCTTTCATTAAGAA
The DNA here is from genome assembly GCA_028583415.1 of Protea cynaroides. Classification (NCBI taxonomy): domain Eukaryota; kingdom Viridiplantae; phylum Streptophyta; class Magnoliopsida; order Proteales; family Proteaceae; genus Protea; species Protea cynaroides. Next base: position 5,911,213 of record CM053268.1, on the reverse strand, counting down.
ATCTGGAGGCAATGGTGGATGGTGTTCCCTTCGATTTATCCTCTGATTAACATAAGGCATTCAGGTCCCAGGTACACGAAGGCTCTGGAATATATATCCAGAGGGTGCGCCTTTGGCTATCTTTGGAGGCTCTAGTATATACCAGAGAATGTGCCTCCTGGACTTAATGTAAGACCCATACTCTATTAATCCGGTATAGCCGTGTCGTGCTAGGTCTTTCAATCATAACCGGCTTAAGTGAACCAGTCATATGAGAAAACCACAAAGCCAGGTAAACAAACCAGTCAATGGTAGGTTGTCCGATCGAGAGTTTTAGATTTTTCAATCCTCTTATTTTGTGTCCGGTGAGTCGATCGATAAAGCCTAGAAATAGACTCCGTGATTAGGAAAGTTTCCTAATTTTAGAAGGTCACTCTCCTAATTGAGAGAGGACCCTATATGGAAAATTTCTTTCTATATAGAAGATGTTCCTCTACTCTCTCTCACTCTTTTTGCTCATTCCCAAACCCTAAAACATAGAGAAAGAGAGGAGAAAGAGGAGAATAACATTTGGAGAGGATGAAAGCTTAAATGAAGGAGAAGAGATTCTATAGAAGGAAAAATTACCGTCGAATCCCAACCAATACATTGAGGAGCCAATGCTAAGTACCTTGTCTCTGTAGAAGGTTAGATTATAGTAGGTTTGTGGATTCGATATCGTATTGCAAGGAAGACTAGATCCAATCCCATGCTTCGATCCTAAATAGTTTAAATATAGAATTCGTAATAACATTATAATGGTTAAGGTTAGTTAAACAATGTATAATAGCATATAATGACCTTAGGAGGAATCCCATCATTGAGCCGAAGAATCGACTCAGAATGAATTCGGACTAAAAGACAAACCTGGGAAATGACTCAGGAGTTGTCCGGTCAACTATATAAGAGATTGGTGAGGCGACTGATGATTCTCAAGAATTATGATAGGGTGTATATGGTGGACTCATTAGTCAACCAATGCAAGACCGGTGACTCGACTGGACAGTGTCCGGAGGACATAAATAGGAGACCGGATAATGAGTTCAAGTACGAAAACTCGATGGAATAAAACCCTAACTGAAGTTCATTAATTGTTTAGGCTTTTCACTAATTCAAGATAGTTTCCAAAGCTTGGAAGATAAAAAAATATTGTTCACAGGTAAGGAAACAAGACCTAAACTAACAAGCCACCTTTACTTTTCTGTTAAACTGATATGATGACTTGCTTGTATGATTGTTTATGCATCTCACATGTCAAACAATAACTGCTATTCTTGTTCATCCATATTTTATTATTGTTTTTATTATGTTATGATGATGATGATAGGAATAGACATGTGTTTATGTGTATGGTCGGTGTGTTGGATGGGGAAAGGTTGTACTGTCGAACTATTCATCACATTGACATTGTTGTATCGCCATTACTTTAGCGAAACTAATACGTCATAGGGTATCAAGGGAGATGATCGTGGTGTGTGGCTATAGGCTCTGTCGACGAACCTTAGCTCTATCTCTATGGGCGTATCGAAGGATGCTAGGGTAAGGCCTTGGATACATTTAGATGACATCTAGGATTTGATAGATACGAACCCAGTTTACAAGCCCTCATCAGTAGGGGCATACGTACTAGTACAGGTGGAGTATCAGGGGAAGTGCTGGCGGTGTGTAATCCATTAGGCTCTAGCTCTATCTCTATTCCATAGCGAGTGATATGGGGCCATAGCTGTGTGTGATTCGATGGGCATGCTCAAACTCTATGGAGGTGTGGTGGCCGCCTATCATTTTCATAGCACATTACAAACTTATACCAGACCAAAGATATGAATATGATTGCATGCATATATTTATGCATTATTTTGTTTACTCACAGAGCTATGTTGTGTGCTCACCTCTCGACATCGAATATTTTTAGTTGATGATGCAGGTACTTCTGTAGAAGATTATATGAATGCATCATTTTATACACACAAAGCAGCTATGGACATGCAGACTATGGAGGATAAGTGCTTCCAGTATGTTTATGCTTAGTTTTACTTCTTATTTTGATTTATGGAATTTGTAACAAATGATTATTTATGTCTTCAGTTACTTGAGGATATTCAATTTAATATTTATTTATCATGTTAGATACTCAGTTCATATTAATAAAAACTTTTCTGCTATTATTATTTATTATCTCTGATTGTGATGTGGATACATATTGTTTAATTGTTGGCACGGTCCTATGTGATCCTACCATGAACCATTGGTTCATATGATGGTTTATTCACACTTTTGATTTGTCTAGAATTGAGGTGTAACACTTAATCACTGGTGGGTCCTTCATACTAGGGCATCCAAGTATAAAGTAGAGGTGGTGGCAGATGGTGTTCCCGCTATTTTAGCCTCCGGCTACCTCAGTCAATACTTTTCTAAGGCAAGGCCTGATAAGTTATCCAGAGGTAGTAGTCATGACCTATCCTCTGGATCAAACCTCTGGTTTGAATCCAGAACCAGACACGAACAATAGGAAATTTAGACTTATAACTACCATTACACTACCATGACTCTTGGTGGGAACTTGTTTCCCTACACCTAGTGGACTCGTTGGAGTTCCTAAAACCCCAATGCAAGTCTTGGTTGAAGGTGAAAAACCCAAACCCTAGTCTCTAGGTCAATCTTGACCTCTATTAATGGACGCCATTGATGGCGACCATGCCCCATCATAAAGTGATGGTGAACCCACATTAAAGCAAAGAAGGGAGGGGCTTGTACTTACTTGATGTGATGGAGGCTCCTCTTTAAGCTCCGATGATGCTCCACAATCTCTAATGGCCACCAAGGGTCTCCCTTACACCCACTCTTTTTTTTTCTCAATTTCAATAAGGTTTAATGAGTGAAGTGGGTTTATATTATAAGCCTGAGGAAAGAGAAAGGTAGTCCACTTTTGATTCAACCAGAGGCAATGAACCAGGTGATGCACCATCTGACAGATCCTATGATTGGGCTAAAAGGTGGTCGTAGGATCAATTCAATGGGCCCATTCCAATTGACTCAATCGTGAAGTCATTTAGGGCTTTCCTCTTACATATTACCCCCATTGGGTGATCTTAGGTTGACCCAGTATTATCATTTGGTTTTCAATGTCAACTATGTTGTGTGTTGACCTAGTAAGACCTGACACAGTGGAAATCTGGTTTAGTGGGGATTTTAGGTGTGGGTCTTCCAATCCACCCAACTTATAGGAATTTTGTTCCCAAAATTAAGTCGTCCCTACTCACTATTGACCTGACCCTTGCCTAAATGCCCACAATCCACGTACTCCTTCTACTCCCCGATGGTCTCTATATATGCTAGGAAATACTTACATAACTAGGAGATCCGGGGGCATATTTGATCCTGTAGACTTCCACAGTTCGGTATGAGATCTACCCTTGAATTGAATGTAGCATTCCCAATACCCTTAGCAGTACTGAGTTATGTGTCCTACTATCCCATAGCAGTGTCCTACTATCCCACAGCAGTGTCATAAAATGGATCCCTCTGGTATTGTACAACCCCTCATTAGATGTCTTCGACCACCACACCGATAACACCTTCGATACATCTTCCTGGGTGGGGTAGGGATCATTGATACGGTGTTAAGATGGCCCCTTTGAATCCATACATTACTCATGGGTTGCACCCTTGCCTTTTTATGCGAGGCCTCTTCATTAGGGGTTTCCATGAGTCGGTGTACCATCGTGGAGCTTCTGCTGACTTAATATTGCCCCTTGCCTATCGTACTCCATTGCCATTCTCACCAAAATCCTTCTATGTTGTTCCTGGAGACCCTAGGTGAGTTGTCCCAGCAAGGTTGATGCATCTGCCAATACTAATATGGGGGTGATTTTGTGTCGCACAGCTCTAGCTAACGTTGTGATCATTCCTTGCTGAAACTCAAAATATAGCAGGTAACCAACCCTCCCGAACTCCTTCTTCATTTGTGCTAGATCTAGAGTGTCTTGACAAAGTTTGGAGAAGGTGCACCCTGGTTCATTCCAATCTTAGGGACTCTCATTCTTGGAGCTTGGGACACCAATCGATCATAGGTAGGGAAATAAGCACGATCCGTAGCCTGGCCAAGTTTTCCATTTGTCAATAACATTTTTTTATCCATTTAAGCTCACAAGGTGATCACCCTAAAAGCTCAACCCAACATAACCACAATATTCTTCGACAAAGCTATCACAAGGTTTTTAACTTTCAAACCATCTTACTAAAGTCAGTATTATGGTACATACCTTCAGATTCTTACTTTCGTAAGTTTGCCCACAGATATCTATTCTTGTTTTACAGTGTTACATTTATGCATCACAAGTACCTAAATACTCACATGGTCACCATGTTGGACCCTCACTTAATACTACGACCCAAGGTAGGCTCATTATCTTTGCTCAAGAGACTGAGTATCGAGTTGGGATGAGGAATTGGAATACTTATTGAAGGCAACATTCCCATTCCCTATCTCAAACGAGAGTATGAGGTCTCGTGGAGAGTTCAGTTATCATGGTTTAACTTCTTACTCTGACCCAAAATTCGTAAGGCATCTTATCAATCACTCTTTTCTCCTTGGTGTTAGTATTCACATGCTATTCCTCGTGTTAAAGCCCCGTTTTGATATTTTACGTCCAAAATTCTACTATCGAACAAAGTTTCTCCTAAGTAACAGTGGAGCAGTTCATATCTATGCCCATTCCTTCTATTCCAGTGGGGATACCACCTTGGGTTAATCCGGTGGTAATTCAAGTATCAAACCGTATTGCAAAATTTGAGTTTATTTACACTATGCCCATCGTTACTACCCTATCACTGAATGGGTCAAATAACATGTCTGGGCTAAGGCAATTGAATCCTCACTATGAATTACTTGGTTAATTTGAAGTTCTATTCAGAGTGCTCATCATACTCATACATTCAACTTCTTAATGGTTACTAAGTCTACTTACTGACAAAGATATTCTTTTTTAACCTACATGGAAAGGCTTCAATTGAGTACTCTCCATGCAATGAGTACCGCTACATTACTCTCTTATTTTAGCAAAACCTTTCCGTGCTGGTAGGCCCACTCAAACTCTTCAAATGGACTTTAGTAGTCCTAGGCAAGGCTTCATTGGTTGCAGTGCATAGCGGGCCAAGAAAACCTCTCGAAATATCACTCAGGTTATTACTCCATCCGATCGAAGTAGTACGGGCTGAGTGCTTCACGACCATGCATAGGGAAAACCATCCAGTTGGTAGGTGGTGCACATGACCTTCTACGCATCGAAGTAGTGGAGGCTATCAGTAATCTCTCCCATAACTTGAACCCAATTCCTTTGTTTGGAGAATTTCTCATATGTCCCATTAAACCGATCTAGTTTTAGTTGTTGGAATTAGACTATGGTATCATATGTAGTTGCTGGGTTAACTTCAACAAGATGGGAGAAAGGAGGTAGTTCCCCACTTGACTCTCCAGGTTCTTTGGTAGGGCTAGACCGGTAAGTAGTTGTAAGATCCATACCCTAATACTGTCACAATCATACCATTTCAGGCAGGTGTTAGGTCTTCCCATATACAAACCTATCATATCGACTTGTCCAAAGATGAAAGACTGACTATGAGGTGATACAAAATACTATCGTGAACCTCTTGTGTCACTACAGTGCTGAGAAATACACTAGAAGGAGTCTTGGACCCAACCAGTATGAAACCCTAGGAGTTTAGCAGTTGTGCCGCTAAACTGGCCAACCAAACGGAGGTCTGGCTCATGACCTTGGAGCCCCACCATCTAGCTGCACCCCCTATCCACCGACTCAATTGGAGACAATCTGTGTGCGGGTCCCATTGTTTAAATTCGAACATGGACACTCTTTCTCTGCATGGAGAGTCCATCCTCAGTGTAATAATCATGGTAAGTATCCCTGATTGATTCTAAAATGGAAGTAAATGGAGGAAAATCTCTCACATTCCTTTCCCATGCTTACATGTTGGTGTCGTCAATGAAAAGAAGATTTCTCTTCCAACCAATCTATCAAACCACAGAGAAAGGGAGAAGATGAGAGAAGAGAAAAGATAGAGAGAAAATGGAGAAAGAAGAAAAAGAAGAGAAAAAGAGAAGTATTCTCTCATTCTCTCCCAGTAAAGGGAGACGCAGGAAGAAAGAGTGAAGGAAGTGGAAGAAAAGGGAAGTTATCTCTGGATCATCGACTAGTTTGCTAGAGAGCTTGAAAGAGATACCCTCTGTAAGTACTCTTATACTTTAGTTGTAGATTAGACTTGCAAAGTAATGGATCGGTTGATCTCAAATCCTAAGGAATGGAAAGAATCCATAAATGGTCTAAAGGAAATGACATTGTACATGTTGAGGAATCAGCCTCAGTGTAATAGTAAGCCATAACTGAATCACAAAGGGAGAAATACTTTTTCGTAGTAATGGAAACCTTGTACCATTTGAGTTATTGTTCAAAGAATCGGATCAGGGACAATATTTCATATGGTACGAAGGATGGCAGATAACAAATCAATGAACTAAGAAAGATGACTATGGATTTACCTTGGAAGGATAGATTGAGACCTGAGAACATGAATCATTAATTGATCCGAATGCTAAGAGGATGGATCTGAAGTTTAAAGTCAGATATGGAATCTCGATTGTATGGACAATCAAACGGTATCCAAAACATAGGATAAAAATTTAATTTGGAGCTTAAATTCCAGGGTTAGACTAAGAAATATATGAAAAAAAATTTGGAGGAAGTTCGGTGACCATTGGAACACTTTTTGACGTGCGATCGATGGCACATGCCGCAAGACCTGACTGTCGAAAGGTGCAGTTGATGGCATCAGCCGCACACTTTTTCGACATTGGATCTCAGTCGAACTTGGTCGGTGACCTCCTGGAATTTTATATGATTTAATTAAAGGCTTAGAACCTAAATTTGGTGTTCTTTCAGTGAGAAACCTAATATACATCATTATTACCCAAGATAAGTTCAGGTTTGCCTTGCGTAAACGACCAACTAGGTCATACCTCAGTGATATGAGACCCTAGAGCTTAAGGGAATCCTTTGTATAAACTATTATGAGATTAATACTCTCCTGGTATTTCCATTATCATACTCTAGGTACTAAAACCAATTCCAGCAATATTGGTAGATTGGATAATGAAATCAAAGGTTATAAATTGGGCTACGATAGGATTTTCGAACCCCATCTTTGAGGTTAGGCTTAGAAAAATCTAGAGAAAACTCATGAGTTGGAAGCAGTTGGTTCTGACCAGAAATCATCCTACAATCAATCGCACGAGCCTCACGTCAGTGGCTAGAATCAGTGGGTCGATGCCACGTACCGCACCTCATTTTGACCTCGGTTTCTACCCATCTTTGGATGATAGTTTTCTGAAATTTTTATGAACCTGTCCATGTCTCATTTCGTTGGAATATTATGTTTACATATATATTATCCATCGTCTTGGTTATAGCTTATAATATTTACTTTTGGACTTACTGTTCATGGTTCCTTGTGTTTGAAAACACTTGGACAGTAAGTGTGAAACCTTAGGAGCTTGAAACCTGACTTGTGTATGAGGTTGGAACACCCTTAACTTCATTAAAAAAAAAACCTTCTTAGTATTAAGACCTTTGGAAGGAAATTTCTGACCTTGGATGTGATGTCTTGTGAGAACCACTCACTCTATTTACCCTGTTCAGGTAGCATACTCTTGTGTGTAGAAATCATCCTTAGATGTAATTGGAAACAAATGGACTCAATAATGAACCCTTAATTGCTATGTCATGACAAATAGGAAGTAGGTAATAGGCTTAAAAGTTATCAGACAAGTAAATAATGATGAAAACACCATAATGATGAATACAGTGAATGAAAAAGGAAAACTAGAATAATGCTACTGAATAACACGTTAATAAATTATGTTTGATTATGATCTTGTTAGAGATATGAGGACACTGGTAGAAGGTTCTCTGTTTGGCATGCCAAGGATCTTATTCTCTATATCTTCTATAAGAAAACTAGACCTTTGATTGGTAGTATTAGTTGTATTTAAATCTTGCTGTGTGATGGTTGCAATTGATAACATGCTCTTGTTTGATAACATGCCATCCAGTAAACTGCATTATGGGAGCATGCATATGCATTCCTTGTGTTTGGGGTCAGTAATGCTGGTAAGGATTGGAGGGCGGGTGGTATAGGACACCTACTACCTTTTCACAAAGCGACTGACCCATGCTTGATTCATGATGTCTGGTAAAGTTCGTAAGGAGGAAGGTGGGTGGTATGGGAAACTTGCACCTCTTCTTATTGATGTTGCTTTGCATTGACCATATGTACCCCAGCCAAGTCATGACGTCTTAGGTAGGATAACGGAAGGGGTCGAAAGCTTGGCAAAATTACAGTCTAGTAAGTTTGTTAATTAGGTAGACATGGCTGGTTGTATAAATGTTTTCCGATAACTTTACCCCTAGCCATTAGGGGGTTATGTAATAGCATGGGTTCAATAAAAATGTGGTATAAAAATATCTGCAATGCTCTACATGGCCGACGCAATACTGTTGGGCGGGCGAGTCAATTAGTGAGATTACCATCTCCTTAAGTGGTTGGAAAAATACAGGCTTGGGATGAGTTGTGGGTAGGTGGCTGGCATAATACAGACTTGTACCATAATAATAGATGCATACTTTGGGGGTGATACTATATGTCAACTTTGAGGTGGTATCATCTGATGGGAGGAGACCCATGTAGACTGGAGACTCCATGCGTGGGTTATCCTGAGCTGGCACTTATAGTTATATACCAGACCGTAGTTGGTAGTTGCATGCATATTATTTGTGCATGTTTGGTTTTCTTCCTAAGCTCGTTGATTGAGCTTACTTTTGTGCGTACAAACTCTTTTTTGATGTTACAGGTACTTCTCATAACTCTTCTGGGTGCAGTCCTTCGTGTGTGGAGGATGAGGACTATGAGCCTAGGAGGACATCTTTGATCCATTTGATGATGTGTAGGCTTTCTGTTAGGCCTTTGCGGTGTCTAATCCGTTTCTGTTAGGATTGGGAATATTATTATTTGGGTTTATGTTTAATAAACTTGAGACCATCTATTAACAATTAAGTTGGTTTTATTTTGAGAATAATTAGTTTTAAATAATGAGTTTATTTATTTGGAACAATGGAAATTAAATAATGTTTATTTTATGGATTTAAATAATTATGGAACTTTTATTATTAGACATCAGCTCTTCAGTAATTAGTTTTAATTGCTTAAGTCTTCCGCTTAATTTACTTGCTTTGTTAAAATTATTGGGTTTTAAAAAAATGTTTGGTAAATTTACTCTGATAATATCCTTGTACGGTGTTGATGTGTAGAGAACCGTAACTTACGGTCCTGGAAGGGGATTCCTTATGCCCTATTAGGATTGAGAGATCCCGTTGCATTTCATGTTGCCGATACATCGGGAAATGGGATGTAACAGATTTTGGTATCAGGGCAGGTCATGCTATGCTACGATCAACCCATTACCCACACTACTCTCATCATAATAAAAGATGTTGACATTTGGTGAACAAAAATAAAATACAAATACAAATAAGCTATAAGCAGAAACCAAAAACCAAAGAACTACTACACACGTAGAACTGAAAAGCATAATACACACCAGATGAGATAATCTGTAACAAGTGAAATGATGTAAAGCGGAAAGGGTAGATAGAGTTGAAATAGAATCTCTACTCTAAACAATAGGATGGAAGTGGACGAAGTAAAAAGTTGACAATCATCTCAACAAGTTTAAACTCATGCTGTCAAATAAGCTGAGTAACCAAGTTGACCACCCAATGAAGGATGTTACCATAAATTCCTTCTACCTATTGAAAACTGGTTGTGGAACGAACTCTTTACTTGTGAATTCTCTTACACTTCTTCGTAATCTTAGCCTCTATTTCCGCAAGAGCTGGTGAGATTAAACTGGTCAAAATCAATGTGTTCCACATAAAGTGTACCTCTTTCCAAAACAGTTTCAAGGGTATCTTGTAACTACAGCATAGCATTTTCTGTCGCTATCACACGTTGCTCCACACCTGAAATGCTCTACAGCGTACCCCTCTCGTATGATGATAAATATATCTAAGCTCTTTGATGGTATACACATAACTCAGATACTAGCACACGAGTATCAACCGATACATCTTGTAGCTCCATGATATCAAGAATTGTAGTCTGAGGAACCCTCACCTGTGATATATCATCGTAAACCCATCACTGCTGTGGCGTACCTTCTTGTTTAATTGCCAACGACACTATATCTTATGAGCTTTGTGAAAGAGCAGAATCTGTATGAGTGTATGTCGGATCACTGTTATCATCCGTCGAAGCTGACTCAATCCTTGATGAAGATGGATGTACCTTACGCTGAATCTACTTGATCAATCATTGCCAAGATCAAAGATTTAGATGAGGAATTCTCTCTAATTGGTCATCATTGAGAAAGAAATCTTGAAGACAGAGCTTGAATAGTGAATTGCAACCAATGTCTGTATGGACAGACCATTCCACACAATCACCTGGACGAAGGTCTATCCCCAGCTGAACAAATAAGTGAGTGAGCAACCTACCGTAAGGAAGATTGCTAGACCGAGAATAGAGTACTAAAGTAATGAGTATTCTTGAGATCAAGTATGGAAGACAGAGTTTTCACTGTACAATAATGCAATATGCAACAAACTCACAAAAGTGTACAATAGCATCCCTATGATCACTTCTGGGAACAATGTTGTGCTGAATAATGGAACTATATATTCTGTGAGCTGGTCGACAATTACTTTTTTGTAATTTGAGACCCAGCATCATCTTCCCCCATATTAATGAAATCTCTTACTCATATACAACTAGAATCTTTGGCTCTACATAAATAGGTTTTTAATTCGTAGAAACATCCAAGAGATAGGCAAGACTATGAACGTCTAAGATAATCTTTTGCCCCAGTACCCAATTGGAAATCTGTATTGAGGAATCGTCTGCATCATTTTTCATACCTTTTTCTACTTAAAGATTACTATAGAACTGCCTCACGAGGTTGGAATGTGTAGGTATCTAGTATGGAAGAACTGGTAGCCAATCCATATCAGAGAATGCTTGATGAATAGCAAACCTCTCTAGTTTGTTGCATCTAATGAAACGACCTGATTCCATCGGTTTATGTTCAAAATGATGCCAGTTTCTAGCTTTCTTTGCTAATCGAAATTATTGATGGTCATAACATGGTAGCCGAGACAATGTAAATTTTGTGGCCCCTGAAATAGACGATCCCATCCTTGAATAAATCAGAATATCGGGAGAAGTCATTGTCACTGGGACAATATGAGACCACAAAATCTGTCAAAAGAAAAAAGTACTGGCCAGGGTTGCATATAGGGGGAGTGCCACTAACCAAAAGTCCTACATGCCATCTAATGTTTCCCTCTCACCAAAGCCAACAAGAATCCTAGGCCATCCATTTTGCCCCCCTAAGATGCTATCATCCCGCTAAGGGTGAGTGACATACTCGTCCACCATCATAATAAAGAGTGGATCTAGTGGTCCTCAATCGTTTCACCATTAATTAACAATTTCAGTCACATACAATCACACAATAGTACATGATACAAAATTTGAGTGCATGCACAAACAGTTATTGGATGACATATTATCATAGCAAGCATGTGGCACAACAACTATATATTCAAACACTTTAAAATTAGTCAGGGTTCTATTCCTCACCTGATACGGCTTGTTTGAGGTTGTTCCCACTCGCAAGGTCAGTGTTTATGAGGTGTTCTATGCCTACACAAGGTGTGGTCACTAATTTGATGTCTTACCCGATTTACTTTGAATCTGTACAAGTCTGGGCTTTACCGGTCGATGTATCGATCGGTACACTATCGACCAGCTTAAGGTCTGATAGAAATCCAGACCTTGTACCATTTGTTGGTCGATATCACGGTCGGTGCAGAGTACCAACCATGAGATCGTTCGGCTAATCATCGAGACCCGTTCTGGAGTTTGTCGGTCGATATACCAGTCTATAATATATAGTCCACCATACTGAATGCCTTCCCCCAGTGTCCTCTTTTCTGCTTTATGAGTTAGGATTTCTTCTTTTGATTTCATCTTTTCCCTTTCTAGTATAGGGTGGTCCAATAGTTGGGTGTCTCTTAGGCATATATTTCATCTTATCAATTGTGAACTCGATTACTTGGCTTAAGTCACTTGTTATGATGAGTTACTCTCTTCTATCAACCTACATTCACTTCATTATCAGAGAAGGATGAGTGTCAAGCCTACATCCTCTACTAGAGCATTAAGTTTCTCATTAAGGTTTGCAGGTGTTTGGGTTTTACCAACAATGATTTGATCACTGCTGATCAGAGGTGCTTCTCTGTCGGTGATTTCCCTCCCGCCCCACACGAGTGTTGCAGGGCTCCATCTACTCCTTTTCCTTTCTCCCTTCCTTTTGATAATGCATCAGAACTTTCTAAGGTTGAGATGTACTCAGAGGAGGGTGAAAGGTAGGGTTTTTATTTATCTCAAGTTTCCTTGTTGGAGTCAAACTCTCAGTTTGAATGGGGACTCCTAAGGAGTTGCCAAGTGTCAAGAATCTAAATTTGGGGAGAGATTCCTTCCCTTTTCAACTACGAAGTAGTTAGGATAGGTGTGGGTCCCTCTGGATCCATCTTTGGATCCTAAGAATATCCTAATCGTTTCCCCCAATCGAACTAAATTGGAGTTCCGAAGTTTGATCGATTTTACCCTTACCAGTCGATGGTACTGGTTCATGAAATGTTGAGATTATCGACCTACTAGTATCAATCGGCTCCCCTTAAAGACTACTGATTATATAACCTATGATTAGAAAAGAATATAATGATTCAAAAAGGGGTACCTATCGCGTTGATCCTTAATTTGACATCATGTCGGGTTTGGCTACTATGGAAAGCACTGGTACGAAAGAAAATCAGAGTTACGTCAGGTTTTCTGGGTACGGGTTTTACAACTCCACCCTCCTTAAAAGAATTTCATCCCCAAAATTCCTACTTATCCATTGCTTCGAACAAGTACAGAAATCTTTTCTTTATAGACTCTTCTTCTTCCCACGATAGATCTTGCACATGCTGATTCTTCCATAGAACCTTGACATAGTAAACATCTCGATTCCTTAAGTGCTGAACCTTCCTGTCCAATATCATTTGAGGCTCAATTTCCATTTTCAAGTCCTCGTTGAGTTGTGGAGGATAGACTTCTAGTACGTGTGATGGATCTCGTACGTACTTCTTCAGCATTGATATATGGAATATGTCTTGTACATCAGCTAACGATGGTCGTAGTGCTAGTTGGTAGGCTACTTCCACATCTCTTTAATATTTCATAGGGTCCTACATATCTGGGACTCAATTTTTCATTCTTACCAAAGTGCCTAAGTCCCTTAAAAGGTAAAATTTTTAGGAATACCTTATCTCCAATAGCATATTCTATATCTTTTCTCCTGACATCTGAGTGGCTTTTCTATCGCACTTGGGCTGCTTTGACCCTCTCTCTTATTACCTCCACTTTTTGGCAAGTTTCTTGGTGAAAGTCTGGTCCAACTATTCTCCTTTTGCCAACTTCTTCCCAATACGGTGGAGTTCCGCATCGTCGTCCATAGAGAGGTTCGTATGGAACCATGCTAATGCTAGCTTGGTTGCTGTTGTTATAGGAGAACTCCATCAGGGGTAGCTTCTCATCCCATGCTCCCTTGAAGTCCATTCGCATGCACGGAGCATATTTTCTAGGATTTGGATTGGCCTCTCTGATTGATCATCTATTAGTGGATGAAAGGTTGTACTAAATCGCAACTCTATACCCATTGCTTGCTATAGACTCTCCTAAAATTGAGATGTGAACCGAGGATTACTATCTAACACAATGTTTTGAGGCATACCATGCAGATGAACTACTTGGTTTATGTACAGTCTAGCCAGTCTGACCAACGCATATTGGGGCCAAATTGCTATGAATCTTGCTGTCTTCGTGAGTCTATCAACTATCACCCAAACAGCATCTACGTTTATGGGTGTTAAGGGTAGACCGGTAACAAAATCCATGGTGATGCAGTCCCTTTTCCACTCGTGCACCAGTAGTTGTTGAAGTATTCCAGATGGTCTTTAGCGAATTGCCTTCACCTGCTACCATGTTAAACACTTGTAGACATAATCCGCTATGTCAGCCTTCATTCCTCTCTGCCAAACTGATTTCCTTAGGTCATGATACATTTTGGTACTGCCAGGATGGGCTGAATAGAGAGCACTATGGGCCTCCCTAAAGATTCGATCCTTGAAATTAAAGGCTATCGAAGGAATACAAAGTCTACCTCAGAATCTGAGTGACCAATCCGGGGAAAATGTGAAGTCAGGATCTAACTTCCCTTTTCATAGGTCTTCCCTTAAAGTTCGGAGATAAAGGTCTCTGGGTAATCCCTTTATCATGTCAATGACCATATCAGTTTTTGTCAGTAGGTTCACAAATAGGCTTACAAGTCCAAAGATGACATGGTTTCCCAAGGATTCCTCTGATAGATCCAGCGTACTTGGGTCCTCTTCCCTTATTGTGAACATCGAACCCAGTTGAATTTTATCTTTAGGCCTTGCCAAACTCTTCCTACTTAATGCATTAGCTACTACATTAGCATTTCCAGGGTGGTATGAAATCTTGCAATCATAATCCTTTAGCAGTTCTATCCATCTTCTCTACCTCATATTTAAGTCCTTCTGAGTAAATAAGTATGTGAGGCTCTTGTGATCAGACTCAATTTAAAACTTCTCTCTATACAGGTAGTGTCTCCATGCTTTCAGAGCTAACATGACTACCGCCTACTCTAAGTCCTTTGTCGGGTAGTTCTATTCATATTTCTTCAATTGTCTTAAGGCATATGCCACGACTTGTTCTCCTTGCATGAGTACACATCTTAAGCCAAGTTTAAAAGCATCTGTATACAAGGTGAATGTCTCTCCCGGTCTTGAAATCATCAATATAGGGGCCAAGACTAATCTCTCTTTTGAGGTTTGGAAGCTCCTTTCACACTGATCTGACTAGACGAACCTCTCTCCCTTCTTAGTTAATTTTGTCAGGGGCACGATAATTCTGGAGTAATCTTCCATGAACCTGCAGTAGTACCCTACTAAACCCAAGAATCTTCAGATTTTGGTGATCGTTATCGGTGCTTCCCAGTTAATAAAAGCTTTAATCTTACTGGGGTCTACCTTAATCCCTTCTGCAGATACTACATGGCCTAAGATGCCACTTCGTTCAGCCAAAAGTCATACTTTTTGAACTTGGCATAGAGTGTCCTCTCTCATAGCCTTTGCAACTCTTGTCGTAAGTGTACCATGTGTTCTTCTATGCTCTTAGATTATACTAGTATATCATCGATGAACACAATCACTGAAGTATCTAGCATGTCATGAAATTCTTAGTTTATAAGCTCTATGAACGAAGCAGGGGCATTAGTCAATCCGAAAGACTTTACTAGATATTCATAGTGTCCATACCTAGTCTGAAAGGCTGTTTTAGGTATGTCACTCTCATTGATCCTGAGTTGATGATATCCCGATCGATATCAATCTTGGAAAACACTGTTGTGCCTTATAATTGGTCGAACAAGTCTTCTATGCTTGGTAGTGGATACATGTTCTTGATGATGAGCTTGATAAATTCTCAATAGTGATTGCAGAGACGTACATTGCCATCCTTTTCTTCACAAATAGCACTGGTGCACCCCAAAGAGAAATACTAGGCCTTACTAAGCCTTTATCCAATAGTTCTTGAAGTTGCACCTTTAACTCCTTAAGCTGCGTAGGCGCCATCCTATAAGAGGCCTTAGATACTGGTGCTGCACCAAGTAACAAGTCTATCACAAAACTTGGTTACATGCTCTAGTGGTAACCCTATTAATCCTCTGGAAATATATCTGAAAATTCCCTTACTACCTCTAAGTCTTCCTGACGAGGTCGTTCGACTATCGTATTTAGGACCAACATTAGGAATCTCAGATCTTCATTCTATAAGCACTTGATTGCCTTGATCATAGAAAGAAACAATTCCTCTTCTTCGCTCTCTTTTCTCTCTTAAACTCAAATGTATCTCCATTCCCATCTTTAAATTTTAGTTTTTTTCTACACACTATAGACTTTCTCCATGTCGCGATAACCAATCCATACCTAAAATAGGGTCGAAATCTGACATATTCAACTGGATTAGGTTCGCTTCAAGATTTCTTCCTTCGAGTAGGATTGAACAAGGTCCATGGTACTCATCAAGTATGACTTCCACACCAAGGGGTGAACGTATAATCAACAGCATCTTAAGGGTCTTAATATCACCTCCTATCCTTTCCCCAAAAGATGGAGAGATGAATGAATGGATTGCTCCCGAATCAAAAAGTACCCTAACTGGTATTCCCACTATATGAACAGTACCTAATTACATTACCATGTTTAGATGCATGCTCATATGATCAAAGTAAATAGTCTCAGAAGCGTACCTATCACCACATCTGGTGATGCTTCAACTTCTTGTGCAGACACTACATAGACTTTTCCAGTTTGGGTTTTTTTGAGTGGGTAGGGACAGTTCCTAACATAGTGTCTCATCTGGTCATAGTTAAAGCATTTTATATTGACAGGCACTGGGATGACTGTGCGATTGTCTGCAGTAGTGGCTTTGGATGCTGCTGATTTAGCTGTAGTATAATTGATCTTGAAAGTCTTATTTGCATGACTTCTAGCAAAATTTGTAGACCTCTTGTCACCTCCCTTCTGAGTGAAGTAACTGTCTCTCAAACTGAACTCAATAACCTTGGCCATTTACACAGCCTCCAAGTAGTCCTCCTTTCCAAGGGCGTCCACAGTAGCTGATATGTTGCCTCTCAGACCCTTAGTAAATCTCTAAGCTTTTGTAGACTCTTCCTTCTTGCTCAGTGGAGTGAAATAGAATAGTTCCACGAACTTGTGCTAATATTCATCTACTATCTACTACCCTTGTGATACATTGAAGTATTCCACCTCTGTCCTGTCCTTGAAGCTTCTAGGGAAGTATCTATCAAAGAAAGCCTCTTTAATATCTCCCAAGTAATCTAGGGTTGCTTCGCCATTAGTGGTGGCATAGTGGATTACCACCAAGTGTTGGGCTCTCTTTACACAAAACCTTTTCATCCTTGGTGCATACCATCATTCAGAGGGTCTTCTCAATGGACTTAATCTATACAGCTGGCTACATTGGATTTGCCTATACTCCTGTAAACTTCAAAGGTTTCATTTTCATGAACCTCTTAATGGTTTGAGACTAATCATGGTATGGCACCGGGGGATTCGGTGACAGATGTTGATTTGCCACTATAGTCTGATTGACTCCCGTGGGTACTGTAAGACCCGTATCGAACAAACCAGTATTGTCACACCCCAATTCCACACTATTTAGAATGGTGTGATGAACCGCTAATAAAGCAACGGTTCAACCAGGATCTCTAATAGGCTGTGTCCTTTTAAATTAAACCATACACATCCACAACCATAATCAAAATAAATACACAATAGCGGAAGTCTTAATATTAAATGAACTGAGGAATCTAACTGTGATAATCATAAATAAAATATCAAATTATGTTGTATCAACCGAGACATAAGTAAATAAAATATCAATTACATTTCCTTAATAGTTCAAATAAAAATCTAATTGAAAACGCATGAGTTGCACTCGCATGAGGAGTCATGCGTCTCCATTATATCTTCAGCCTCCATTGCAGCAATGTGCCCGTATACGAAAGCATTCATATAGTCTTCCACAGTGGTGCCTGCATCATCAACTAAAAATAATCGACGTCGAAAGGGTGAGTACACATCACTGCTCAGTAAGCAAACAAAACAATGCAACAAACATATGCATTCATTCAATTCATATCTGTGGCCTGATATATAAGTTTGCAATTTTCTATAGCAAGGTTCGGGGGCCGCCTCACTTCTATACACAGGGTGTGTAAGCCCACCCAATGGATCAAACACCATTGTCGTCCACATCCACCCCAACATGGAATAGAGATAAAACTAAAATGTCCGGATCAAACACCGCATAAAACCTCCCCTATTGCCCTACCCATACCAACATGTAAGCCCCTGCTGGCGAGGGCTTGCAAATTGGGCTCGCAACTTACTAATCCTAATGTCAAACAGTGTATCCAAGGCCTCACCCCAGCATCCCAAAATACATCCATAGAGATAGAGCTAAAGCCCCCCGGCAAAGTCGAAGACTACATGGTCCGAGACCACCTCCCCTGATGCCCTACGACGTAATAGTTCTGCTAAAGTAATGGCGATACGACGATGTCAGTAGACAAGACTTGAGTAGAGATAGAGCTAAAGTGGCCGGATCAAACACTGCATAACACCTCCCCTGATGCCCTACTCGCATCAAGTACACCAACCACACGCAAACATGCACATGTCTATTCCTAGCATCATTATCATCATCATGTTATAAATAAAATAGAATTAAATATACATGAACATTAATAGCAGGAATATTGGATGACATGTTGAATGCACATTACAAGCATACACGCATAGGATCAGTCATGGCATTGGACTCAAGAAAATAAAATTAGTTTATTATTAGCCAATTAGTTTAGGTCTTGTTCCCTCACATTTGCTTGAGTGTAGATCCTCTTTCAAGCTTTAAGAATCACTTTTATATCAATAGGAAAACCAAACAAGTCGATAGATTTTAGTTAGAAGTCATTCCGATAATTTTAGGCTTGCTGTTGAGCGAGGGTCGCAGGGTGGGTCACAAGTAGGGTAACAGTTTACTGCGACCCCCAGGGTAGGGTCGATGCCAGGGTCAGATGTTCCATCGACCCTGGGTGCGACCACCCCATCCCTGGACTTCCTGAATGCTGGGGGTCGATCCTGTGGTCTGGTAGGGTCAAATCCCAATCGACCCCACGTGCGACCCCCCGTGGTTTGAGTCGAGAAATTCATCCTACAATCCATTCTTTCATGTTTGAGGCCTATGGCATACTTCCACAATCGATTCTATGCCTGTTCTATGGCTTTAAACTTTAGGTTTCTTCCTTAGTTTGCCTACCATGATTTTCTCCATGGATTTCATTGAAATCCTCCCATGGATGGATTGGGTTTCTCCTAGACCATACCCTCTTCATGAACTATTCTAAGGTCTTAAATCATTACTGGAAGCATACCCATACCTTAGGTTTGCTGAGATTCAGAGGTTTCTCTAAATTCTTCACTTTAGTCTTCTCTCCAACTTTCCTTCTCTTCTCATTTTCTTCTCTTTCTCTCACTTTCAATTAGGGTTTCAAAAGGAGTGAAAGAGGCTTAGGGACGTCCTATTTATAGTGGAGAACCTCCCAAAATAAGTCCCATTGAAATTAGGAAAGAATCCCCTTGAAATTTAGAAAGTTTTCTATTTATAGTTTTTGTCGACAAAGAGGGGGTCGATGATCCCATCGACCCTCATGTCTAAATTGTTCGACCCCCAGTTAAAATTTCAGGGGTTTGCCTTCCTAATGAGGGGGTTCCGACCCTGCCTATCTGGGTGTGCGACCCTGCCCTCTATTTTACTATTTTTGGGTCTGTTTAATACCTGGTTTCGCTATTTCCTTCACGCACTTGGTCCATTTGGCTCGACCATGATAGGTAGACCTGGTACAAGGTGGTAACACCGGTTTGTTCAATACGGGTCTTACAACTCCCCCCTGCTTATAAAAATTTCATCCTCGAAATTGTACATACCTTCCGAGTCGAATATATGAGGATATTGCTTTCGCATAGCATTCTCTTCTTCCCATGTGATTTCTTCTATATCTCTGCTTCTCAGGTGACTTTAACATAATAAATGTCACGGTTGCGTAGTCATTGCACCTTTCGACTGGTGATTTCAGTTGGTGCTACTTCAAATGTCAAATCATCCGTCAAATCAGGTAGATCTACTGTCAAAAGGTGCGTTGGATCTCTGACATACTTCTTCAATAAGGAGATATGAAATACATCATGCACACTTGACATAGATGGTGGTAGTGCTAACTGGTAAGCCACTTTTTCAAGTTTAGCTAGAATCTCATATGGTCCGACATATCTCAGACTTAGTTTCCCTTTCTGTCCGAACCGTTTCAAACCTCACATAGGTGACACTTTGAGGAATACCTTATCACCTAAGATGAATTCAAGGTCTCGGCGTCCAGTATCTGCATATTACTTCTGACGATTCTGAGCCGTTCTTACTCTTTCGTTGATAATGTCGACTACTCGACAAGTCTCTTCAACAAATTCTGGTCCAACAATACTACATTCTTCAACTTCATTCCAAAACAAAGTAGTTCGACACTTCCTTCCATACAGTGCTTCATAGGGTGACATCTGTATAATAGCCTGATAGCTATTGTTATAAGAAAACTCAATCAGTGGTAACTTTTCATCCCATGATCCTTTGAAATCAATTACACAAGCTCGGAGCATGTCTTCTAGAATCTGAATGGTGTGCTCCGATTGTCCGTCTGTCTGAGGATGAAATGCAGTACTAAACTTCAATGTTGTACCCATAGCCTTCTGTAATCCTTCCCAAAACTTTGAAGTAAATCATGGTTCTCTGTCGGACACAATGCTTTCAGGTACATCGTGTAATCTGACAATGTTATCCACATACAACTTTGCAAACCTCTCCAGTGTATACTGAGGTCATATAGCTATAAATCGAGCCATTTTAGTCAATCGGTCTACAATCACCCAAACTGCGTCAACTACTCGGGGAGTCAATGGTAACCCTGTGACGAAATCCATAGTGATGTAGTTCCATTTCCATGTTGGTTCTGGTAACGGCTGTAACAGTCCTACTGGTCTTTATCGTTCAGCTTTCACCTTCTGACAATTTAGGCATTGAGACACGAACTTGGCTATATCTGCTTTCATTCCTCTCCACCAATATAATTTCTTTAGGTCATGATACATTTTTATACTTCCAGGGTGTATCGAATAGGCGGTGGTATGGGCTTCCTTCATTAGTCGGTGTCTAATGTCCAAACTTTCTATTTCAGGTACATATATTCTTCCTTTGTACTTCAGTACTATTTCATCATCTAAGGTGAACTCAGGAATATTCCTACCTTTTTCGATGTCTTATTGTACCGTTCTTAGATAAGGGTGTGATTTAATCGCTGTTTTCACTTCATCAAGTATATCGGGTACAATCTTTAATGTGGCGAACATATTTGCAAACCGATGGATAAACCCTTGGTTGGTTGATTCATCCGGTGCATCTATCACAAACTGTTCATTACCGTAATTGAATACTTTTTTGATAGGACACAGTGCAGCAGTGGTGCTAACCTCCCCTTGAGATTTCATCATTGCCTTTCTACTCAGAGCGTCAGCAACCACATTAGCTTTGCCCGGATGATACTAGATATCACAATCATAGTCTTTTAATAGTTCTAGCCATCTTCTTTGTCTCATATTCAACTCCTTCTGATTAAAAAGGTAAGTAAGACTCTTATGATCTGATTTAATCTGAAATTTCTCTCCATACAAGTAATGTCTCCATATTTTGACAGCATGTACTACTGTTGTTAATTCCATATCATGAGTGGGATAGTTCTTCTCATGTGTCTTCAATTGTCTTGAGGCATAAGCAATTACTTGTTCTCCTTGCATAAGTACACATCCTAATCCCAATCCTGACGCATCAGTGTACAAAATAAATGGCTGTCCCGGAATCAAAATGGTCAAAATTAGAGCAGATATCAATCTAGCCTTCAATGTTTGGAAACTCTTCTCGCATTTATCAATGCAAACAAATTTTTCGCCCTTCTTAGTCAAACTGGTGAGAGGTATGGTAATTCGGGAATAGTCTTCCATAAATCGTCGATAATACCCAGCTAGACCTAAGAAACTTTTAATTTCTGCAACGCTCTTCGGTGCTTCCCACTTCACAATAGCTTCGATCTTGCTAGGATCCACTTTAATTCCTTCAGCAGATACAACATGGCCTAGAAAAGCGACTTCCTTTACCCAAAACTCGCACTTTATAAATTTGGCGTAGAGCATTTCCTTCCGTAATCGCTGCAGAGCGACCTTTAGTTCTTTATATGAGTTTCCTTGTCCTTGGAGTAGACCAATATATCATTGATGAATACAATAACCGACGTATCTTACATATCGTGGAATACCCGATTAATTAGTTCCATAAAGGTGGCTGGTGCATTCGTCAATCCAAAAGACATGACCAAAAATTCATAATGTCCATATCTGGTCCTGAATGCTGTCTTGGGGATATCACTGTCCTTAATCTTCAACTGATGGTATCCTGACCGAAGATCGATCTTGGAGAACACTTTGGCACCTTGCAACTGATCGAACAGGTCATCGATCTGAGGCAATGGGTACCGATTCTTGATTGTCAATTTATTCAGTTCTCGATAGTCTATACACAGTCGAACACTACCGTCCTTCTTCTTTACGAATAATACTGGTGCTCCCCATGGTGATATGCTGGGTCGGATGTAGCCCTTGTCCAACAGTTCTTGTAGTTATACTTTTAATTCCTTCAGTTTAGTATGAGCCATTCGATAGTGTGCTTTAAATACTGGTGCGGCTCCGAGTATCAGATCTATAACAAACTCTGTAGCGCGGTCAGGTGGTAGTCCTGGTAGTTCTTCAGGAAATACATCTGGATAGTCACGCACAACATCAATATCCTCCATTCATGGTGCTTCTTTGGTAAGATCGACCACAGATACTAGATACCCAACTGCTCCTTTCTCAAGGCACTTCCTAGCCTTTAATGCTGAGAGTATGAGCTTTCGCTTACGGGGAAGTTTGGTTCCCGCAAAACTGAACTCTGCTCCTTCCTTGTCTTTAAATGTCAGCTTCTTTTTGGCACATAATAGGTTTACAAAATGCCAAGCTAACCAGTCCATTCCCAAGATGACGTCAAAGTCTACCATCTCAAGTTGAATCAAGGTTGCATCTAAAGTCTTTTCTTCAATAAGAACTGGACATGGTCTATAACCTTTTTTTAATTCCACTTCTAATCCCATAGGCGATCGTACAAGCAGTTTGTAGTCTAAGGATTTGAGGGGTAGATTTAGCTTTTTTCCAAATGACACAGATATAAAAGAATGAGTAGCTCCTGAATCAAAGAGTACTCTGGCGGGAATGCCATTAATAGGTATGATACCTATGATTTATTTTGATTTAGTCTACATGCTCATATAATGTAACACAAAATTATAAGATTCAGGTCATACCTGTGACCACATCAGGCGATGCTACAACATCCTCAGATGTAACCGTGTAAACTCTGCCTTGTTGTAGTTGCTTCTTGGGCTTAGGACATTCTCAAAAATAATGTCCCACCTGATTGCAGTTATAGCATTTTAACCCTTCATTATTTGACTTTTGTTGCTGTTGAGCTGCTGAAGTAGTCTTGGCTGCAGCATTGAAACCTTGAGTATGGTAGGGTTTGAATACCTTGGTGTTCCCTCCGTTGTATGTATTTCCATTTGGCCTTTTTATTCCTCTTTTTGAACAAAGTAGCTCTCTTTCTGGCTCGACTCTATCACTCGAGCAATTTGTACAGCTTCATTGTAGATTTTCTTTTCAAGTCCCAGAACATGTTCACGTATGCTTCCCCTAAGTGCCAAGATGAACCTTCGGGTCTTTGTATCTTCCACTTGCATACTGACTGGTACAAAGAAAAACAGCTCCTCATAACGTTGTTGATATGCATCGATAGTCAGCTGTCCCCGATATAAACTCAGGAACTCCTTCTCCATGGAATCTCCGAAACTCCTAGGAAAATACTTCTCAAAGAATGCCTCCTTATATATATCCCAAGTCAATTGGGTGTGCTTTGTCATCAGATACGTCCGTGTGGACTTCCACCAGTGGTGTGCATCGCCTTTCCGCATAAATGTTGCACACAATACTTTCTCTTCCTCATTCACTGTCATCATTGTGAAGTTTCTCTCCATCTCATCGATCCAGTGTGCTGGCCACAACGGATCAGCTGGCTTACCACTATACTCCTTGGGCTTCATCTTCAGAAAATGCTCCACCAGTCTGGAGTGGTCTAGTTGATGAGAGACATAAGCCCCATACATAGGTGGTTGGTATTGATATCCACTTAGAGCTACTTCAGGGTTTTGTACTTGAGCCTGCATGATGGGAGTCTGAGGTGCATGGGGTACTGTGTTACTTCCTCCTGGTACTGTGCTTGCCTGTCCTGCTGGCATCGGTGTCATCTATGCAGCTGGAAAAGCCATGCCTAAGGCAGCTTGCATAATAGCTTATACCTGTTGTATTTGCTGCAGCTGTTGGGCCAAATTCATTACGACTGTAGCCAGGTCTGTAGGTGGAGCTGGCAGATTTGTAGGATTTGTCTGCCCATTAACTACGGATGGTGCCGTGTTTGGATTCTCCTGTGTTTCAAGGTGTATATGGCTGTCTTCCTCTACAGGTGGTGGTGGTGGAATAGAGTTACGCCTTTGTCTGTCACTCTGCGTCCAGCCATTTTCTGTTCTGGTAGTGGTTGTAAGACCCGTGTCAATCTAACCCGGTCTTACCACCTTGAACCAGGTTTACCCATCATGGTTGAGTTAAATGGACCAAGGGCGTGAAGGAGATCGAGATCCCAGGTATCAAATCGACCCAAAAACACTTAATTTGAAGGGAGGGTCGCATACCCAGATAAGCAGGGTCGGACCTCCCAAAGCAGAAAGTCAGACCCTCAATTTTGAAGGGAGGGTCGGACAGCTTAGAACCCTAGGGTCGACGGGATCATCGACCCTCCCATCGACCCTCGGTTACCGTAGGAAATAGAATTAGGAAATTTCCTAATTTTCGACTGGGATTCTTTCATAATCTCAAAGGGACTTATTTTAGGATGTTCCTACTCTATTTAAAGGACGTCCCTAAGCCACTTTCACTCCTTTCACAACCCTAATTGAATTGAGAAAAAGAGAAGAGAAGGAAAAGAAGAAGAAGAGAAATAAGGAAGAGAATTAAGCCAAAAGAGAAGAGTTGCAGAGAAGGATTATTCTTCTCAGGTATGGATATTAATTCCATGAGTTTCTACAGACCTTAGGTTAGCTATTGATGAGAGTGTGATCTCGGAGAAACCCAAACCATCAACCCATGGTTAGGTTTTCATGGAAAACCATAGGAGAATGCATGAAAGCTATCTACGTGGGTTATACATGGTTTCTGACCATGGAATGAATGTAGAATGGAAAGTAGTAGCAAGACATAGGATCCCAAGCACGAAGAATGGACTAAAAGAGGGAATTGGACCAAAGTGCACCGAGGGTCGCACCGAGGGTCGATGACCATCCGACCCTAGGTGATACTGACCATCGACCCTCAGTGTTCGGGAAATTCAGAGTTAATGGAGGGTCGCACCCAGGGTCGATCAGGACTCCGACCCTACCTCCGACCCTTAGTTGACAGAATGGTTTTTAAATCTAGAATTAGTTCTAATTAAATTCTATCGACTTTGTTAGGTCTTCTAGCAATATAATAACATTGTAAAGGTGATTCTAAAGCTTGGAAAAGTATCTTTTAGCAAGCTAAGGTGAGGAAACAGAACTCTAAACTAATTGGTTAATAACAAACTGTTTTCTATTTTCTTGAGTCTTATGCCATGCTTGATTCTATGCGAATATGTTTGTAATGTGCGTACAGCATGCCATCCAATATTTCTATTACTTGTTCATGCATATTTACTTTATTGTTTATAACATGATGATGATGATGATGAAAGGAATAGGCATGTGCTTGTATGTGTGTGGTTGATGTACTTGATGCGAGCGAGTATCAGGGGGTGTGTGATGAGAACGTCAATAAACGTTAACCTTTGGTGGGTCTCAGCACTTTAGCTCTATCTCTAACTCAAGTCATGTGCATTGGCATCGTCGTATCGCCATTACTTTAGCAGAACTATTATGCCATAGAGTATCAGGGGAGGTGGGCTCGGTCCTTGTAGTCTCTTACTCTACCGGGGGGCCTTAGCTCTATCTCTATGGATATTCTGAGGAATGCTGGGGTGAGGCCTTAGATTCACTTTTTGGCATTAGGATTGGTTAGTTGCGAGCCCAGTTTGCAGCCCTCATCAACAGGGGCTTACGTGTTGGTATGGCATTATATATATCGACTCACATGCACCCAACCAGGGAATAGTGCAGAATTGGGGTGTGACAGTGGTGATGCCTGAAAATCATATAATACGTGAGGAAATCATTATATACTTCATTCTCATATTTAAATCCACTAATCAATGATATTTTCAAATTTTTCAGATCATTTTGTCAAAAATACTGTATTTTTCATTGCAGGGTCCATGGTGGGGGTCGATGGATGTCCGACACTCGGGTATGCGACCCTGAGAATCACTTATACTTACCGAGAGCCGAGGGTCGATGAGGGGGTCGATGGATGTTCGACCCTAGGTTCGACCCCTGGTTCTCTGTCAGATCACCGAGAGCCGAGGGTCGATGAAGGGGTCGGAGGGGGGGTCGGATGTTTTGGTCGAATTCTCCTACCCTCGGACTAAAAATCAGGTTTTTAATCCTGATTTTAAATCCATTTCTCATTCTCTCTCCTCTTTTCCGACTCGGCTCGTCCCTCTGAGTTGCTACAGTGACAACTCCGACCCATTGCTGGTTTTTGCTTCTCTTTTCGACGTCTACTCCTCTTCTATAGGTATGTTCTCTACGGTTTCATGTTTTTAGGGTTTCTTAACTAGGTTTTTGCTCGTTTATATCTTTTTCTTTAAATTAAACTTTTTCCAACCGTAAAAATTTGATTTTTATTGGGGGCTTTTGTTGTTGGTGACTCAATGGATGAAAGCCCTCAAAAATATTTGATTTTCATCGGTTGGTTATCGAGAAACTTGAAATTTCCCATTTTTGCCTTAATTTGTCGAGATTTTTGAATTTCTTGAAATTTCTTCAAATTCAATCTCTTTAGATGAAATTTCCAACTGTATGAGTCTTGCAGGATCGTTTAGAATCTATATAAGTCCTCCTGCCCATGTGTATGGGTGAAAAGTGGGGCTTTTGAGCAATTTATGTCGTTATAATGTCAAAATTTTTGGGTTTTTCATCTTTACTAAGCCAGTATCTGTTTTTCTTTGTTTTTGCAGATAGTATGGCTCGTACCAAAGTACCCAGGGTTCATGACCCAGTCCGCTTCCATTCTAACGATGTTGAGGCACAGTATGCCCGCTACTCTCGTAAGAAGGTAGAGGGAGGTCGCCGGGTGGACTTGGCTAGCCTAGCCTTGTTTGATGTAGAGAGGGCTTTTGGTGATATGGGCTGGCTTCCTGTGATCACCTATGACACCTATACTCTGCCAGATTTGGTGAGACAATTTTATTGTAATCTCCAAGTGGTGGGGGATTACAATGATACTGAGAGGGGTAGGGAGCTCAGGATCACTAGCTACGTCAAGGGAGTCGAGATTTCCTTTGATTATCGGCAGCTAGCGGACTTATTGGGCATTTCATACGATGGCCCCTTGGTGTTCTGTGCTCCCAGAGAGCCCTAGTTCTTTTCATTGGAGATGAGGGCTGAGATTGACCGTCAGATCATCAGAGAGGATCGCTGGGAGAAGAAAGCGATCTACCTATGTCCAGAGCTTCGGGTATACTGTAAGATTATTCAGCACAACCTGATACCTCAGAATGGGCACTACGAGAGGATCTCCCAGTTGACCCAGTTCCTGCTGTCTTGTACCTGCACTAGGCAGCCTGTCTGCCTTCCTTATATCATTATGCGGACGATGATCAGTGCCACATTGCCCGGTCATGCTGGCAACCTACCTTATGGACGGATGATCACTATGCTGCTTACCCGCCTGGGTGTTGACATGGTGGATGAGAGGATTCAGGAGAAATCCTTCTCATCACCTCTGGATTGGGAGGCCATCTGTAAGATGGGCATGCGGGATGCTCAGGTCAGCGACGATGAAAGGAACGCTCTGGTGCGTCCACGTACTCGAGTGGAGATGGCTGATGCTGAGGCAGCAGCTGCAGCCACTGGAGCAGGGGTTCATGGGGGTGATGATGATCGTTTGTACATGGATGTGGATTCTATACGTCCTCCATCACCTACTCATGCTACGGGAGCTGGTCCTTCTTATGCAGCTGGTCTTTCACATGCAGCTGGTCCTTCACACCCACCTTCTGACGACATGATGGGGATATTGCATGAGATTAGAGAGGCTCAGTGCATGTCTAATTTGAGGATGGGAGAGCTTCTAGATGCTCAGTGCATGTCTGATCAGTGGGTGGAAGAGCATCTGGATGCTCAGCGCGTGACTGATCAGTGGGTGGCTGACCTCACAGCTAGTCTTCAGACGACCCAGACTCAGATAGCTTGGTTGACTAGAGTCTATGCTGAGGATTATGACAAAGACTGCGAGGCACCGCCTACCCCATCACCTCCAGCTTCCTGATGTGTTTTCTTTTTATTTTTCTTTTTGTACTTCAGAGTAACTGTCTGGGTTGTGGATGTACTCTACTTTAGACTTGTATATATATACATTTGTTCTTCCTTTGAATGTATATAAATTTGTTTTTCATTTAATAGATGCATTATTCTCTTTTAATTTTGTCTCAAACAACACAAATGCTTATAGTGTGTTATTATTACAGCTTTTAAATTTTTAATCTATCTCAGTTCACAAACTTTTGTGGTAGTATACCGGTTTACAAGACAGTACCTGAGAGCTCTGATACCAAGTTGTCACACCCCACTTTCATACTATTCAGAATGGTGTGATGAACTGCTAATAAACCAACGGTTCAACCAGGATCTCTAATAGGGTGTGTCCTTTTAAATTAAACATACACATCCACAACCATAATCAGAATAAATACACAATAACGGAAGTCTTAATATTAAATAAACTGAGGAATCTAACTGTGATAATCATAAATAAAATATCAAATTATGTTGTATCAATCGAGACATAAGTAAATAAAATATCAATTATATTTCCTTAATAGTTCAAATAAAAATCTAATCGAAAACGCATGAGTTGTACTTGCATGAGGAGTCATGCGTCTCCATTATATCTTCAGCCTCCATTGCAGCAACGTACCCGTACACAGAAGAATTCATATAGTCTTCCATAGTGGTACCTGCATCAACAACTAAAAATATTTAACGTCGAAAGGGTGAGCACATATCACGGCTCAGTAAGAAAATAAAACAATGCAACAAACATATGCATGCATTCAATTCATATCTGTGGTATGGTATATAAGTTTGCAATGTGCTATAGAAAGGTTCGGTGGCCACCTCACCTCTAAGTGTAAGCCCACCCAAAGGATTAAACACCATTGTCATCCACATTCACCACAACATGGAATAGAGATAGAGCTAAAGTGTCCGGATCAAACACCACATAACACCTCCCCTGATGCCCTACACATACCAACACGTAAGCCCCTGCTGGCGAGGGCTTGCAAACTGGGCTCACTACTAACCAATCCTAATGTCAAACAGTTTATCCAAGGCCTCACCCTAGCATCCCTCAATACGTCCATAGAGATAGAGCTAAGGCCCCCCGGCAGAGTCGAAGACTACACGGTCCGAGACCACCTTACCTGATGCCCTACGACGTAATAGTTCTGCTAAAGTAATGGCGATACGATGATGTCAGTGGACAAGACTTGAGTAGAGATAGAGCTAAAGGGCCCGGATCAAACACCGCATAACAACTCCCCTGATGCCCCACTCGCATCAAGTACACCA
The DNA here is from genome assembly GCA_028583415.1 of Protea cynaroides. Taxonomy (NCBI): domain Eukaryota; kingdom Viridiplantae; phylum Streptophyta; class Magnoliopsida; order Proteales; family Proteaceae; genus Protea; species Protea cynaroides. The sequence goes on along the minus strand of CM053268.1, from coordinate 5,881,353 downwards.
ACCACACACAAACATTCACATGTGTATTCCTAGCATCATCATCATCATCACGTTATAAATTAAATAGAATTAAATATACATGAACATTAATAGCAGAAATATTGGATGACATGTTGAATGCACATTACAAGCATACACGCATAGGATCAGTCATGGCATTGGACTCAAGAAAATAAAAACAGTTTATTATTAGCCAATTAGTTTAGGTCTTGTTCCCTTACCTTTGCTTGAGTGTAGATCATCTTTCAAGCTTTAAGAATCACTTTTATATCAATAGGAAAACCTAACAAGTCGATAGATTTTAGTTAGACGTCATTCCGACAATTTTAGGCTTGCTGTTAAGCGAGGGTCGCAGGGTGGGTCGTAGGTAGGGTAGCAGTTTGCTGTGACCCCCAAGGTAGGGTCGATGCCAGGGTCGGATGTTCCATCGACCCAGGGTGCGACAGCCCCATCCCTAGACTTCCCGAATGCTGGGGGACGATCCTGTGGTCTGGTAGGGTCGATTCCCAATCGACCCCACGTTCGATCCCCCATGGTTTGAGTCGAGAATTTCATCCTACAGTCTATTCTTTCATGTTTGGGTCCTATGGCTTACCTCTACAATCGATTATATGCATGTTCTATGGCTTAAAACTCTAGGTTTCTTCCTTACTTTGCCTACCATGATTTCCTCCATGGATTTCATTGAAATCCTCCCATGGATGGATGATTTGGGTTTCTCCTCGACCATACCCTCTTCATGAACTATTCTAAGGTCTTAAATCATTACTAGAAGCATACCCATACCTTAGGTTTGCTGAGATTCAGAGGTTTCTCTAAATTCTTCACTTTAGTCTTCTCTCCAACTTCTCCTTCTCTTCTCCTTCTCTTCTCTTTCTCTCACTTTCAATTAGGGTTTCAAAGGAGTGAAAGTGGCTTAGGGACATCCTATTTATAGAGGAGAACCTCCCAAAATAAGTCCCATTGAGATTAGGAATGAATCCACTTGAAATTTAAAAAGTTTCCTATTTACGGTTTCTGTCGGCAAAGAGGGGGTCGATGATCCCGTCGACCCTCAGGTCTAAATTGTCTGACCCCCAGTTAAAATTTGAGGGGTCTGACTTCCTAATGAGGGGAGTCCGACCCTGCCTATCTGGGTGTGCGACCCTGCCCTCTATTTTACTATTTTTGGTCAGTTTAATACCTGGTTCCGCTATTTCCTTCACGCACTTGGTCTATTTGGCTCGACCATGATAGGTAGACCTGGTACAAGGTGGTGAGACCGGTTAATTCGATACGGGTCTTACAAGTATTACCACCTTGTACCTATCATGGTCGAGCCAAGTGGACCAAGTACGTGAAGAAACCACAAGACCAGGTATGAAGTCTAACCCAAAAATAGTTAAATATGAGGGTAGCATCACATGCCTAAACAAGTGTGGTTGACCCCACCTCAAGAGAAGTCCAACCCATGACTTTTTAGTCGTGGGGGTCGCATGACTAAGAAGCTGTAGGGTCGATGGATTCTGCGACCCTACGTCCAACCCTACGAATACAATCATAAACCAAAAATTATGAAACTTTCCTAATTCAAAGGAAATCTTTCCTAAACTCATTGGGACTTATTATGGAAGGTTTTCCTCTATAAATCGGACGTCCATTAGCCTCTTTCACTCCTTTAGAACCCTAATTGAAAGTGAGAGAAAGAGAAAGAAAAGGAAGAGGAGGAAGTTCAGACAAACCTCTAAATAAAAGTATGAACCTAATTCTCTGCCTGAATAAGAGATCCTAGAATAGTTATGAAGAACATAGGATTAGGAGAAACCCAAATCATCCATCCATGGACAAGTTCCAAGAGATTCCATGGAGGAAATCATTATGGACAATGAATAGTGTATAACTTGTAGTTTTGAGCCATAAAACAATCATAGAATGGACCATGAAAGTAAGCCAAAGGATCCAAACATAAAGGGATGGACTTTAGAATGAAAGGTCGACTCAAAATACGTGTGGTCGCACGTAGGGTCGGATATCCGACCCTACAAGACAACAGGAAAGTCCACATGCCCTCGGGAAGTTTCAGGGAGGGTGTGGTCGCAAGTAGGGTCGAATGGTATCCAACCCCAACTGTGGACCTACACCCTGGGGTCACAGAAACTGCTACCCTAGATGCTACCCTACCTGTAACCCTACAGGTTCTGTTAGTTTAAACATGTTGGAACTAATTCTAATTAAAATCTATCGACTTGTTAGGTCTTTTCAGTGGTTTAAAAGTGAATTATAAAGCTTGAACGAGGATCACCTAGCAATCAAAGGTGAGGGAACAAGACCTAAACTAATTGGCTAATAATAAATTGTTTTCGTTTATTGAGTCCAATACCATCAATGATTCTATGCTTGTATAATTGTAATGTGCATATCACATGTCATCCACTATTCCTATTATTACTGTTCATGCAAATTTAATTTCGTTTATTGTAACATGATGATGATGATGATGCTAAGAATAGGCATGTGAATGTATGTGTGTGTTTAGTGTACTTGATGCGAGTGGAGCATCAGGTCGAGGACATGATACTATGGTTCATCTTGGTCACCAGACTCTAGCTTGATCTCTACTCAAGTCTTGTCCACTAACATCGTCGTATCACCATTACCTTAGCAGAACTATTACGTCATAGGGCATCATGGGAGGTGGTCTTAGACCGTGCAGTCTCTGAGTCTACCGGGGGGCCTTAGCTCTATCTCTATGGACATATTAAGGGATGCTGGGGTGAGGCCTTGGATACACTGTTTGACATTAGGATTGGTTAGTTGCGAGCCCAGTTTGCAAGTCCTCGCCAACAGGGGCTTACGTGTTGGTATGGGTAGAGCATCAGGGGAAGTGTGAGGCGGTGTGGTCCTAAGCACTTTAGCTCTATCTCTATTCCATGGTGGGTGCATGTGGGGGCAGAAATGGTGTTTGATCCATTGGGCGGTTCCACACATTCGTGTATAGAGGTGCAGCAGCCACCTATACTTTCTATTGCACATTGTAAACTTATGAACCAGACCAAAGATATGAATTGAATGCATGCATATGTTTATTGCATTGTTTTGTTTGCTCACTGAGCCATGATGTGTGCTCACCCTTTTTTGAATTTGAATATTTTTAGTTGATAATGTAGGTACGACGATGGAGGATTATATGAATGCTCCAATATTTGGGCATGCGGCAGCAATGGAGCTAGAAGTGATGATGGAGTCGCATGATTCACCATGCGAGTGCAACTCCTATGTTTTTTATTAGATTTTTATTTGGATTATTTAGGAAATGTAATTGATTATTTTATTTACTTTATGTCTTAGTCAATGAAAGATAGTTGGATAATTTATTTACTTTATCACAGTTAGACTCTTAGTTCATTTAATATACAAGACTTCTGCTATTGTTTATTTACTCTGATTATGGTTGTGAATGTATATGGTTTATGCAAACGAACACAGCCTATTCGAGATCCTAGTTGAACCGTTGGTTTATTGACAGTTCATCACACCATTCTGAATAGTACAGAATTGGGGCGTGATAACTTGGTATTAGAGCTATCAGGCCCTGTCTATTAAATCGATATATTTCCACAAAAGTTCATGAACTGAGTTAGGATTAAAATGTAAAAGATATAATAAGAACATACTATAAGCACCTGTGTTATATGAGACAAAATTAAGAAAGAGAATAATGCACTATTAAAAGGAGAAACTAGTTTTATATACAACAAATAAAAAGCAACGTACATACATATCCAAATCAGAGTACGATCCACAATCTGGACAGTTACTCTATAGTACAAGAAAAAACAAAAGAAAATATACATCATGGAGCTGGAGGTGCTGGAGAAGGAGGTGCCTCACGATCTCGGTCATAGTCCTTCGCATATACTCTAGTCAGCCAGGCTACCTGAGTCTGGGTCACCTGGAGACTAGCTGTCAGCTCGGCCATCCACTGATCCGACGTGCGTTGGGCCTCTCTAATCTCACGCAGTAGCCCCATCATATCATTAGAGGGTGGGCGTGAAGGACCAACAGTGTGTGAAGGAGCCCGAGATGAACCACTTCCAGTAGACTGTAGAGGTAATGGAGGAGGTATGGTGTCTACATCCATGAACATACGATCATCATCCTCAGCATCACCCCCATGGACCCCTGCTCCTGCTGCTGCTGTTGCCGCCTCAGCGTCTGCTACCTCTACTCGAGTACGAGGACACACCAGAGCATTCTTCTCATCATCACTGACCTGCTCATCTCCCATACCCATCCTACAGATGGCCTCCCAGTTCAGGTCAGAAGAGAAGGTATCCTCATGAATCTGCTCATCCAGTAAGTTAACGTATAGGCGTGTGAGCAGAGTAGTGATCAGACATCTGTAGGCCAGGCTGCCCAACTGACCAGGCAACATAGCACGGATCATCATCCGGATGATAATATAAGGAAGGCAGACAAGCCGCCTGGTGCAAATGCAGTAGAGGACATACTGAGTTAACTGGGAGATCCTATCATAGTGTCCACTCTGGGGAATCAGGTTGTGCTGGATGATCTTGCATTATACCCGAGGCTCTGGTCGTAGATTGATCGCTTTCATCTCCCAGCGATCATCTCTAAGGATCTAACTATCAATCTCAACACGCATCGCCAAGGATAGGAACTAGGGTTCTTTGGAAGCACAGTACATTAAAGGGCCATCATTTGATATGCCCAAAAGATCAGCCAACTGCTGGCAGTTAAATGAAACCTCCACCCCTTTGACGTAGCTAGTGATCCTGAGCTCCCTACCCCTCTATGTGTAATTGCGATCCCCCATTACCTGGAGATTGCAATAGAACTGCTTCACCAAAACAGGACGAGTACAAGCCTCATAGGTGATCACAGGAAGCTAGCTCATGTCACCAAATGCCCCCTCCACGTTGAACAAGGCTAGACTAGCCAAGTTCACACAGCGATCCCCTTCTACTTTCTTACACTCATAGCTAGCATACCGAGTGTAAGACCTGTGTCAATCTAACCCGGTCTTACCACCTTGAACCAGGTTTGCCCATTATGGTCGAGTCAAATGAAACAAGGGCGTGAAGGAGATCGAGATCCCAGGTATCAAATCGACCCAAAAATACTTAATTTGAAGGGAGGGTCGCATACCAAGCTAAGCAGGGTCGGACCTCCAAAAATAGAAAGTCAGACCCTCAGTTTTGAAGGGAGGGTCAGACATCTTGAACCCTAGGGTCGACGGGATCATCGACCCTCGGTTACTGTAAGAAATAGAAATTAGGAAATTTCCTAATTTTCGATAGGGAATCTTTCCTAATCTCAATGGGACTTATTTTAGGATGTACCTACCCTATTTAAAGGACGTCCCTAAGCCTCTTTCACTCCTTTAACAACCCTAATTGAATTGAGAGAAAGAGAAGAGAAGGAAAAGAGGAAGAAGAGAAGCAAGGAAGAGAATTTAGCCAAAAGAGAAGAGTTGTAGAGAAAAAGTATTCTTCTCAGGTATGGATACTAATTCCATGAGTTTCTACAGACTTTAGGATAGATATTGATGAGAGTGTGATCTCGGAGAAACCCAAACTATCAACCCATGGTTAGGTTTTTATGGAAAACCATAGGGGAATGCATGAAAGCTATTTAGGTGGATGATTCATGGTTCTAGACTATGGAATGAATGTTGAATGGAATGAAGAAACCAGCCATAGGACCCCAAACACGAAGAATGGACTAAAAAGAGGGAATTGGACCAATGTGTATCGAGGGTCGCACCGAGGGTCGATGACCATCCGACCCTAGGTGATCCTGACCATCGACCCTCAGTGTTCGGGAAGTTCAAATTTGGGGAGGGTTGCACCCAGGGTCGATCAGGACTCTGACCCTACCTCCGAACCTCAGTTAACAGAATGGTTTTTAAATTTGGAATTAATTCTAATTAAATTCTATCGACTTTGTTAGGTCTTCTAGCAATATAATAACATTATAAAGGTGATTCTAAAGCTTGGAAGAGTATCTATTAGCAAGCTAAGGTGAGGAAACAGAACTCTAAACTAATTGGTTAATAACAAACTGTTTTCTATTTTCTTGAGTCCAATGCCATGCTTGATTCAATGCGAATATGTTTGTAATGTTCATACAACATGTCATCCAATATTTTTATTATTTGTTCATGCATATTTACTTTATTGTTTATAACATGATGATGATGAGGATAGGAATAGGCATGTGATTGTATGTGTGTGGTTGGTGTACTTGATGCGAGCGATTATCAGGGGAGGTGTGATGGGAAGGTCAATAAACGTTAACCTTTGATGGGTCTCAGCACTTTAGCTCTATCTCTAACTCAAGTCTTGTGCATTAGCATCGTCGTATCGCCATTACTTTAGCAGAACTATTACGTCGTAGAGTATTAGGGGAGGTGGTCTCGGTCCTTGTAGTCTCTGACTCTACTGGGGGGCCTTAGCTCTATCTCTATGGATATTCTGAGGGATGCTGGGGTGAGGCCTTGGATTCACTTTTTGGCATTAGGATTGGTTAGTTGCGAGCCCAGTTTGCAGCCCTCGCTAACAGGGGCTTACGTGTTGGTATGGCACTATATAGCAATAAACGTAACCTTTGTTATATAATGTTCATGATTGGGTGCTTATGAGTCGACGATAAACGTTACCTTCGGGCGGCGTCACACACTTGTGTATAGAGGCGGGGTCAATAAATGCGACATTTGACTACCTAAACCTTTCTATTGCATACTGCAAACTTTAAACCAGACCAAAGATATGAATTTATTGCATGCATATGTACTGTTGCATTGTTTTGTCTACACACTGAGCCGTGATGTATTCTTACCCCTTGACGTCAAATATTTTTAGTTGATGATGTAGGTTATACCATTGAAGATTATATGAATGCTCCAGTGTACGGGAATGTAGCAGCGATGGAAGCTGAAGCTGAAGTGGATACCCATGACTCCTCTTGCGAGTGCAACTCATTTGTTTTCGATTAGATGTTTTCTAGATTTCTTAATTTGGATTTAATAAATACATGTATTTGATCATTATTTATGTCTCATTTGATACAGAATAAATTTCTATTTAAATATTAATATCACAGTAGATTCTCAGTTCATTTTATTATAAGACTTCCACTATTGTGTATTTACTCTGATTGTGATTACGGATGTATGGGGGTTCAGATATCGCGGGGATAGCCTACTCGAGATCCTGGTTGAACCGTTAGTTTGCTAGCTGTTCATCACACCATTCTGAATAGTGTGGAATTGGGGTGTGACAACTTGGTATCAGAGCATCTCAGGCCTTGTCCGCTGAACTAACATACATTTAAGACAAATGTGAACTGAGATAGGATAAAAGTAAAAACAGTAATATTAACACATTATAAGCACAAGTGATGGTTGAGACCAAATTTAAAAAGAGAATAATGCATCTATTAAAGGGGAAATAAGTTACATACAATGAGAGAGAAACAAACTGTATATACATAACTAAAGCAGAGTACAGTCCATAACCCGGACAGTTACTCCGTAGTACAATCAAGAAGCTGGAGGCGAAGGAGGAGGCGGAGCCTCATGGTCTTTGTCGTAGTCCTCGACATAGACTCTAGTCAATCAGGCTATCTGAGTCTGGGTCGTCTGTAGACTAGTAGTAAGATTGGCTACCCTCCTATCAGTCGCACGCTGAACCTCAAGGAGCTCTCCCATCCGCGTGTCTGATGCATGCTGGGCGGCTAGCAACTCATCCATCCTCAGATCAGATCTGCGCTGAGCCTCCCTGATCTCCTGCAGCATCTCCATCATATCAGAAGGTGGGCGTGAAGGGCCAGCCGCATGAGAAGGACCAGTCTCAAGTACAGGATCCGTCGCAGGAGAAGTACTAACTCCAGCCGCATGCGTAGGTGAAGGCGGGGGTATCGCGTCGACATCCATATTCATACGATCGTCATCATCGACAGGATCCACATGAGCTCTAGCAGCGGCAGCAGCAGCCTCAGCGTCAGCCATCTCAATGTGAGTGTGAGGGCGTACCATCTCGTTCCTCTCCTCGTCAGTGACTTGGGCATCCCGCATGCCCATCTTGCAGATAGCCTCCCAATCTAGAGGCGACGAGAAGGTTTTCTCCTAAATCTTCTCATCTACTAAGTCCACCCCCAGGCGAGTCAGTAGAATAGTAATCATGCGTCCATAGGTTAGATTACCCCTATGACCGGACAATGTAGCACTAATCATGGTCCGCATGATGATGTATGGAAGATAGACTGGCTGTCTAGTGCAAATACTATATATCAAAAACTGGGTCAGCTGAGAAACCCTCTCATAGTGCCCACTCTGCGGAATCAGATTATGCTGGATAATCTTACAGAAGACCCGTGGAGCAGGACGCAGGTAATAGGCTCTCATCTGCCAGCGATCAGGTCGTAACAGCTGGTTGTCGATCTCTGCCCTCATCTCCATGGAAACAAACTGGGGCTCTCCAGGCGCACAGTGCACCATGGGGCCATCATAAGGAATGCCCAACAGATCGGTCAGTTGCCGATAGTCAAATGAAATGTGCACCCCTTTAACATAGCTGGTGATACGCAACTCTTGACCCCTCTCAACGTCATTGTAATTCCCCACCACCTGGAGATTACAATAAAACTGACACACCAAATCGGACATGTGCACGCGTCGTAAGTAATGACAGGGAGCCACCCCATATCACCAAATTCTCTCTCTACGTTGAACAAGGCTAGCTCAGCCAAGTTCACCATACGACCACCCTCCACTTTCTTATGAGCATAGTCGGCATACTGTGCCTCGGCTTCATTGGAGCGGAAGCGAAGCGGATCACGAACTCTGGGTATTTTAGTACCGGCCATGGTATCTGCAATGTAAGAAACGAAAAAGAAAATAAGGAGTTAATAGGATAAAAATCCGAAATTTAACATTATAACGACGAAAATTGGACAAAAGCCTCACTTTTTATCCGTACACGCGGGCAGGAGGACTTATGAAGGTTCCTACATATCCTACAACCCACCTACAGTAGGAAATTGGAACTAACGAAGACCAATTGGAAGAAATTTCAAGAAATCAAAAAATTTCGACAAATTAGGGCAAACGAGCAAAAATCCAAGTTTCTCGATAACCAACCGATGAAACTAAAAATTTTTTGAGGGCTTTCGTTCCTTGAGACACCAATAACAAAAGCCCCCAATAAAAATCAAATTTTTACTGTTGGAAAAAGTTTAATTTGAATAATACCAGTTAAATGAGCAAAAACCTAGAAAAGAAAACCTAGAAACTGGTAAAAATGGGAGAACATACATGTATGGATGACGTGGACGTCGAAACCCAGACTCAAACCGACCAAAAATAGTGGAGTGGCACTGTAGCAACTCAGAGGGGAGAGACGAGTAGAAAAGGGAGGGAAATAATAAGAAATGACCCAAAATCGGATCTTAAAAATCTGATTTTTGGTCTGAGGATTGGACAATTCGACCAGAACCATCAACCCTCGGATCGACCCTCCCATCGACCCTCGGCTCTCAGGAATCTGACAGAAAACTAAGGGTCGTGTCACACCCCAATTCCACACTGTTCAGAATGGTGTGATGAACCGCTAGCAAACCAACGGTTCAACCAGGATCTCAAATAGGCTAACCCCGCGTTATCCAAACTCACGCACATCCATAATCATAATCAGAGTAAATACACAATAACGGAAGTCTTATAGTAACATGAACTGAGAAACTAAAATGATATTAATAATTTAATAGCAAATTATTCTGTTTTCAACTAAGACATAATTAATTATCAAATACATGTCTTAATAAATCCATTAAAGAAACCTATAAAATATCTAATCAAATACACACGAGTTGCACTCGCAAGAGGAGTCGTGTGTATCCACTTCAGCTTCAGCTTCCATCGCTGCCACGTTCCCGTACGTAGACGCATTCATATAATCTTCAACGGTATAACCTGCATCATCAACTAAAAATATTCGATGTCGAGGGGTGAGCACACATCACGGCTCAGTGAGTAGCCAAAACAATGCAACAATACATATGCATGCAAAAATCAATTTATATCTTTGGTCTGGTATATAAGTTTGTAGTATACAATAAAAAGGTTTAGGTAGCCAAAGGTCACGTTTATTGAACCCGCCTCTATACATGAGTGTGTGACGTTACCCGAAGATCATGTTTCTCGTCAACTCACATGCACCCAATCATGAACATTATATAACGAAGGTTACGTTTATTGCTATATAGTGCCATACCAATACGTAAGCCCCTGTTAGCGAGGGCTGCAAACTGGGCTCGCAACTAACCAATCCTAATGCCAAAAAGTGTATCTAAGGCCTCACCCCAGCATCACTCAGAATGTCCATAGAGATAGACCTAAGGCCCCCCGGTAGAGTCAGAGACTACAAGGACCGAGACCACCTCCCCTGATACTCTATGACATAATAGTTCTGCTAAAGTAATGGCGATACGACGATGCTAATGCACAATACTTGAGTTAGAGATAGAGCTAAAATGCTCAGACCCGCCAAAGGTTAACGTTAATTGACATTCTCATCACACCTCCCCTAATACTCGCTCGCATCAAATAAATCAACCACACCCATACAAGCACATGCCTATTCCTATCATCATCATCATCATCATGCTATAAACAATAAAGTAAATATGCATGAACAAATAATAGAAATATTGGATGGCATGCTGTATGCACATTAAAAACATATTCGCATAGAATCAAGTATGGCATAGGACTCAAGAAAATAGAAAAACAGTTTGTTATTAACCAATTTAGTTTGGAGTTCTGGTTCCTCACCTTAACTTGCTAATAGATACTTTTCCAAGCTTTAGAATCACCTTTATATTGTTATTGTATTGCTAGAAGCCCTAACAAAGTCGATTGAATTTAATTAAAATTAATTCCAGATTTAAAAACCACTCTATTAACTGAGGGTCGGAGGTAGGGTCGGAGTCAGGATCGACCCTGGGTGAGACCCTCACTTAACTCTGAACTTCCCGATCACTGAGGGTCGATGGTCAGGAACACCTAGGGTAGGATGGTCATCGACCCTTGGTGCGACCCTCGGTGCACTTTGGTCCAATTCCCTCTTTTAATCCATTATTCGTGTTTGGAATCCTATGGCTTGCTCCTACATTGCATTCTACATTCATTCCATGGTCTAAAACCATGTATAACCCACCTAGATAGCTTTCATGCACTTTCCTATGGTTTTCCATGAAAACCTAACCATAGATTAATGGTTTGGGTTTCTCCGAGATCACACTCTCAACAATTACTAACCTAAGCTCTGTAGAAATTCATGAAATTAGTATCCATACCTGAGAAGATAACTTTTTCTCTGAAACTCTTCTCCTTTTTGCTAAGTTCTCTTCCTTCACTTTCTTCTTCCTCTTTTCCTTCTCCTCTCTTTCTCTCAATTCGATTAGGGTTGTGAAAGGAGTGAAAGTGGCTTAGGAACGTCCTTTAAATAGAGTAGGAACATCCTAAATAAGTCCCTCTGAGATTTGGAAACAACCACAATCGAAAAATATAGAAATTTCCTAATTTCTATATTCGTCAGAATCCGAGGGTCGATGGGAGGGTCGATGATCCCGTCGACCCTAGGGTCTTAAGCTGTCCGACCCTCCCTTCGAAACTGAGGGTCTGAATTTCTATTTTGGGAGGTCCGACCCTTCTTAGCTGGGTATGTGACCCTTCCCCTATTTTAAGTGTTTTTGGGTCGATTTGATACCTGGGATCTCGATCTCCTTCACGCCCTTGGTCCATTTGACTCGACCATGATGGGTAAACCTGGTTCAAGGTGGTAAGACCGGGTTAGATTGGCACGGGTCTTACAACTCCCCCCAACTTATAAAAATTTCGTCCTCGAAATTGTACGTACCTTCTGAATCAAATATGTGAGGGTATTGCTTTCGCATAGCATTTTCTTCTTCCCATGTAACCTCTTCCATGTATCTACTTTTCCATGTGACCTTAACATAGTAGATATCTCTGTTGCATAGACGTTGAACCTTTCGACTAGTGATCTCTGTTGGTGTTACTTCAAATGTCAAATCATCAGTCAATTCCAGCAAATCCACTGTCAACACATGCGTTGGGTCTTTGACATACTTCTTCAATAAGGAAATGTGAAATACGTCATGCACACTTGACATATATGGTGGTAGTGCTAACTGATAAGCTACTTTTCCATACTTAGCTAAGATTTCATATGACCCGACATATCTTGGACATAGTTTCCCTTTCTGTTCGAACCTCTTCAATCCTCGCATGGGCGATACCTTCAAAAATACTTTATCACCTACTGTGAACTCTAGATCTCTTCGTCGAGTATCGGCATATTGCTTCTGACGGTTCTGAGCTGTTCTCAATCTTTCCTTGATAATGTCGACCACTTGACAAGTCTCTTCCATAAATTCCGGTCCAACAATACTACGTTCACCAACATCATTTCAAAACAAGGGAGTTCGACACTTCCTGCCATACAGTGCTTCATAAGGTGACATCTGTATGGTAGCCTGAGAGCTATTGTTATAAGCAAACTCGATCAGTGGTAACCTTTCATCCCATGATCCCTTGAAATCAATCACACATGCTCGTAGCATATCTTCAAGAATATGGATTGTATGCTCCAACTGTCCATCTGTCTGTGGGTGGAATGCAGTACTGAACTTTAACGTTGTACCCATAGCCTTTTGCAATCCTTTCCAAAATTTGGAAGTAAATCGTGGATCTCTATCGGACACAATGCTTTCTAGAACACCATGTATTCGAACAATGTTATCCACATACAACTTCACTAACCTTTCCAGTGTATACTGAGGTCGTATAGGTATGAAGCGAGCTGTTTTAGTCAGACGGTCCACAATCACCCAAACTGCGTCAACTACTCGAGGAGTCAATGGTAGTCCCGTGATGAAGTCCATAGTGATACAGTCCCATTTCCATGCTGGTTCCGGTAATGGCTGTAACAGTCTTGCGGGTCTTTGTCGTTCGGCCTTTACTTTTTGACAATTTAGGCATTGAGACACGAACTTGGCTACATCTGCTTTCATTCCCCTCCACCAATATAGTTTCTTTAAATCATGATACATTTTTGTACTTCCAGGATGTATCGAATAGGTGGTGGTATGGGCTTCTTTCATCAGTCGGTGTCTAATGTCCATACTTTTGGTTTCAGGTACACATATTCTCCCTTTGTATTTCAGTACTTTCTCGTCATCCAAGGTGAACTCAGGGTTAGTCCTACCTTTTTCAATATCTTCTTGTACTATTCTCAGATAAGGATCTGCTTTGATAGCTGTCTTTACTTTGTCCACTATATCCGGTATAATCTTCAATGTCGTGAACATATTTGAAAACCGATGAATAAACCCTTGGTTGGCTGATTCATTCGTTGTATCTATCACATACTGCTCGTTGCCGTGATTGAATACCATTCCGGTGGTACACATTGTTGTGGTCGTGCTAACTTCTCCTTGAGATTTTATCATTGCTTTTCTGCTTAATGCATCCGCTACTACGTTCGCTTTTCCCAGATGATACTGGATATCACAATCATAGTCTTTCAATAGTTTCAGCCATCTTCGTTGTCTCATATTCAACTCCTTCTGATTAAATAAATAAGTAAGACTTTTATGGTCCGACTTAATCTGAAATTTCTCTCCGTATAGGTAATGTCTCCATATCTTGATAGCATGTACTACTGCCGCTAGCTCCAGATCATGAGTGGGATAATTTTTCTCATGTACCTTTAACTGTCTTGAAGCATAAGAAATTACTTGCTCTCCTTGCATAAGCACACATCCTAATCCCAGTCCCGACGCATCAGTGTATAAAGTAAATGTCTGTCCTGGAACAGGAATAGTCAAAATGGGGGCAGATATCAATCTGGTCTTCAGTGTTTGGAAACTCTTCTCGCATTTATCGGTCCATACAAACTTTTCACATTTCTTAGTCAAACTGGTGAGAGGTATGGCAATCCGAGAATAGTCTTCTACGAATCTCCGATAATAACCAGCTAGACCCAGAAAACTTCTGATTTCCAAAACGCTCTTTGGTGCTTCCCACTTCACAATAGCCTCGATCTTGTTGGGATCCACTTTGATTCCTTCAGCGGATACTACATGGCCTAGAAATGCGACTTCACTTAGTCAAAACTCACACTTTGAAAATTTGGCATATAGCTTCTCTTTCCTTAAACGCTGTAGGGCTGCGTTTAGGTTCTTGATATGAGTTTCCTTGTCCTTGGAATATACCAATATGTCATCAATAAATACTATAACCGACGTATCCAACATATCGTGGAAGACTCGGTTCATAAGTTCCATGAACGTTGTCGGTGCATTAGTTAATCCGAAAGACATAACAAAAAATTCATAATGTCCGTATCTGGTCCTGAAAGCTGTCTTCGGAATATCACCTTCTTTAATCTTCAACTGATGATAGCCTGATCAAAGTTCGATCTTAGAAAATACTCTTGCTCCTTGTAACTGATCGAACAAGTCATCGATCCGAGGTAGTGGATATCGATTCTTGATTGTCAGTTTATTCAACTCCCGATAGTCGATGCATAATCGAACGCTACCATCCTTTTTCTTTACGAACAACACCGGTGCACCCCATGGAGATATACTGGGTCGAATATAACCCTTGTCCAGTAGTTCTTGTAGTTGCACCTTCAGTTCCTTCAGTTCCGTAGGAGCCATTCTATAGGGTGCTTTTGATACGGGTGCGGGTCCAGGTATAAGGTCTATTACAAACTCCGTGGCTCAGTCCGGTGGTAATCCGGGTAGTTCCTCTGGAAATACGTCAGGATAGTCCCGCACGACATCAATATCTTCCATTCATGGCGCTTCCTTGGTTAGGTCGACCACGGATACTAGATACCCGATTGCCCCTTTCTCAAGGCACTTCTTAGCCTTTAATGCTGAAAGTATGAGCTTGCGCCGGGGAAGTTTGTTTCCCGAGAAACTTAATTCTGCTCTTTCTTTGCCTTTGAACGTTAGCTTCTTTTCGGCGCATAATAGATTTGCAGAATGCCGAGCTAACCAGTCCATTCCCAAGATGACATCAAAGTCTACCATCTCAAGTTGTATCAAGGTTGCATCTAAAGTCTTCTCTCCATTGAGAACTGGACATGGTCCATAATCTTTCTCTAGTTCCACTTCTAACCCCATCGGTGATCGTACAAGTAATTCGTAGTCTAATGTTTTGATGGGTAATTTCGTCTTCTTTCCAAATGACACAGATATAAATGAATGAATAGCTCCGGAATCAAAGAGTACTCTGGCGGGTACGCCATTTATAGGTACAATACCTGTGATTTATCTTTACTAAGTCTACATGCTCATTCAATGTAATTTTAACTTTAAAAGTTTCAGTCATACCTGTGACCACATCGGGTGATGCGGCCGCATCCTCGGACGTAACAGCATATACACGTCCCTGATGGAATTGTTTCTTGGGCTTAGGGCACTCCCTTGCCATATGTCCCGGCTGGTTGCAGTTAAAACACTTCAGGGCTTCAGAATTTGGCTTTGGCTGAGGTTGAGCTGCTGGGGTAGTCTTGGTTGCAGCATTAAAATTTTGAGGACGGAAAGGCTTATATGTCTTGTTATTGCCTCCGCTGTATGAATTTCTGGCTGGCCTTTTGATGCCTCTGTTCTGAGTAAGGTAACTCTCCTTCTGGCTCTATAACTCGAGTAATCTGGACAGCTTCATTATAAATTCTCTTTTCTAAGCCCAGAACATGTTCTCTGATGTTTCCTCTTAGTCCCGTGACGAACCTACAGGTTTTAGTTTCTTCTTCTTGCATACTCAGTAGTGCAAAGAAAAACAGCTCTTCATAACGCTGTTGGTACGCATCCACTGACATTTGTCCCTGATAAAGACTCAGGAACTCCTTCTCCATCGAATCTCTGAAGATCCGTGAAAAATAATTCTCAAAGAAGGCTTCTTTATATGTAGCCCAGGTCAGTAGGGCGTGCTTGGTCAGTAGATATGCCTTCGTTGATTTCCACCAATGATGTGCGTCGCCCTTGAGCATGAAGGTGGCGCATAGTACTTTCTCTTCCTCTGTGATAGTCATCATGAGGAAATTTCTCTCCATCTCGTCTATCCAGTGTGCTGGCCACAATGGATCAGACGGTTTGATGAGCTGGGTGGTTACCCACCGGTGCTGCACTGGCTTGTCCTGTGTGCATGGGTGCAGCCTGAGTGGCTTGAAACATAATTCCCATGGCAACCTGCATCTGAGCCTATGCGTGTTGCATCTGCTGCAGCTGCTGTGCCAGATTCATCACCACGGTTGTTAGCTCTAGTGGTGGAGGTGGAAAATTTGTAGGGTTTGCCAGTTCTAGATTATCCGGTGAATAATTGTTCTCTTGACTAGTCTCCTCCACAGGTGGTGGTGGTGGGACTGCATTTCGGGTCTGTCGGGTCATCCTACGTCCAGACATAATTCTTTTCTGTGATTGGTGATGCCTGAAAATCATCAAAATAGGTTAGAAGTCATTTATATTTCATGTAGGCACGCTAACCAATAATCAATTCCAATTCTAGCTCATTTAAAAAAATACTGTCTTTTCTATGCAGGGTCGATGGTATGTCCGACCCTTGGTATCTGACCCTGGGAATAACCTGTTCTTCCCGAGAGCTAAGGGTCGATGCGAGGGTCGATGGGTATCCGACCCTCAGTTCCGACCCTTGATTTTCTGTCAGATTTTCGAGAGCCGAGGGTCGTTGGGAGGGTCGATTCGAGGGTCGATTGTGCTAGTCGAATTGTCCGACCCTCGGACTAAAAATCAGATTTTTAAGATTTGATTCTGGGTCATTTCTCACTATTCCTCCTCCGTTTCGACTCGTCTCTCCTCTATGAGTTGCTACAGTGCTACTCTACTATTTTGGATCGGTTTGACCCTGGGTTTCGATGTCCACGTCATCACTACAGGTATGTCTTCCCATTTTTACCTGTTTTTAGGTTTCCATTTCTAGGTTTTTGTCCATTTAACTCGTATTTTTCAAATTACACTTTTTCCAACCGTAAAAATTTGATTTTTATTGGGGGCTTTTGTTATTGGTGTCTCGAGGAACGAAAGCCCTCAAAAAATTTTGAGTTTCATCGGTTGGTTATCGAGAAACTTGAAATTTTCTCTTTTTGCCCTAATTTGTCGACATTTTCGATTTTTCTTGAATTTCTTCAAATTGGACATCGTCAGTTAAAATTTCCGTCTGCATGTGGGTTGTAGGATATGTTTAAACCTTCGTAAGTCCTTATGCCCACTTGTATGGTGAGGAATGTGCTTTATGGTCAACTTACGTCGTTATTACATCAAATTTTGGATTTTTATCCTACTAATTCCTTATGTTTCATTCTCTTTCTTATTTTGCAGATACCATGGGTCGTACTAAGGTACCCCGAGTTCGTGATCCCCTTCGCTTCTGTTCCAATAAAGCCGAGGCATGGTATGCTGACTATGCCCGTAAGAAGGTTGAGGGTGGTCGTATGGTGAACTTGGCTGAGTTAGCCGTGTTCAACGTAGAGGGAACCTTTGGTGACATGGGGTGGCTTCCTGTCATTACATTCGATGCGTGCACCTGCCCGGATTTGGTGCGTCAGTTCTATTGTAATCTCCAGGTGGTGGGGAATTACAATGACGTTGAGCATGGTCAGGAGTTGCGCATCACCAGCTACGTCAAAGGGGTAGAAATCTCCTTCGACTATCGGCAGCTGGCCGATTTGTTGGGCATTCCTTATGATGGCCCCATGGTATACTGTGCGCCTGGAGAGCCACAGTTTGTTGAGATGGAGATGAGGGCAGAGATCGATAATCAGTTGCTCCGTCCTGATCGTTGGCAGATGAGGGCTTGTTATCTGCGTCCAGCTCCACGGGTCTTCTGTAAGATTATCCAGCATAATCTGATTCCGCAGAGTGGGCATATTGAGAGGGTTTCTCAGCTGACCCAGTTCTTGATTTATAGCATCTGCACTCGCCAGCCCGTCTGCCTTCCATACATTATCATGCGAACTATGATTAGTGCTACATTGTTCGGTCATAGGGGTAATCTACCCTATGGACGCATGATTACAGTGCTACTGACCCATCTGGGGGTTGACCTGTTAGATGAGAAGATCCAGGAGAAGACCTTCTCGTCGCCTCTAGATTGGGAGGCAATCTGCAAGATGGGTATGCGGGATGCCCAGGTGCGCCCTCACACTCGTATCGAGATGGATGATGCTGAGGCTGTTGCTACTGCTGCTAGAGCTCACGTGGATCCTATCAACGATGATGATCATATGTATATGGATGTCGACTCGATACCACCGCCTTCACCTACACATTCGGCTGGTGTTGGAACTTCTTCTGCGGTGGACCTTGTACCTGAGGCTGGTCCTTCGCATGCAGCTGGTCCTTCACTTCCACCTTCTGACATGATGGAGATGCTACAGGAGATCAGGGAGGCTCAGCGCAGATCTGATCTGAGGATGGAGGAGTTGCTAGACGCCCAGCATATGAGGGTGGATGAGCTGTTATCGGTCCAGCGGGCGACTGATAGGAGAGTAGCCGATCTGGCAGCTAGTCTCCAGACGACCCAGACCCAGGTGGCTTGGTTGACTAGGGTCTATGCTGAGGACTATGACCGAGATCGTGAGGCCCCACCTCCTCCTTCGCCTCCAGCTTCTTGATCATAATTTATTTTCTTGTAATACAGAGTAACTGTCCGGGATGTGGACTGTACTCTGCTTTAGTTATGTATATACGTTTTGTTTCTCTCACTCATTGTATGTAACTTGTTTTCCCTTTAATAGATGCATTATTCTCTTTTTAAATTTGTTTTCAATCATCACTTGTGCTTACAGTGTGTTTGTATTAAAGCTTTTAATTTATCCTATCTCAGTTCACAATGGTCTTGAATGTGTGTTAGTTCGACGGGCAAGGCCTGAGTGCTCTGATACCAAGTTGTCACACCCCAATTCCGAACTGTTCAGATTGGTGTGATGAACCGCTAGCAAACCAACGGTTCAACTAGGATCTCAAATAGGCTATCCCCGCGTTATCCAAACTCACGCACATCCGTAATCATAATCAGAGTAAATACACAATAGCGGAAGTCTTATAGTAACATGAACTGAGAAACTAAAATGATATTAATAATTTAATAGCAAATTATTCTGTTTTCAACTAAGACATAATTAATTATCAAATACATGTCTTAATAAATCCATTAAAGAAACCTATAAAATATCTAATCAAATACACACGAGTTGCACTCGCAAGAGGAGTCGTGTGTATCCACTTCAGCTTCAGCTTCCATCGCTGCCACGTTCTCGTACGCAGACGCATTCATATAATCTTCAACGGTATAACCTGGATCATCAACTAAAAATATTCGACGTCGAGGGGTGAGCACACATCACGGCTCAGTGAGTAGCCAAAATAATGCAACAATACATATGCATGCAAAAATCAATTTATATCTTTGGTTTGGTATATAAGTTTGCAGTATGCAATAGAAAGGTTTAGGTAGCCAAAGGTCAGGTTTATTGACCCCGCCTCTATACACGAGTGTGTGACGTTATCCGAAGATCACGTTTATCGTCAACTCACATGCACTCAATCATGAACATTATATAACAAAGGTTACGTTTATTGCTATATAGTGCCATACCAACACGTAAGCCCCTGTTAGCGAGGGCTGCAAACTGGGCTCGCAACTAACCAATCCTAATGCCAAAATGTGTATCCAAGGTCTCACCCCAGCATCCCTCAAAATGTCCATAGAGATAGAGCTAAGCCCCCCCGGTAGAGTCAGAGACTACAAGGACCGAGACCACCTCCCCTGATACTCTATGACATAATAGTTCTGCTAAAATAATGACGATACGACGATGCCAATGCACAAGACTTGAGTTAGAGATAGAGCTAAAATGCTGAGACCCACCAAAGGTTAACGTTTATTGACGTTCTCATCACACCTCCCCTGGTACTCGCTCGCATCAAATACATCAACCACACACATACAAGCACATGCCTATTCCTATCATCATCATCATCATCATGTTATAAACAATAAAGTAAATATGCATGAACAAATAATAGAAATATTGGATGGCATGCTGTATGCACATTATAAACATATTCGCATAGAATCAAGCATTGCATAGGACTCAAGAAAATAGAAAAATAGTTTGTTATTAACCAATTTAGTTTGGAGTTCTGGTTCCTCACCTTAGCTTCCTAATAGACACTTTTCCAAGCTTTAGAATCACCTTTTTATTGTTATTGTATTGCTAGAAGCCCTAATAAAGTCGATTGAATTTAATTAGAATTAATTCCGGATTTAAAAACCACTCTGTTAACTGAGGGTCGGAGGTAGGGTCAGAGTCCGGATCGACCCTGGGAGCGACCCTCCCTTAACTCTGAACTTCCCGAACACTAAGGGTCGATGGTCAGGAACACCTATGGTCGGATGGTCATCGACCCTTGGTTGGACTCTCGGTGCACTTTGGTCCAATTCCCTCTTTTAATCCATTCTTCGTGTTTGGAATCCTATGGCTTGCTCCAACATTCCATTCTACATTTATTCCATGGTCTGAAACCATGTATAACCCTCCTAGATAGCTTTCATGCACTTTCCTATGGTTTTCCATGAAAACCTAACCATAGATTAATGGTTTGGGTTACTCCGAGATCACACTCTCAACAATTACTAACCTAAGGTCTGTAGAAATTCATGGAATTAGTATCCATACCTGAGAAGATAACTTTTTCTCTGAAACTCTTCTCCTTTTTGCTAAGTTCTCTTCCTTCACTTTCTTCTTCCTCTTTTCCTTCTCCACTCTTTCTCTCAATTCGATTAGGGTTGTGAAAGGAGTGAAAGTGGCTTAGGAATGTGCTTTAAATAGAGTAGGAACATCCTAAATAAGTCCCTCTGAGATTTGGAAAGAATCCCAATCGAAAAATATTGAAATTTCTTAATTTTCATATTCGTCAGAATCCGAGGGTCGATGGGAGGGTCGATGATCCCGTCGACCCTAGGGTCTTAAGCTATCCGACCCTCCCTTCAAAACTGAGGGTTTGACTTTCTGTTTTGGGAGGTCCGACCCTGATTAGCTGGGTATGCGACCCTTCCCCTATTTTAAGTGTTTTTGGATCGATTTGATACCTGGGATCTCGTTCTCCTTCACACCCTTGGTCCATTTGACTCGACCATGATGGGTAAACCTGGTTGAAGGTGGTAAGACCGGGTTGGATTGGCACGGGTCTTACAGGTCAGAACTGAGGGTCGGACACCCATCGACCCTCACATTGACCCTCAGCTCTCGGGAAGAACAGGTCATTCCCAAGGTCGGATACTAAGGGTCGGACATACCATCGACCCTCACCATCGACCCTGCATAGAAAAGACAGTATTTTCTTTTGAAAATGAGTTGGAATTGAAATTTTATATCGGTTAACGTGCCTACATGAAATATAAATGACTCCTCACCTATTTTGATAATTTTTAGGCACCACCAATCACAGAAAGAATTATGTCTGGATGTAGGGTAACCCGACAGAACCGAAATGCAGTTCCACCTCCACCACCCGTGGAGGAGACCAGTCAAGAAAATAATTATGCATCGGGTAATCCGGAACAGGAAAACCCTACAAATTTGCCACCTCCACCACCAGAGCTAACAACCGTGGTGATGAATCTGGCTCAGCAGCTGCAACAGATGCAACACGCACAGGCTCAGATGCAAGTTGCGATGGGTATTATGTTCCAAGCCACTCAAGCTGCACCTATGCAGACAGGACAAGCCAGTGCAGTACCGGTGGGTAACCACCCAGCACCTCAGACACCTCAACAACCTACTATACAGATTCCAGTACAGGCTTCGAAAGCAGCTCAAGGTAATTACCAGTGTCCACCCCATGTGTTTGGGGCATATTCCCAAAATCAGTTGGATCACTCTCGACTGGTGGAGAGATTCTTGAAGATGAAATGCAAGTAATTCAACGGTAAACCGTCTGATCTATTGTGGCAAGCACACTGAATAGACGAGATGAAGAGAAATTTCCTCATGATGACTATTACAGAGGAAGAAAAAGTATTATGTGCCACCTTCATGCAAAAGGGTGACGCACATCATTGGTTGAAATCTGCTAGGGCTAACTTATTGACCAAGCACGCCCTACTAACTTGGGCTATATATAAAGAAGCTTTCTTCGAGAAATATTTTCCACGAAGCTTCAGAGATTCTATGGAGAAAGAGTTCCTGAGTTTATATCAGGGACAGATGTCAGTGGATACATATCAACAACATTATGAGGAGCTGTTTTTCTTTGCACCACTTAGCATGCAAGAAGAAGACACCAAAACCCGTAGGTTCGTCATGGGACTGAGAGGAAGTATCAGGGAACACGACCTGTGTCACACCCCAATTCTGCACTGTTCAGAATAGTGCGATGAACCGCTAAATAACCAACGGTTCAACCAGGATCTCGATTAGGCTACCCCTGCGTTATCTAAACTTACACGCATCCACAATCATAATCAGAGTAAATACACAATAGCGGAAATCTTATAAATAAATGAATTGAGAACTAAAATGGTATCCATAAATAATAGCAAATTATTCTGGGTTCAAACTGAGACATAAATAATTAAGTATCAAATACATGTCTATAAATCCAACAAATAAACCTATGAAAATATCTAATCGAATACACACGAGTTGCACTCGCAAGAGGAGTCGTGTGTATCGTCTTCAGCTCCAACTTCCACAGCTGCCACATTTCCAAATGCCGACGCGTTCATATAATCTTCAACTGTATAACCTGCATCATCAACTAAAAACATTCGACGTCGAGGGGTGAGCACACAACACGGCTCAGTGAGTAGCCAAAACAATGCAACAATACATATGCATGCAAGAAATCAATTTATATCTTTGGTCTGGTTTATAGTTTGCAATGTGCAATAGAAAGGTTGGGTGGTCAAAGGTTAATGTTTATTGACACCACCTCTATACACAGGGTGTGGAAGCCCGCCCGAAGGTTAACGTTTATCGTCGTCCCCATCCACCCTACCATAACATTATACAACAAAGGTTAACATTTATTGCTATATAATGCTATACCAACACGTAAGCCCCTGTTAGCGAGGGCTTGCAAACTGGGCTCACTGCTAACCAATCCTAATGCCAAACAGTGTATCCAAGGCCTCATCCCAGCATCCCTCAGAATGCCCATAGAGATAGAGCTAAGGCCCCCCGGTAGAGTCAAAGACTACAAGGACCGAGACCACCTCCCCTGATACTCTACGACATAATAGTTCTGTTAAGGTAATGGCGATACGACGATGCCAATGCACAAGACTTGAGTTAGAGATAGAGCTAAAGTGCTGAGACCCGCCAAAGGTTAACGTTTACTGACGTTCTCATCACACCTCCCCTGATACTCGCTCGCATCAAGCACATCAACCACACACATACAAGCACATGCCTATTCCTATGATCATTATCATCATCATGTTATAAACAATAAAGTAACTATGCATGAACAAGTAATAGAAATATTGGATGGCATGTTGTATGCACATTACAAACATATTCGCATAGAATCAAACATGGCATAGGACTCAAGAAATAGAAAACAGTTTATTATTAACCAATTTAGTTTGGGGTTAAGGTTCCTCACCTTAACTTGCTAATAGATATTTTTCCAAGCTTTAGAATCACCTTTATACTGTTATTATATTGCTAGCAAACCTAACAAAGTCGATAGAATTTAATTAGAATTAATTCAGAATTTAAAAACCATTCTGTCAACTGAGGGTTGATGCTAGGGTTGATGGGTCTATCGACCCTCCCTCCATTCTAAACTTCCCGAATACTGAGGGTCGATGGTCAGAAACACCTAGGGTCGGATGGTCTATCGACCCTCGATGCGACCCTTGGTGCACTCTGGTCCAATTTCCACTTTTAATCCATTCTTCGTGTTTGGGGTCCTATGGCTTGCTTCCTACATTTATTCAACAGTCATTCCATGGTCTAGAACCATGTATGATCCATCTAGATAGTTTTCGTGCATCCTCTTATGGTTTTCCATGAAAACCTAACCATGGATGGATGGTTTGGGTTTCTCCAAAATCCTACACTCAACCATATCTAATCTAAGGTCTGTAGAAGCTCATGGAATTAGTATCCATACCTGAGAAGATTACTTTTCTCTGCAATTTTTCTCCTTTTTGCTAAGCCTTCTTCCTAGCCTCCTTTCTTCTTCTTTTCCTTCTTCTTTCTTTCTCTCAATTTAATTAGGGTTGTGAAAGGAGTGAAAGTGGCTTAGGGACGTCCTTTAAATAAACTAGGAATGTCCTATAATAATCCCATTGAGATTTGGAAGGAATCCCAACCGAAAATTAGGAAATTTCCTAATTTCAGTTTCGTCAGAAATCGAGGGTCGATGGGAGGGTCGATGATCCCGTCGACCCTAGGGTCTTAAGCAGTCCGACCCTCCCTTCAAAACTGAGGGTCTGACTTTCTGTTTTGGGAGGTCCGACCCTGCCTAGATGGGTGTGTGACCCTCCCCTAAAATTAAGTGTTTTTGGGTCAATTTGATACCTGGGATCTCGATCTCCTTCATGCCCTTGGTCCATTTGACTCGACCATGATGGGTAAACCTGGTTCAAGGTGGTAAGACCGGGTTAGTTTGACACGGGTCTTACAACCTGGGCTTAGAAAAAATGATTTATAATGAAGCTGTCTAAATCGCTCGAGTTATTGAATCGAGCCAGAAGGAGAGTTATTTCACACAGAACAGGGATATCAAAAGGCCAGCTAGAAATACTTACAACGGAGGGAACAACAAGACAATTAAACCCTTCCATGCTCAGGGCTTTACTGCTGCACCCAGGACTACTCCAGTGGTTCAACAACAGCCAAAGCCAAATTCTGAAGGCCCAAAGTGTTTTAACTGCAACCAACCAGGACATATGGCAAGGGACTGCCCTAAGCCCAAGAAGCAGTTCCGTCAGGGACGGGTATGCTGTTACATCCGAGGATGCTGGTGGGACTGTGTTTCGGGTCTGTCGGGTCACTCTACGGCCAGACATATTTACTTTCGAGATGGATGGTGCCTGAAAATCATCAAAATCAGTGAGAAATCATTTATTCTTCATGTAGGCACGCTAACCGATATAAAATTCAAAATCTCCAATTCATTCTGAAATAAATATTGTCTTTTCTATGTAGGGTCGATGGTGAGGGTCGCTGGTGTGTCCGACCCTTGGTATCCGACCCTGGGAATGACCTGTTCTTCCCGAGAGCTGAGGGTCGATGCGAGGGTCGATGGGTATCCGACCCTCAGTCCGACCCTCGATTTTCTGTCAGATTCTCGAGAGCCGAGGGTCGATGGGAGGGTCGATCCAAGGGTCGATGGTGTCAGTCGAATTGTCCGACCCTCGGACCAAAAATCAGATTTTTAAGATCCGATTTTGGGTCATTTCTCACTATTCATCCTCCGTTTTGACTCGCCTCCACTCTCTGAGTTGCTACAGTGCTACTCCACTGTTCTTGGTCGGTTTAACTCCGGGTTTCGACGTCCACGTCATCCCTACAGGTATATCCTCTCACCTTTACCTATTTTTAGGTTTTCTTTTCTAGGTTTTTGCCCATTTAGCTCGTATATTCCAAATTAAACTTTTTCCATCCGTAAAAATTCGATTTTTATTAGGGGCTTTTGTTATTGGTGTCTTGAGGAACGGAAGCCCTCAAAAATTTTTGAGTTTCATCGGTTGGTTATCGAGAAACTTAAAATTGTCTCTTTTTGCCCTAATTTGTCGACATTTTTTATTTTTCTTGAATTTCTTCAAATTGGACATCGTCAGTTAAAATTTCCTACTGTAGGTGGATTGTAGGATAGGTTTTAACTTACGTAAGTCCTTATGCCCACTTATATGGGGAGGAATGGGCTCCTATTTTAATTTTTCGGATTTTTATCCTATTAACTCCTTATTTCTTTTCTCCTTCTTATTTTTGCAGATTCTATGGCCCATACTAAAGTACCAAGATTGCGTGATCCACTTCGCTTCCGTTCAAACGAAGCCGAGGCACAGTATGCTGACTATGCCCGTAAGAAAGTGGAAGGGGGTCGCATGGTGAACTTGGCTGAGCTAGCCCTGTTCAATGTAGAGGGAGCATTTGGTGATATGTGGTGGCTCCCTGTCATCACATATGATGCGTACACCTGTCCAGACTTGGTGCGCCAGTTTTATTGTAATCTCCAGGTGGTGGGGAATTACAATGATGTTGAGCACGGCCAAGAGTTGCGCATCACCAGCTACGTCAAGGGGGTGCACATCTCCTTTGATTACCGGCAGCTGGCCGATCTATTGGGCATTGCCTATGATGGCCCTATGGTGTACTGTGCGCCGGGAGAGCCACAGTTTGTTGAGATGGAAATGAGAGCTGAGATCGACAACCAGTTGCTCCGTCCCGATAGATGGCAGATGAGAGCTTGCTACTTGTGTCCAGCTCCACGGGTCTTCTGCAAGATTATCCAGCATAATCTGATCCCGCAGAGTGGGCACTATGAGAGGGTCTCTCAGTTGACTCAGTTCTTGATCTACTGTATCTGCACTCGTCAGTCGGTCTGCCTTCCTTACATCATCATGCAGACGATGATTAGTGCTACATTGTCTAGTCATAGGGGTAACCTACCCTATGGACGCATGATTACAGTGCTACTGACCCGTCTGGGGGTGGATCTAGTAGATGAGAAGATCCAGGAGAAGACCTTCTCGTCACCTCTAGATTGGGAGGCTATCTGCAAGATGGGGCTGCGAGATGCGGAGGTTAGCGATGAGGAGAGGAACGCGATGGTGCGCCCTCACACTCGGGTTGAGATGGCTGATGCTGAGGCTGCTGCTAGGGTTCATGGGGATCCGATTGACGATGATCGCTTATATATGGATGTCGATGCGATACCACCGCCATCACCCACGCATGCGGATATGGCTGGTACTTCTGCTGCGGCGGCTTCGGTACCCGAGACCAGTCCTTTTCATGATGCTGGTCCTTCACGCCCACCTTCTGATATGATGGAGATGCTGCAGGAGATCAGGGATGCTCAGCGCAGATCTGATCTGAGGATGGATGAGCTGTTGGCTACTCAGCACGCATCAGACGCGCAGATGGGAGAGCTCCTAGAGGTGCAGCGTGCGACTAATCAGAGGATAGTCGGTCTCACAGTTAGTCTCCAGACGACCCAGACCCAGGTGGCCTGGTTGACTAGGGTCTATGCTGAGGACTACGACAGAGATCGTGAGGCACCGCCTCCTCCTTTGCCTCCAGCTTCCTAATTGTACTTTACTTTTCTTGTACTACAGAGTAACTGTCCGGGTTGTGGACTGTACTCTACTTTAGCGATGTATATACGTTTTGTTTCTCTTACTCATTGTATGTAACTGGTTTTCCCTTTAATAGATGCATTATTTTCTTTTTAATTCGGTTTCAATCATCACTTGTGCTTACAGTGTGTTTGTATTAAAGCTTTTAATTTATCCTATCTCAGTTCACAATGGTCTTGAATGTGTGTCAGTTCGGCGGGCAAGGCCTGAGAAGCTCTGATACCAAGTTGTCACACCCCAATTCTGCACTGTTCAGAATAGTGCGATGAACCGCTAAATAACCAACGGTTCAACAAGGATCTCGAATAGGCTATCCCCGCGTTATCCAAACTTACACGCATCCACAATCATAATCAGAGTAAATACACAATAGCGGAAATCTTATTAATAAATGAACTGAGAACTAAAATGGTATCCATAAATAATAGCAAATTATTCTGGGTTCAAACTGAGACATAAATAATTAAGTATCAAATACATGTCTATAAATCCAATAAATAAACCTATGAAAATATCTAATCGAATACACACGAGTTGCACTCGCAAGAGGAGTCGTGTGTATCGTCTTCAGCTCCAACTTCCATAGCTGCCACATTTCCATATGCCAACGTGTTCATATAATCTTCAACTGTATAAGCTGCATCATCAACTAAAAATATTCGACGTCGAGGGGTGAGCACACAACACGGCTCAGTGAGTAGCCAAAACAATGCAACAATACATATGCATGCAAAAAATCAATTTATATCTTTGGTCTGGTTTATAGTTTGCAATGTGCAATAGAAAGGTTGGGTGGTCAAAGGTTAACGTTTATTGACACCGCCTCTATATACAGGGTGTGGAAACCCACCCGAAGGTTAACGTTTATCGTCGTCCCCATCCACCCTACCATAACATTATACAACAAAGGTTAACGTTTATTGCTATATAATGCTATACCAACACGTAAGCCCCTGTTAGCGAGGGCTTGCAAACTGGGCTCGCTGCTAACCAATCCTAATGCCAAATAGTGTATCCAAGGCCTCACCCCAGCATCCCTCAGAATGCCGATTGAGATAGAGCTAAGGCCCCCCGGTAGAGTAAGAGACTACAAGGACCGAGACCACCTCCCCTGATACTCTACGACATAATAGTTCTGCTAAGGTAATGGCGATACGACGATGCCAATGCACAAGACTTGAGTTAGAGATAGAGCTAAAGTGCTGAGACCCGCCAAAGGTTAACGTTTATTGACGTTCTCATCACACCTCCCCTGATACTCGCTCGCATCAAGCACATCAACCACACACATACAAGCACATGCCTATTCCTATCATCATCATCATCATCATGTTATAAACAATAAAGTAAATGTGCATGAACAAGTAATAGAAATATTGGATAGCATGCTGTATGCACATTACAAACATATTCGCATAGAATCAAACATGGCATAGGACTCAAGAAATAGAAAACAGTTTATTATTAACCAATTTAGTTTGGGGTTAAGGTTCCTCACCTTAGCTTGCTAATAGATATTTTTCCAAGCTTTAGAATCACCTTTATACTGTTATTATATTGCTAGCAAACCTAACAAAGTCGATAGAATTTAATTAGAATTAATTCAGAATTTAAAAACCATTCTGTCAACTGAGGGTCGATGCTAGGGTCGATGCTAGGGTCGATGGGTCTATCGACCCTCCCTCCATTCTAAACTTCCCAAATACTGAGGGTCGATGGTCAGAAACACCTAGGGTCGGATGGTCTATCGACCCTCGGTGCGACCCTTGGTGCACTCTAGTCCAATTTCCACTTTTAATCCATTCTTCGTGTTTGGGGTCCTATGGCTTGCTTCCTACATTCATTCAACAGTCATTCCATGGTGTAGAACCATGTATGACCCATATAGATAGTTTTCGTACATCCTCCTATGTTTTTCCATGAAAACCTAACCATGGATGGATGGTTTGGGTTTCTCCAAAATCCTACACTCAACCATATCTAATCTAAAGTCTGTAGAAGCTCATGGAATTAGTATCCATATCTGAGAAGATTACTTTTCTCTGCAATTTTTCTCTTTTTTGCTAAGCCTTCTTCCTAGCCTCCTTTCTTCCTCTTTTCCTTCTTCTCTCTTTCTCTCAATTCAATTAGGGTTGTGAAAGGAGTAAAAGTGGCTTAGGGACGTCCTTTAAATAGACTAGGAATGTCCTATAATAATCCCATTGAGATTTGAAAGGAATCCCAACCGAAAATTAGGAAATTTCCTAATTTCAGTTTCGTCAGAAATCGAGGGTCGATGGGAGGGTCGATGATCCCGTCGACCCTAGGGTCTTAAGCTGTCCGACCCTCCCTTCAAAACTGAGGGTCTGACTTTCTGTTTTGGGAGGTCCGACCCTGCCTAGATGGGTGTGTGACCCTCCCCTAAAATTAAGTGTTTTTGGGTCGATTTGATACCTGGGATCTCGATCTCCTTAATGCCCTTGGTCCATTTGACTCGACCATGATGGGTAAACCTGGTTCAAGGTGGTAAGACCGGGTTAGTTTGACACGGGTTTTACAACCTGGGCTTAGAAAAAAAGATTTATAATGAAGCTGTCCAAATCGCTCGAGTTATTGAATCGAGCCAGAAGGAGAGTTATTTCACACAGAACAGGGATATCAAAAGGCCAGCTTGAAATACTTACAACGGAGGGAACAACAAGACAATTAAACCCTTCCATGCTCAGGGCTTTACTGCTGCACCCAGGACTACTCCAGTGGTTCAACAACAGCCAAAGCCAAATTCTGAAGGCCTAAAGTGTTTTAACTGCAACCAACCGGGACATATGGCAAGGGAGTGCCCTAAGCCCAAGAAGCAGTTCCGTCAGGGACGGGTATGCTGTTACATCCGAGGATGCTGCCGCATCACCCGATGTGGTCACAGGTATGACTGAAACCTTTTAAGTTGCAATTACTTTGTATGAGCATGTAGACTAAGTAAAATAAATCACAGGTATTGTACCTATAAATGGTGTACCCGCCAGAGTACTCTTTGACTCAGGAGCTACTCATTCATTTATATTTGTGTCATTCGGAACGAAGATAAACTTACCCATCAAAACATTAGACTACAAATTACTTGTACGGTCACCGATGGGGTTAGAAGTGGAATTAGAGAAAGTCTATGGACCATGTCCAGTTCTTATTGGCGAGAAAACCTTAGATGCAGCCTTGATACAACTTGAGATGACAGACTTTGATGTCATCTTGGGAATGGACTGGTTAGCTCGGTATTCTGCAAACCTATTATGCGCCGAAAAGAAACTAACATTCAAAGACAAAGAAGGAGCATAATTTAGTTTTTCGGGAACCAAACTTCCCCGTAGACGCAAGCTCATACTCTCAGCACTAAAGGCTAAGAAGTGCCTTGAGAAGGGGGCAGTCGGGTATCTAGTATCAGTGGTCGACCTAACCAAGGAAGCTCCACAAATGGAAGATATTGAAGTTGTGCGGGACTATCCCGATGTATTTTCGGAGGAACTACTAGGATTACCACCCGACCGAGCCACAGAGTTTGTGATAGACCTTGTACCTGGAGCCACACCAGTATCAAAAGCACCTTATAGAATGGCTCCTACTGAACTGAAGGCACTGAAAGTGAAACTACAGGAACTGCTGGACAAGGGTTATATTCGGCCCAGTATATCACCATGGGGAGCACCGGTGTTATTCGTAAAGAAGAAGGACGGTAGCGTTCGATTATGTATCGACTATCGGGAGTTGAATAAACTAACAATCAAGAATCGATATCCACTACCTCGGATCGATGACTTGTTCGATCAGTTGCAAGGAGCAAAGGTATTTTTTAAGATCGATCTTCGATCAGGCTATCATCAATTGAAGATTAAAGAGGGTGATATTCCTAAGACAGCTTTCAGGACCAGATACGGACATTATGAGTTCTTGGTCATGTCTTTTGGATTAACAAACGCACCAGCAAATTTTATGGAGCTTATGAACCGGGTTTTCCATAATATGTTGGATACGTCGGTTATAGTATTTATTGATGATATATTGGTATACTCCAAGGACGAAGAAACTCATATCAAGAACCTAACGCCGCCCTACAGCGTTTAAGGAAAGAGAACCTATATGCCAAATTTTCAAAGTGTGAGTTTTGGCTAAGTGAAGTCGCCTTCTTAGGCCATGTAGTATCCGCTGAAGGAATCAAAGTGGACCCCCAGCAAGATCGAGGCTATTGTAAAGTGGGAAGCACCAAAAAGCGTTTCAGAAATTAGAAGTTTTCTGGGTCTAACTGGTTATTATCAGAGATTCGTAGAAGACTATTCCTGAATTGCCATACCTCTCACAAGTTTGACTAAGAACGGTGAAAGGTTTGTGTGGACCGCTAATTGTGAGAAGAGTTTCCAAACGTTGAAGACCAGATTGATATCTGCTCCAATTTTGACTATTCCCGTTCCAGGATAGACATTTACTTTATACACCGATGTGTTAGGACTGGAACTAGGATGTATGCTTATGCAAGGAGAGCAAGTAATTGCTTACGCCTCGAGACAGTTGAAAATACATGAGAAAAATTACCCCACCCATGATTTGGAGTTAGCGGCAGTAGTACATGCTGTCAAGATATGGAGACATTATCTATACGGAGAGAAATTTCAGATTAAGTCGGACCATAAAAGTCATACTTATTTATTTAACCAGAAGGAGTTGAATATGAGACAAAGAAGATGGCTGGAACTATTGAAAGACTATGATTGTGATATCCAGTATCATCCGGGAAAAGCGAATGTAGTAGCGGATGCATTAAGTAGAAAAGCAATGATAAAATCGCAAGGATAGGTTAGCACAACTGCAGCAATGTGTACTACCGGAATGGTATTCAATCACGGCAATGAGCAATATGTGATAGACGCAACGGACGAGTCAGCCAACCAAGGATTTATTCATCGGTTTTCAAATATGTTCGTCACTTTGAAGATTATACCGGACATAATGGATGAAGTGAAAACAGCTATCAAATCAGATCCTTATATGAGAATAGTACAAGAAGATATCGAAAAAGGTAGGACTAATCCTGAGTTCACCTTGGACGAAGAGAGGGTACTGAAATACAAAGGAAGAATATGTGTACCTGAAACAGAAAGTATGGACATTAGACACCGACTGATGAAAGAAGCCCATACCACCATCTATTCGATACATCCGAGAAGTACAAAAATGTATCATGATCTAAAGAAACTATATTGGTGGAGGGGAATGAAAGCAGATGTAGCCAAATTCATGTCTCAATGCCTCTCAGAAAGTAAAAGCTGAACGACAAAGACCCGCAGGACTGTTACCGCCATTACCGGAACCAGCATGGAAATGGGACTGCATCACTATGGACTTCATCACAGGTCTACCACAGACTCCTCGAGTAGTTGACGCAGTTTGGGTAATTGTAGACTGTCTGACTAAAATAGCTCGCTTCATACCTATACGACCTCAGTATACACTGGAAAGGTTAGCAAAGCTGTATGTGGATAATATTGTTCTGTTACATGGTGTTCCAGAAAGCATTGTGTCTGATGGAGATCCACGATTTACTTCCAAGTTTTGGGAAGGATTGCAAAAGGCTATGGGTACAACATTGAAGTTCAGTACTACATTTCACCCACAGACAGACGGACAGTCAGAGCATACAATTCAGATTCTAGAAGATATGCTACGAGCATGTGTAATTGATTTCAAAGGATCATGGGATGAACGATTACCATTGATCTAGTTCGCTTATAACAATAGCTATCAGGCTACTACACAGATGTCACATTATGAAGCACTGTATGGCAGAAAGTGTCGAACTTATTTGTTTTGGAATGAAGTTGGAGAACGTAGTATTGTTGGACCGAAGTTTGTTGAAGAGACTTGCCGAGTGGTCGACATTATCAAGGAAAGAGTGAGAACGGCTCAGAACCGTAAGAAACAATATGCAGATACTCGACGCAGAGATCTGGTGTTCGCCGTGGGTGATAAAGTATTCTTGAAAGTATCGCCTATGCGAGGATTGAAAAGGTTCAGACAGAAAGGAAAACTAAGTCCAAGATATGTCGGGCCATATGAAATTCTAGCTAAGCATGGTAAAGTGGCTTATCAGTTAGTACTACCACCATCTATGTCAAGTGTGCATGACGTATTTCATATTTCCCTATTGAAGAAGTATGTCAAGGATCTAACGCACGTTTTGACAGTAGATTTGCCAAAATTGACTGATGATTTGACATTTGAAGTAACACCAACAGAAATCACCAGTCGAAAGGTTCAACTTCTATGCAACCGAGATATCTATTATGTTAAGGTCACATGGAAAAGTAAAGACATGGAAGAAATTACATGGGAAGAAGAAAATGCTATGCGAAAGCAATACCCTCACTTATTTGATTCAGAAGGTACGTACAATTTCGAGGACGAAATTTTTATAAGTAGAGGGAGTTGTAAGACCCGTGTCAATCTAACCCAGTTTTACCACCTTGAACCAGGTTTACCCATTATGGTCGAGTCAAATGGACCAAGGGCGTAAAGGAGATCGAGATCCCAGGTATCAAATCGACCCAAAAACACTTAATTTGAAGGGAGGGTCGCATACCCAGCTAAGCAGGGTCGGACCTCCCAAAACAGAAAGTCAGACCCTCAGTTTTGAAGGGAGGGTCGGACATCTTGAACCCTAGGGTCGACGGGAACATCGACCCTCCCATCGACCCTCGGTTACCGTAAGAAATAGAAATTAGGAAATTTCCTAATTTTCGATAGGGATTCTTTCCTAATCTCAATGGGACTTATTTTAGGATGTTTCTACTCTATTTAAAGGACATCCCTAAGCCTCTTTCACTCCTTTCACAACCCTAATTGAATTGAGAGAAAGAGAAGAGAAGGAAAAGAGGAAGAAGAGAAGCAAGGAAGAGAATTTAGCCAAAAGATAAGAGTTGCAGAGAAAGAGTATTCTTCTCACGTATGGATACTAATTCCATGAGTTTCTACAGACTTTAGGATAGATATTGATGAGAGTGTGATCTCGGAGAAACCCAAACTATCAACCCATGGTTAGGTTTTTATGGAAAACCATAGAGGAATGCATGAAAGCTATTTAGGTGGATGATTCATGGTTCTAGACCATGGAATGAACGTTGAATGGAATGAATAAACCAGCCATAGGACCTCAAACACGAAAAATGGAATAAAAAGTGGGAATTAGACCAAACTGCACCGAGGGTCACACCGAGGGTCGATGACCATCCGACCCTAGGTGATCCTGACCATCAACCCTCAGTGTTCGGGATGTTCAGATTTGGGGAGGGTTGCACCCAGGGTCGATCAGGACTCTGACCCTACCTCCGACCCTCAGTTAACAGAATGGTTTTTAAATTTGAAATTAATTCTAATTAAATTTTATCGACTTTGTTAGGTCTTCTAGCAATATAATAACATTATAAAGGTGATTCTAAAGCTTGGAAGAGTATCTATTAGCAAGCTAAGGTGAGGAAACAGAACTCTAAACTATTTGGTTAATAACAAATTATTTTCTATTTTCTTGAGACCAATACCATGCTTGATTCTATGCGAATATATTTGTAATGTGCATACAACATGTCATCCAATATTTCTATTATTTGTTCATGCATATTTACTTTATTGTTTATAACATGATGATGATGATGATGATGATAGGAATAGCCATGTGATTGTATGTGTATGGTTGGTGTGCTTGATGCGAGCGAGTATCAGGGGAGGTGTGATGAGAACGTCATTAAACGTTAACCTTTGGCGAGTCTCAGCACTTTAGCTCTATCTCTAACTCAGGTCTTGTGCATTAGCATCGTCATATCGACATTACTTTTGTAGAACTATTATGTCGTAGAGTATCAGGGGAGGTGGTCTCGGTCCTTGTAGTCTCTGACTCTACCGGGGGGCCTTAGCTCTATCTCTATGGATATTCTGAGGGATGCTGGGGTGAGGCCTTGGATACACTTTTTGGCATTAGGATTGGTTAGTTGCGAGCCCTGTTTGCTACCCTCGTCAGCAGGGGCTTACATGTTCATATGGCACTATATAGCAATAAACGTAACCTTTGTTATATAATGTTCATGATTGGGTGCTTGTGAGTTGACGATAAGCGTTACCTTCGGGTGGCGTCACACACTTGTGTATAGAGGCGGGGTCAATAAACGCGACCTTTGACTACCTAAACCTTTCTATTGCATACTGCAAACTTTAAACCAGACCAAAGATATGAATTGATTGCATGCATATGTACTGTTGCATTGTTTTGTCTACTCACTGAGCCGTGATGTGTGCTCACCCCTCGACGTCGAATATTTTTAGTTGATGATGCAGGTTATACCATTGAAAATTATATGAATGCTCCAGCGTATGGGAATATAGCAGTGATGGAAGCTGATGCTGAGTGGATCCCATGACTCCTCTTGCGAGTGCAACTCATGTGTATTCGATTAGATGTTTTCTAGATTTCTTAATTTGGATTTAATAAAGACAAGTATTTGATAATTATTTATGTCTCAGTTAATACAGAATAAATTGCTATTTAAATATTAATATCACAGTAGATTCTCAGTTCATTTTATTATAAGACTTCCACTATTATGTATTTACTCTGATTGTGATTACGGATGTATGGGGGTTTAGGTAATGCGGCGATAGCCTACTCGAGATCCTGGTTGAACCGTTGGTTTGCTAGTGGTTCATCACACCATTCTGAATAGTACGGAATTGGGGTGTGACACCGAGCTTAGGCCTCATTGGAGCGGAAACGAATGGGGTCATGAGCCCTAGGAACCTTGGTACGAGCCATACTATCTGCCAACACACAGAAGAATAAACAAGATATTAGTAATGGTGAAAAACCTAAAATTTCGGCATTATAACGACATGATTTGGCCAAAAGCCTCACTTTTCACACAAACAACTGGGCAGGAGGACTTACATAGGTCCCAAACCATTCTGCAAGGCTTATACAGTTGGAAATTTAATATAGAAAGATCGAATTTGAAGAAATTTCAATAAATTCAAAAAATCTCAAAAATTAGGTCAAAAATGGAAAAATTCAAGTTTCTCGGTAACCAACCGATGAAACTCAAATATTTTTGAGGGCTTTCGTCCATTGGGTGACCAATAGCAAAAGCCCCCAATAAAAATGAAATTTTTACGGTTAAAAAAATTTTAATTTCAAGAAAACGATATAAATGGATGAAAACCTAGTTTTGAAAGCTTAAAAATGTGAAACAGTAGAGAGCATACCTGAAGGGAAGGAATGGAGGTCGTAAATGGAAGAAATGATCACCAAACACTAGGAGTCAATACTCTAGAAACTCAGGGGAAGCGAGTTGAGTTGGAAGAAAGGAGAAAGAATGGGAAATGAATCCAAAATTAGGTTTAAAAACCTAATTCTGGATCGTAGGGTCGCACAATTCGACCAAAATGTGTGACCCTATGACCGACCCTTCCATCGACCCTAGGCTCTCAGTGATCTGACATAGAACCATGGCTCAGACCTAGGGTTGGACATATACCGACCCTACCATCGACCCTAGGCTCATGGTGAGCTGACAATGTTCTTAGGGTCGCATACCCTAGGGTCGCATAAGGAACGACCCTACCATCGACCCTACGATGGAAACTTCAGAATTTTTACTTAATGATCTGAAAATTGGAAATTTATATTGATTAGTTGGATTTTGACCTGAGAACAACTTATATTGATTGCCTCACATCTTATATGACTGTTTTTCAGACACTACCACCACCAAGACAGGAAATGGCTGGGCGAAGAGTGACCAGGCGAGGCCGTAACCCAATTCCACCACCACCCCCTGTGGAGGAAGACAGGCATGAAAATCCTGATGTATAAGAGAATCTAAATATGGCACCGCCAGTGGCTAGTGGCTAGGCAAATCATATAAACTTTCCAGCCCCACCTACAGATCTGGCTATAACGGTAATGAACTTGGCACAATAGCTGCAGCAAATACAGCAGGTGCAAGCCAATATGCAAGCTGCTATAGGAATGGCTTTTCCAGCTGCACATACGACACCAATGGCAGTAGGGCAAGCTAGCACAGTACCAGGGGGAAGCAACATGGCACCCCACGTACCTCAAACACCATTTATCCATGCTCAAGTGCAGAATCCTGAGGTAGCTCAAGGCAGTTACCAGTACCAACCACCTATGTATGGGGCCTATGCTCCGTATCAGTTGGACCACTCTCAACTGATCGAGCGTTTTCTGAAGATGAAACCTAAAGAGTATAATGGTAAGCCAGCAGATCCTTTGTGGCCAGCACATTGGATCGATGAAATGAAAAGAAATTTCATGATGATGACGGTAAATGAGGAAGAGAAAGTACTGTGTGCAACCTTCATGCTGAAAGGCAATGCACACCACTGGTGGAAGTCCACTCGGACTTATCTATTAACCAAGCATGCCCAATTGACCTGGGCTATCTATAAAGAGGCATTCTTTGAGAAGTATTTTCCTAGAAGTTTCAGAGAATCTATGGAGAGAGAATTCCTAAGTTTATATCAGAGCCAGATGACTGTGGATGCATACCAACAGCGTTATGAAGAGTTGTTTTTCTTTGCACCCGCTAGCATGCAAGAAGAAAATACTCAGACCCGAAGGTTCGTCATCGGACTTAGGGGAAGCATTCGCGAGCATGTTCTGGGACTGCAGAAGAAAGTATATAATAAAGCATTATAGATTGCTGGAGTGATAGAGTCGAGCCAGAAAGAGAGCTATTTTGCTAAAAATAGGGGTATTAAAAGGCCAAACAAAAATTCATACAATGGAGGGAATACAAGGACATTCAAACCCTTCTATACTCAAGGCTTCAATGCTGCAGCCAAGACTACTCCAGCAGCTCAACCGCAACAAAAGAAAAACAACGAAGGAGTAAAATGCTTTAACTGCAACCAAGTATGACATTATTCAATGGAGTGTCCTAAGCCTAGAAAGCAGCTATAGCAAAGAAAGGTTTATGCTGTTACATCTGAGGATGCTGCCATATCACCTGATGTGGTCACAGGTATGACCTAAACCTTTCATTTTTGTGTTACATTGTGTGAGCATGTAGACTAAATTAAAACAAATCACAAGTATCATACCTATTAATGGCATACCCGCTAGACTACACTTTGATTCTGGAGCTACTAATTCTTTTATATATGTGTCATTTGGAAAGAAGCTGAATTTACCCCTCAAATCTTTAGACTACAAACTGCTTGTACGATCGCCTATGGGATTAGAAGTGGAATTAGAAAAAGGTTATGGACCATGTTCAGTTCTTATTGGCGAGAAGACTTTGGATGCAACCTTAATTCAATTTGAGATGGCAGACTTTGACGTCATCTTGGGAATGGACTGGTTAGCTCGGCATTCTGTAAACCTATTATGTGTAGAAAAGAAGCTAACATTTAGGGACAAGGAAGGAGTAGAGTTTAGTTTTGTGGGAACCAAAAATCCCCGTAAACGAAAACTCATCCTCTCTGCATTAAAGGCTATAAAATGCCTCGAAAAAGGAGGAGTTGGGTATCTAGTATCAGTGGTCGTACTCACCAAAGAAGCACCATGAATGGAGAATATTGATGTTGTACATGACTTTCCAAATGTATTTCCTGAAGAACTACTAGGACTACCACCCGACTAAGCGACAGAGTTCGTTAAAGATCTGATACCTGGAGCCGCACTAGTATCTAAAGCACCCAATAAAATGATTCCTACTAAATTGAAGAAATTAAAAGTACAGTTACAGGAATTACTGGACAAGGGTTGCGTCATACCTAGCATATCACCATGGGGAGCACCAGTATTATTTGTAAAGAAGAAGGATGGTAGCGTTCGACTGTGTATAGACTACCAGGAATTAAATAAGCAAACAATCAAGAATCGATATCCGTTGCCTCGGATCGATGATTTGTTCGATCAGTTGCAAGGTGCCAAAGTGTTCTCCAAGATCGATCTTCGGTTAGGATACCATCAGTTGAAGATTAAGGACGGTGATATTCCAAAGACAGCATTCAGAACAAGATATGGACATTATGAATTTTTAGTCATGTCTTTTGGATTTCTAACGCACCCGCAACTTTTATGGAACTCATGAATCAGATATTCCGTGATATGTTGGATATGTTGGTCATTGTGTTTATTGATGATATATTGGTCTACTCCAAGGACAAGGAAACTCATGCCATGAATCTAAGAGCCGCTCTGCAGTGATTAAGGAAAGAGAAGCTTTACGCCAAATTTACAAAGTGTGAGTTTTGATTAAATGAGGTCGCTTTCTGAGGCCATGTTGTATCCGCTAAGGGAATTAAAGTGGATCCCAGCAAAATTAAAGCCATTGTGAAGTGGGAAGCACCAAAAAGCATTGCAGAAATTAAAATTTTCCTAGGTCTAGATAGGTATTATTGACGATTCGTGGAAGACTATTCCAGAATTGTCGTACCTCTCACCAGTTTTACTAAGAAATGAGAAAAGTTTGTTTGGACTGATAAATGTGAGAAAAGTTTCCAAACATTGAAGGCTAGATTGTTATCTGCTCTGATCTTGACTATTCCTATTCTAGGACAGCCATTTATCTTGTACACTGATGTGCCTGGATTGGGTTTAGGATGTGTACTTATGCAAGGAGAACAAGTAATTGCGTATGCCTCAAGACAACTGAAGACACATGAGAAGAATTATCCCACTCATGATTTGGAATTAGCGGCAGTAGTACATGCTGTCAAGATATGGAGACATTATTTGTATGGAGAAAAATTTCAGATTAAATCAGATTATAAGAGTCTCACTTATCTTTTTAATCAGAAGGAGTTGAACATGAGACAAAGAAGATGGCTGGAATTATTGAAGGATTATGATTGCGATATCCAGTATCATTCAGGAAAGGCTAATGTAGTTGTTGATGCACTAAGCAGAAAAGCAATGATAAAATCTCAAGGAGAGGTTAACACGATTGCATCAATGTGTACTACAGGAAAAGTATTCAATTATGGTAATGAGCAGTTCGTGATAGATGCAACGGGTGGATCAACCAACCAAGGGTTTATTCATCGGTTTTCAAATATGTTTGCAACATTGAAGATTGTATCTGATATAATTGATGAAGTGAAAACCGTTATTAAATCAGACCCTTATCTGAGAACGGTACAAGAAGACATCGAAAAAGGTAGGACAATTCCTGAGTTCACCTTAGACGATGAAAAGGTACTGAAGTACAGAGAAAGGGTATGTGTTATTGAAACAAAAAATTTGGATATTAGACACCGACTAATAAAGGAAGCTCACACCACCGCCTATTCGGTACATCTTGGAAGTACAAAGATGTATCATGATTTGAAAAAATTATATTGGTGTAGAGGAATGAAAGCAGATGTAGCTAAATTCGTGTCTCAATGCCTAAATTATTAGAGGGTAAAGGCTAAACAGGAAAGACCTGCAGGACTGTTGCAGCCGCTGCCATAACCAACATGGAAATGGGACTGCATCACTATGGACTTCATCACCGGATTACCATTGACTCCTCGAGTAGTTGACACGGTCTGGGTGATTGTAGATCGTCTGACTAAGACAGCTCGCTTCATAGCTATACGACCACAATATACCTTGGAGAGGTTAGCCAAGCTATATGTGGATAATATTGTCAGATTACATGGTGTACCTGAAAGCATTGTGTCCGATAAAGATCCACGCTTTACTTTAAAGTTTTGGAAAGGATTGCAAAAGGCTATGGGTACAACGTTGAAGTTCAGTACTGCATTCCATCCTCTAACAAATAGACAGTCGGAGCGTACCATTAAGATTTTAGAAGACATGCTTCGAACCTGTGTAATTGATTTTAAAGGCTCATGGGATGAGAAACTACCATTAATTGAGTTCGCCTATAACAACAGCTATCAGGCTACCATACAGATGTCAACCTATGAAGCACTGTATGGTAGGAAGTGTCGAACTCCTTTGTTTTGGAATGAAGTTGGAAAACATAGCATCGTTGGACCAGAGTTTGTTGAAGAGACTTGTCGAGTAGTCTACATCATCAAGGAAAGAGCTAGAATGGCTCAGAATCGTCAGAAATAGTATGCAGATACTCGACATCGAGACCTTGAATTTGTCATAGGTGATAAGGTATTCTTGAAAGTATCACCTATGCGAGGTTTAAAACGATTCGGACAGAAAGGAAAGCTAAGTCCGAGATGTGTCAGGCCATATGAGATACTAGCTAAACGTGGAAAAGTGGCTTATCAGCTAGCACTACCACCATCTATGTCAAGTGTGCATGATGTAATTCATATCTCATTATTAAAGAAGTACGTCAGAGATCCAATGCACATTTTGATAGCAAATCCACCAGATCCAAATGATGATTTGACATCCAAAGTAGAACCAACTGAAATCACTAGCCGAAAGGTTCAACGTCTACACAATCGTGACATATACTATGTTAAGGTCACCTAGAGGAGCCGAGATATAGAAGAGATCACATGGGAAGAAGAGAATGCTATGCGGAAGCAATATCTTCATCTTTTCAACTCATAAGGAATGTACAAATTTCGAGGATGAAATTTTTAATAACAGGGGGGAGTTGTAAGACCTGTATCGAACTAACCGGTATTGCCACCTTGTACCAGGTCTACCTATCATGGTCGAGCCAAGTGGACCAAGTGCATGAAGAAACTACAAGACCAGGTATGAAGTCTAACCCAAAAATAATTAAATATGAGGCTAGGGTCGCATGCCTAAACAGGTGTGGTCGACCCCACCTCAAGAGAAGTCCAACCCATGACTTTTTAGTCGTGGGGGTCGCATGACTAAGAAGGTATAGGGTCGACATGTCACACCCAAATTCTGCACCATTCAGAACGGTGTGATGAACCGCTAATAAACCAATGGTTCAACTAGGATCTCCAATAGGCTGTGTCCGTTAAAAATAATACCATACACATCCACAACCATAATCTGAATAAATACACAATAGCGAAAGTCTTAATAATAAACGAACTGAGAAATCTAATTGTGATAACCATAATAAAATATCAAGTTATTGTTGTATCAACTGAGACATAAATAAATAAAATATCAATTACAATCCTTTAATAAATTCAAACAAAATCTAATCGAATACGCATGAGTTGCACTCGCATGAGGGATCATGCGTACCCACTAAGTCTTCAGCTTCCATTGCAGCAACACGTACGTACACCGGAGCACTCATATAATCATCGACCGTAGTACCTGCATCATCAACTAAAAATATTCGACGTCGAGAGGGTGAGCACACATCATGGCTCAGTGAACAAACAAAAGAATGCAACAAACATATGCATGCAATCAATTCATATCTATGGTCTGCTAATAAGTTTGCAATGCGCTATAGAAAGGTTCGGTGGCCGCCTCGCCTCTATGCACAGGGTGTGGAAGCCCACCCAAAGGTTAACGTTTATTATCATCCCCATCCACCCTACCATGGAATAGAGATAGAGCTAAAATGCAGATGCCCGGCCTATGACACTTCCCGTGATACTCTACCCATACCAACACGTAAGCCCCTGCTGGCGAGGGCTTGCAAACTGGGCTCGCAACTAACCAATCCTAATGCCAATCAGTGTATCCAAGGCCTCACCCCAGCATCCCTCAATACGTCCATAGAGATAGAGCTAAGGCCCCCCAGCAGAGTCAGAGACTACACGGTCCGAGACCACCTCCCCTCATACACTACGACGTAATAGCTCTGCTAAGGTAATGACGATACGACGATG
Source organism: Protea cynaroides (assembly GCA_028583415.1). Classification (NCBI taxonomy): domain Eukaryota; kingdom Viridiplantae; phylum Streptophyta; class Magnoliopsida; order Proteales; family Proteaceae; genus Protea; species Protea cynaroides. The sequence continues at coordinate 5,838,134 of CM053268.1, read as the reverse complement.
ACAGTGGACAAGACTTGAGTTAGAGATAGAGCTAGAGTGCTGAGGCCCAGCCTATGACACCCCGCTGATACTCGCTTGCATCAAGCACACCAACCACACACATACATTCACATGCCTATTCCTATCATCATCATCATCATCATCATGTTATACACAATAAACAGTAATAATAGAAATATTGGATGACATGTTGAATGTACATAATAAGCATACACGCATAGAATTAATCATGGCATTGGAGTCAAGAAATAAAAATAGTTTATTATTAACCAATTAGTTTAGGTCTTGTTCCCTCACCTTTGCTTGATTGCAGAGCCTCTCTCAAGCTTTAAGAATCAACTAAATATCAATATTATATCTCTAGAAGACCTAATCAAGTCGATAGAATTGAATTAAAATTAATTCTGATTTTAAAAACCTACTGTTAACTGGGGGTAGCAGGACGGGTTGCAGGTAAGTGTAAGCACCCCATTTTTACCACCCTCGGCATAAGTGAACCAATATGGCAGGTTTCTGACCTTTAACCCAAAGATTTGTAATTCTCCACTGATCCCCACGGTAGGGTCATGGGCTATTATCTGCATAGATGCATATATCATGGAATTATCTTCGAAACGAGACCAGAATTGCTCAATTCCGGTATCAAATGAGGAAGATATGATCATTTTAGTCAGATGATACATATAAGGGAGGTTTCTGAAATTATTATAAATAATAATCCCAGGGGCCTTTATGCAAATTATCCTAAGTCGGATTGTTTGAATTTCAAATCACCATATCTTGATCATCTGATATCGGATTCAGATGATTCCAAGACCATTATTCTTCATTCATGATGTTCTACAAAGTGGACGTAAAAAATCCCGGGTAGAAGTCACCAGTGGGTCCCATGCAAGCTTGCATGCAAAATTATCGTTAGAACTTCAAAGCTGCATATCTTTCCGTTTCCCCGGATTCGATGATTCCAAGACCATTATTCTTCATTCATGATGTCTACAAAGTGGACGTAAAAATCCCGGGTGAAGTCACCGCCCATGCAAGCTTGCATGCAAAATTACTCTCAAGCTGCATATCTTTTCCGTTCTACATCGAATTCAAGTGATTCCGGCCTCATTATGTTCCATTTTTAGTGCTCTACAAAGTGGACGTAAAATATTTCCGGTAAAAGCCTCCGAAGGATCTCATGCAGAATGGTCAGCCAAATTATCGATAATTAGTCCGCTTAAACTTCAAAAATTCATAAGTTGACAATTTTACTTCCAAATGAGGTGATTCAAGTTCCTATATTCCTCATTTTTAATGTTCTACAAAATGAACGCAAAAAATTTGGAATAGAGGCCATCGGAAAATTCCATGCTGGATGACAGCAGAAATGACCCATGAAATGACTAGGAGAGAAAACCCAGTTAATTCCAATCAATCCGGGTCAACTCGGCTCAACCCAAACTAGTTTGGACCCAACCCGATCAACCCAGCTCAGTTCAAGTCGGTCCAAGCCCCAATCAATTCAAGTCGGCCCACTTGGACCAAGTCCGTTTAACCCATGTACAAGTTTTATGATATCATATGTATATATATATATATATATATATATATATATATATATATATATATATATATATATATATATATATATATTCGGTTCAACGAAAAAAAGGAAAGATTGAGAAGATTTGACAAAGGGAAGAGAGAGACCGAAAGGGGAAAGAAAGGAGGGCGATTGGAAAGAAAAAGGAAAAAATAAAGAAATCAATCAAAGAGGAGATCGAGAAGATTGGAGAGAGGAAAGAGAGAAATCGAAAGGAGAAAGAGAAGAGGGCGGTGGAGAGAAAAGGAAAAAAATCTGGAGAAAGATTGAGGAAGACCGAGAGATAAAAGGAGAAGGAGAGAGAGAATGGAGGGAGAAAAGAATAAAAAAAACAGAAAAGAGGAAAGAAACCGAGAAGAGAGAGAGGAAGAAAAGGAAAGAAGCATGAGGTGGAGAGGAGAAGAAAAATTAGAAAAGAAGGGGAGAGGACCGAGAAAAAGGAGGAGGTGGAAAGAAGAAGAAAAAAACAGAAAAAAAAATGGAGAAGAAGGGGGAAAACCGAAAGGGAGAGAGAGAGAGAGAGAGAGAGAGAGAGAGAGAGAGAGAGAGAGAGAGAGAGGAGGAAGAAAAGAATAAAAAAAAATAGAAAAGAGGAAAGAAACCGAGAAGAGAGAGAGGAAGAAAAGGAAGAAGCATGGGGTGGAGAGGAGAAGAAAAATTAGAAAAAGAAGGGGAGAGGACCGAGAAGAAGGAGGAGGTGGAAAGAAGAAGAAAAAAACAGAAAAAAAATGGAGAAGAAGGAGGGAAAACCGAAAGAAGGGAGAGAGAGAGAAAGAGAGAGAGAGAGAGAGAGAAGGCGTTGAGAAAAGGAGGGAGAAATCGAAAGAGAGGCAGCAGCGAGAAGAAGAAGAAGGAGAAGGCAACCACCGGAGGTGGCTCGCGATTCAGTAAGCCGCTGCCCCCATCTTCTTTTACTCCTCTTGCACGATCACTGATCCACCTTGAACCCAACCTCCATCTCCTACATGAACCACATCTGTCCACACCGCTGCCTTAATACCACCTCACAAACTCTTAAAAAAACCTATCACCTACATCCACCTTGAGACCGTCACATGCTGCAACCACTTACCTCCTCATTAACCAAATCTAACCCTTGATCCATCCCTACATCATTTATCCAATTACAGCCCTTTGATTTTCCATCAATCCCCTGATCCCTATCTTTTAATTTAATGTGAAATCTGATGTGAATGTGTTTGATTTTCATATCTATTGACCCGAATGTTTGAATTTCATGTAATCAAAATTTGATTCGAATGAGTTTGAATTTGATTAAGATTAATTCATATGATTCAATATATTTTTGAATAAATTTGATTGGTTGGGTGATGATCCTATTTTGGTAATGAGATTAAGTATGTACCATGGGATGATAATTTTATTTTGATTGTGATTGATTCCATCGATTAGGTGAATATGTGATGAAAATTGAATTGATCCCATCGTAATAAAATTGAATTGATCCCATTGATTGTGGGAATTTTGATGAAATTGAGTTGATCTTATCGATCATATGAATCTTGATGAATTTGATCCGATCATATGAATTTGTAATTGAATTGATCAGATCATATGGAATTTTGATTGATCCGATCATATGATTCTTGATGAAATTGAATTTGAGCCGACTGTGGAATATTGTGATGAAATTGTAATTGATCCGATCGTATGGAATTATGATTGATTCAATTATGGCATTATGATGAAAATTGATTCGATTATGGCATTATGATGAAAATTGATCCGATTATGGCATTATGATGAAAATTGATCCGATTATAGCATTATGATGAAGATTGATTCGATTATGGAAAAAAAAAAAATTGATCCGATTATGGCATTATGATGAAAATTGATCCGATCATATGGAATTTTGATGGAATTAAAATTGATCCGATCATATGCTTGGAATGATTAGATTATCATGATAAGTGATCTGGACCGTTAGATTATCTTTGGGAGTGGTTGAAATAATTTTGAGCGGTTAGATTACCATCAATAGTGATTTATACCGTTGAATTTTTTCATCATCAATATTTGTATGCTCATTGCCATAGTTAGATGCTTATTGCCATAATTAGGGTAGAAAACCCTAAAATGGAAAGAAAGTAACAGTTAGGGTAGAAAATCCTAAAAAAATGAAAATAAAATAATAATTAGGGTAGAAAACCCTAAAATGGAAAGAATGTAACAATTAGGGTAGAAAACCCTAAAAAAATGAAAATAAAATAACAATTAGGGTAGAAAACCCTAAAATGGAAAGAATGTAACAATTAGGGTAGAAAACCCTAAAAATAGAAATAAAATAATAATTAGGGTATAAAACCCTAAAATGGAAAGAAAGTAACATTTAGGGTAGAAAACCCTAAAATGGAAAGAAAGTAACATTTAGGGTAGAAAACCCTAAGATGGAAAGAAAATAACAATTAGGGTAGAAAACCCTAAAATGGAAAGAAAATAACAATTAGGGTAGAAAATCCTAAAAAATGGAAAGAAAATAACAATTAGGGTAGAAAACCCTAAAAATGGAAAGAAAATAATTAGGGTAGAAAACCCTAAAAATGGAAAGAAAATAATTAGGGTAGAAAATCCTAAAATGGAAAGAAAATAACAATTAAGGTAGAAAATCCTAAAAAATGGAAAGAAAATAGCAATTAGGGAGAAAACCCTAAAAAATGGAAATAAAATTACAATTAGGGTAGAAAACCCCAAAATGGAATGAAAGTAGCAATTAGGGTAGAAAATCCTAAAATGAAAAGAAAATAGCAATTAGGGTAGAAAACCCTAAATATGGAAAGATAATGGCAATTAGGGTCTTGCCATGCTTAGAAGATAGCCTACTAGATCATGCCATGTAGGCTCTTGCCTTATTTGCAATACATGCCATATTTGAAAGATTTTTAAACAATCTTACTGTATGTGAATTTCTTGTCATAAATGTTTTATGTGCCATATTTAGATAGAATATTCTATTTTTTGGCAATAACTTATTTTATACAACACCCTAGTTAAACTACCATAAATGCACACTTCTAGAAGACAATGTAGGTGTGGGGACGTGCATTTAGGCACCCACATTCTTGGGAAGGGCGTAATGGGAATAATAAAACCTTAATAAAGAAAGAGAATTCTTTGCCAAACCTTCCAAAATTAGAATTCAGAATGAAAAGGGTAATTTAGGACGATTTGCCCCTCGGTAAACCCTAAACCTAGAATAGGTTCTAAACCCTAAACCTAGAATAGGTTCTCAATCATTAACCTAGAACAGGTTATCCTTCCCGAACTACGCGGATTCTGATTCCTAGGGCAAACCCTAGGATACGTAGGCTATTTGGGAGAAACCCAAATTCGGATCCACACCTTAGTCCGCTCGGACTATCCATAGATCCACTAGGATATCCATATTCTAACCCAGAAAGGGTTATTCAAACTTTAGTCCACTCGGACTATCCATAGATCCACTAGGATATTTATCCAAACCTTAGTCCACTCGGACTATCCATAGATCCACTAGGATATCCCCCATATTTTAACCCAAATAGGGTTATCCACACCTTAGTCCACTTGGACTATCCATAGATCCACTAGGATATTATCCACATTCCAACCCAAATAGGGTTATTCTTAGATCCACTAGGACTATCTATCAGTCCACATGGACTATCCAGATCCTAACCCATAGGATTTCTCAACCATTCAAGCATAAATTTCAACTTGAACAATGAACTTAATCATGCACAAGCATAAATCACATCAATAAACTTTAATCACACCTGAACTACGATGGTGAACCTGATTTTCGGAATAATTCCGTGATACGTAGGCAATCTGATGGATACAGATTCGGTTCAATGATATCAAACCACTTGGTTTGGTTTAATTTAATAAATAGAGTCTAGCATAGGAAAGGTATAGGAGACCGATTTCGATCGGGCGGTTTGGGTGCCTAACCCCTTCCCATAACCGTAACCTGACGCTTACCCAATCTCTGATGGACCAGAATTCCAATCTAAGGGTCATGAGTCAATCGAAGTCTTACCTTAGGGTGAGATTTCACATTTCTAAGGTCCTAGACCTAAATCTAGGTGGCGACTTCTAAAGATTTCCATCTTTGTCCTCACAGTAAGGTAGCAGTTTTTTGTGACCCCAGTAGTAGGGTCGATGCTAGGGTCAGTTGTTCCATCGACCCTTGGTGCGACCACCCATAATCTGGACTTCCCAAACACTGGGGGTCGATGTTAGGGTCTGGTAGGGTCGATTGGCCATTGACCCCCATGCGACCCCCCGTGGGTTTAGTCAAAATTTTCATCCTACAGTCCATTCCTTCGTGTTTGGGTCCTATGGCTTGCTTCTACAATCCATTACATACATGTTCTATGGCTTAGAACCATAGTTTATTCACCCACATGGTTTTAATGATCTCCCTCATGGTTTTCCCTTTGTAACCAAACCTTGGGTGGATGATTTAGGTTTCTCCTAGATCATACCCTCTTCACTATCTATTCTAAGGTCTTTAGAATTCCATGGAGATAGTATCCTTACCTGAGAATTAGGCTTGTTTCTCTGAAGCCTTCTCTTTGATCTTCTTCTCCACTTTCCTTCTCTTCTCTTTCTCTTCTCCTTCTCTTCTCCTTCTCTTCTCTTTCTCTCAATCCAATTAGAGTTTTAAAAGGAGTGAAAGAGGCTTAGGGATGTCCTATTTATAGAGTAGAAACTCCCAAAATAAGTCCCAATGAGATTACGAAAGAGTCCCATTGAAATTTGGAAAGTTCCTAATTCACAATTTCTATCGGCAGACTGGGGGTCGATGAGGGGGTCAGAGATCCCATCAACCCCTAGTTCTAAGTTGTCCAACCCCCGATCAGAAACTCAGGGTCTGACTTTTTATCTTGGGGGGGTCCGACCCTGCCTTGTTGGGTATGTGACCCTTCCCCTTATTTTTGTGTTTTTGGGTCAGTTTAATACCTGGGATCGTTATCACCTTCATGCACTTGATCCATTTGGCTCGACCATGATGGATAGACCTGGTTCAAGGTGGTAAGACAGGGTTAGTTTGATATGGGTCTTACAACTCCCCCCTACTTATAAAAATTTCATCCTCGAAATTGTACATACCTTCCGAGTCGAATAGTTGAGGGTATTGCTTTCGCATAGCATTCTCTTCTTCCCATGTGATTTCTTCCATATCTCTACTTCTCCAGGTGACCTAACATAATAGATATCACGGTTGCATAGTCGTTGAACCTTTTGACTAGTGATTTCAGTTGGTGCTACTTTAAATGTCAAATCTTCAGTCAAATCAGGTAGGTCAACTGTCAAAACGTGTGTCGGATCCTTGACATACTTCTTCAGTAAGGAAATATGAAATACGTCATGCAGACTTGACATAGATGGTGGTAGTGCTAACTGGTAAGCCATTTTCCCACGCTTAGCTAGAATCTCATATGGCCCGACATATCTTGGACTTAATTTCCCTTTCTATCCATACCGTTTCAAACCTCGCATAGGTGATACTTTTAAGAATACTTTATCACCCACGACGAATTCAAGGTCGCGGCGTCGAGTATCTGCATATTGCTTCTGACGATTCTGAGCTGTTCTCACTCTTTCCTTGATAATGTCGACCACTCGACAAGTCTCTTCAACAAATTCCGGTCCAACAATACTATGTTCCCCAACTTCATTCCAAAATAAAGGAGTTCGACACTTCCTGCAATATAGTGCTTCATAGGATGACATCTGTATAGTAGCTTGATAGCTATTGTTATAAGCGAACTCAATCAGTGGTAAATTTTCTTCCCATGATCCTTTAAAATCAATTACACATGCTCGAAGCATATCTTCTAGAATCTGAATTGTACGCTCTGACTGTCCATCTGTCTGTGGATGGAATGCGGTACTAAACTTCAATGTTGAAACCATAGCCTTTTGCAAACCTTCCCAAAACTTTGAGGTAAATCGTGTCGGACACAATGCTTTCAGGTACACCGTGTAATCGCACAATGTTATCCACATATAGCTTAGCTAACCTGTCCAGTGTATACTGAGGTCGTATAGGTATAAAGCGAGCTGTTTTAGTCAGGCGGTCTATAATCTCCCAAACTGTGTCAACTACTCGAGGAGTCAATAGTAATCCTATGACGAAGTCAATAGTGATGCAGTCTCATTTCCATGCTAGTTCCGATAATGGTTGTAATAGTCCTGCCGGTTTTTGTCTTTTAGTCTTTACTTTCTGACAATTTAGGCATTGAGACACGAACTTAGCTACATCTGCTTTCATTCCTCTCCACCAATATAATTTCTTTAAATCATGATACATTTTTGTACTTCCAAGATGTATCGAATAGATGGTGGTATGGGCTTCTTTCATCAATCGGTGTCTAATGTCCAAGCTTTCTATTTTAGGTACACATATTCTTCCATTGTATTTCAGTACCTTCTCTTCGTCCAAGGTGAACTCAGGGTTAGTCCTACCTTTTTTGATGTCCTTTTGTACCGTTCTTAGGTAATGGTCTATGTCACACCCCATTTCTGCACCATTCAGAACGGTGTGATGAACCACTATAAACCAACGGTTCAACCAGGATCTCTAATAGGCGGTATCCATTAAAAATAAAATCATGCACATCCCCAACCATAATAAAAAAATACACAATAGCGAAAGTCTTATAGTAAATGAACTGAGCATTCTAAATGTAATAATCATAATTAAAAATATCAAATTATTGATATATCAAATGAGACATAAATAATTAAAATATCAATTACATTTTTATAAATCCAAATAAAATCCTAATAGAACATGCATGAGTTGCACTCGCATGAGGGGTCACACGTATCCTCCAAGTCTTCAGCCTCCATTACAGCAACACGTGCATACACCGAATCATTTATATAATCTGCAAATGGGTACCTGCATCATCAACTAAAAATATTCGATGTCGAGAGGGTGAGCACACATCATGGCTCAGTGAGCAAACAAAACAAGGCTACAAACATATACATGCATTCAATTCATATCTTTGATCTGGTAAATAAGTTTGCAATGTGCTATAGAAAGGATAGGTGGCCAAAGATCACGTTTATTGATGCCGCACCTCTATACAGAAGTGTGTGAAGCCGCCCAAAGGTAACATTTATTGTCGACTCACATGCACCCAACCATGGACAACGTACACACAAAGGTCACATTTATTGTTGTACCCGTTGCCCATACCAACACGTAAACCTCAGCTGGTGAGGGCTCGCAAATTGGGCTCGCAACTAACCAATCCTATTGTCAATCAGTATATCCAAGGCCTCACCCCAGCATCCCTCAATACGTCCATAGAGATAGGGCTAAGGCCCCCCGACAGAGTCAGAGACTACACGGTCCGAGACCACCTCCCCTCATACCCTATGACGTAATAGTTCTGCTAAGGTAATAGAGATACGACGATATCAGTGGATAAGACTTGAGTTAGAGATAGAGCTAGAGTGCTGAGGCCCCGCCTATGACACCTCCCCCTGATACTCGCTCGCATCAAGCACACCAACCACACACATACAACCACATGCCTATTTCTATCATCATCATCATCATCATTATCATAAACAATAAATAAATATGCATGAACAGTAATAATAGAAATATTGGATGACATGTTGAATGCACATAACAATCATACACGCATAAAATCATTCATGGCATTGGACTCAAGAATAAAAACAGTTTATTATTAACTAATTAGTTTTGGTCTTGTTTCCTCACATTACTTCATTGTAGATCCTCTTTCAAGCTTTAAGAATCAACTATATATCGATATTATATCACTAGAAGACCTAACCAAGTCGATAGAATTTAATTAGAATTAATTTTGATTTTAAAAAGCATACTGTTAACTGGGGGTCGATGCTAGGGTCGGAGGTTTCATCGACCCTGGGTGCGACCACCCCTATTCTGGACTTCCCGAATACTGGGGGTCGATGATCAGGGTCTGGTAGGGTCGATTGGCCATCAACCCCCCGTGCGACTCCCTGTGGGTTTAGTTAATTTTTCATCCTACAGTCCATTCTTCATGTTTGGGGTCCTATGGCTTGCTTCTACAATCCATTCCACACATGTTCTATGACCTAGAACCGTGGTACATTCACCTAGATGGCTTTCATGATTTTCCCCATGGTTTTCCATGAAAACCTAACCATGGGTGGATGATTTGGGTTTCTCCTACATCATTCCCTCTTCTCTATCTATCCTAAGGTCTGTAGAATTTCATGGGGATAGTATCCATACCTGAGAATTAGGCTTGTTTCTCTAAAGCCTTCTCATTAATCTTCTTCTCCTTTCCTTCTCTTCTCTTTCTCTTCTCCGTCTCTTCTCTTTCTCTCAATCCAATTAGGATTCTAAAAGGAGTGAAAGAGGGTTAGGGACGTCCTATTTATAGAGTAGAAACTCCCAAAATAAGTCCCATTGAGATTAGGAAGGAATCCCATTGAAATTAGGAAAGTTTCCCAATTTTTGGTTCGTGCTGTTTTTACCGATTATCGGGGGTCGATGGGGGGGTCAGAGACACCGTTGACCCCTGGTTCTTAAAATGTCCGACCCCCGGTATAAAATTGGGGGTCTGAGTTTTATACTGGGGGGTTCCGACCCTCCCTTGCTGGGTATGCGACCCTCCCCCTATTTTTGGTATTTTTTGGTCATTTTAATACCTGGGATCGTGATCTCCTTCACGCACTTGATCCGTTTGGTTCGACCATGATGGGTAGACCTGGTTCAAGGTGGTAAGACCCATTTAGTTGGATACGAGTCTTACAACTCCCCCCTAATTATAAAAATTTCCTCCTCGAAATTGTACATACCTTCTGAGTCGAATAAGTGAGGGTATTGCTTTCGCATAGCATTCTCTTCTTCCCATGTAATTTCTTCCATGTCTCTACTTCTCCAGTGACCTTAACATAATAGATATCTTGGTTTCATAGTCATTGAACCTTTCGGCTGGTGATTTCAGATGGTGTTACTTCAAATGTCAAATCATTAGTCAAATCAGGTAAGTCTATTGTCAAAACGTGTGTTGGATCCTTGACATATTTCGTCAATAAGGAAATGTGAAATACGTCATGCACACTTGACATAGATGGTGGTAGTGCTAACTGGTAAGCCACTTTCCCATGCTTAGCTAGAATCTCATATGGCCCGACATACCTTGGACTTAATTTCTCTTTCTGTCCGAACCGTTTCAATCCTCGCATAGGCGATACTTTTAATAATACTTTATCACCCACGATGAACTAAAGGTCTCGACGTCGGGTATCAGCATACTGCTTCTAACAATTCTGAGTTGTTCTCACTCCTTCTTTGATAATTTTGACCACTCGACAAGTCTCTTCAACAAATTCCGGTCCAACAATACTACGTTCCCCGACTTCGTTCTAAAACAAAGGAGTTCGACACTTTCTGCCATACAGTGCTTCATAGGGTGACATCTGTTTAGTAGCCTGATAGCTATTATTATAAGCGAACTCAATCAGTGGTAACTTTTCATCCCATGATCCTTTGAAGTCAATTACACATGCTCGAAGCATATCTTCTAGAATCTGAATTGTACGCTCCGACTGTCCATCTGTCTGTGGATGGAATGCAGTACTAAACTTCAATGTTGTACCCATAGGCTTCTGCAATCCTTTCCAAAATTTTGAAGTAAATCGTGGATCTCTATCGGACACAATACTTTCAGGTACACCCTGTAATCGCACAATGTTATCCATATACAGCTTAGCTAACCTCTCCAGTGTATACTGGGGTCGTATAGGTATAAAGCAAGCTATTTTAGTCAGGCGGTTTACAATCACCCAAATTGCATCAACTACTCGAGGAGACAGTGGTAATCTTGTGACGAAGTCCATAGTGATGCAGTCCCATTTCCATGCTGGTTCCAGTAACGGCTGTAACAGTCCTACCGGTCTTTATCGCTCAGCCTTTACTTTTTGACAATTTAGGCATTGAGACATGAACTTAGCTACATCTGCTTTTATTCCTCTCCACCAATATAGTTTCTTTAGATCATGATACATCTTAGTGCTTCCAGGATGTATCGAATAGATGGTGGCAAGGGCTTCTTTCATCAATCGGTGTCTAATGTCCACACTTTCTGTTTCGGGTACACATATTCTTCATTTGTACTTCAATACCTTTTCTTCGTCCAAGGTGAACTCAGGGTTAGTTCTACCTTTTTCGATGTCTTCTTGTACCGTTCTCAAGTAAGGGTCTGATTTGATAGCAGTTTTCACTTCATCAACTATATCTGGTATAATTTTCAATGTGGCGAACATATTTGAAAATCGATGAATAAACCCTTGGTTGGCTGATCCATCTGGTGCATCTATCACAAACTGCTCGTTACCTTGCTTGAATACCTTTCTGGTAGTACACATTGCGGCAGTTGTGCTAATATCTCCTTAAGATTTTATCATTGCCTTTCTGCTCAACGCATCGGCTACTACATTATCTTTCCCTGGATGATACTGGATATCACAATCATAGTCTTTCAATAGTTCCAACCATATTCTTTGTCTCATATTCAGCTCCTTCTGATTAAATAGATAAGTAAGACTTTTCTGGTCTGATTTAATCTGAAACTTCTCCCCATACAGATAATGTCTCCATATTTTTACAGCATGTACTACTGCCGCTAGTTCCAAATCATGAGTGGGGTAGTTCTTTTCATGTGTCTTCAGTTGTCTTGAGGCATATGCAATTACTTGTTCTCCTTGCATAAGTACACATCATAATCCCAGTCCAGACGCATCGGTGTACAAGATGAATGGTTTTCCTGGAATCGGGATGGTCAAGATTGGAGCTAATATCAATCTAGCTTTCAAGGTTTGGAAACTCTTCTCGTATTTGTCTATCCAGACAAACTTCTCGCCCTTCTTAGTCAAACTGGTAAGAGGTACGGCAATTCAGGAATAGTCTTCCACAAATCGTCGATAATACCCAGCTAGACCTAGAAAACTTCTAATTTCTGCAATGCTCTTCGGTGCTTCCCACTTTACAATAGCCTCGATCTTGCTGGGATCCACTTTAATTCCTTCCGCGGATACTACATGGCCTAGAAATGCGACTTCCTTTAGTCAAAACTCACACTTTGTAAATTTGGCGTAGAGCTTTTCCCTTCGTAGTCACTGCAGAGCGGCGTTTAGATTCTTGACATGAGTTTCCTCGTCTTTGGAGTAGACTAATATATCATCAATGAATACAATAACTGTTGTATCCAACATGTCGCGAAAAACCCGATTCATAAGTTCCGTAAAGGTTGCTGGTGCATTTGTCAACCCAAAAGACATGACCAAAAATTCATAATGTCCATATCTGGTCCTGAATGCTGTCTTGGGGATATCACCATCCTTAATCATCAGCTGATGGTAGCCTGACCGAAGATCAATCTTTGTGAACACTTTGGCACCTTGCAACTGATCGAACTGATCATCGATCCGAGGCAATGGATACTGATTCTTGATTGTCAGTTTATTCAATTCTCGGTAGTCTATACACAAGCGAATGCTACCATCCTTCTTCTTCACGAATAATACTGGCGCTCCCCATGGTGATTTGCTAGGGCGAATGTAACCCTTGTCCAGCAGTTCCTGTAGTTGTACTTTCAATTCCTTCAGTTCAGTAGGAGCCATTCAATAAGGTGCTTTCGATACTGGTGCGGCTCCAGGTACAAGATCTATAACGAACTCTGTAGCTCGGTCAGGTGGTAATCCTGGTAATTCTTCAGGAAATACGTCTGGATAGTCACGCACGATATCAATATCTTCCATTCGTGGTGCTTCCTTGGTAATGTCAACCACAGATACTAAATAACCGACTGCTCCTTTCTCAAGGCACTTTTTAACCTTTAGCGTCGAGAGTATGAGCTTTCATTTTTGGGGAAGTTTCGTTCCTGTAAAACTGAACTCTGCTCCTTCCTTGTCTTTAAATGTCAGCTTCTTTTCGGCACACAATAGGTTTGCAGAATGCTGAACTAACCAGTCCATTCCCAGGATGACGTCAAAGTCTGCCATCTCAAGTTGGATCAAGGTTGCATCCAAGGTCTTGTCATCAATAAGAACTGGACATGGTCCATAACCTTTTTCTAACTCCAATTCTAATCCCATAGGTGATCGTACAAGTAGTTTGTAGTCTAAGGATTTAAGGGGTAGGTTTAACTTCTTTCCAAACGTCACAGATATAAAGGAATGAGTAGCTCCTGAATCAAAGAGTACTCTGGCGGGAATGCCATTAATAGGTACAATACCTATGATTTGTTTTGGTTTAGTCTACATGCTCATACAATGTAATACAACTAACAAAAATGTAAGTCATACCTGTAACCACATTAGGTGATGCGGCAGCATCCTCGGATGTAACCGCGTAAACTCGTCCTTGATGTAGCTGCTTCTTGGGCTTAGGACATTCCCTTGCTATTTGTCCCACTTGGTTGCAGTTAAAACATTTTATCCCTTCAGTAATTGGCTTCTGTTGCTGTTGAACTATGGGGATAGTCTTGACCGCAGCGGTAAAGCCTTGAGCACGGAAGGGTTTGAATGTCTTGTTATTCCCTCCATTATAAGAATTTCCAGCTGGCCTTTTTATACCTCTGTTTTGCATGAAATAACTCTCCTTCTGGCTCGATTCTATAACTCGAGCAATTTGTGCTGCTTCATTATAGATTTTCTTTTCATGTTCCAAAACATGCTCGCAGATGCTTCCCCTAAGTCCCATGATGAACCTTCGGGTCTTTGTGTTTTCCTCTTGCATACTTGTGGGTGCAAAGAAGAACAGCTCTACATAACGCTGTTGATACACATCCACGGTCATCTGTCCCTGATATAAACTCAGGAACTCTTTTCATAGAATCTCTGAAACTTCTTGGAAAGTACTTCTCAAAGAACACCTCTTTATAAATATCCCAAGTCAGTTGGGCGTGCTTTGTAAGTAAATACGTCCTGGTAAACCTCCACCAATGGTGTGCATCTCCTTTCAGCATAAAGGTGGCACACAACACTTTCTCTTCTTCATTTAATGTCATCATCATAAAGTTTCTTTCCATTTCATCAAACCAGTGTGCCGGCCATAAAGGATCTGTAGGCTTGCCATTGAATTCTTTGGGCTTTAATTTCAGAAAACGCTCCACTAGTCTGGAGTGGTCTAGTGGCTGTGGGACATGTGCTCCATATATAGGTGGTTGGTATTGATATCCACCTTGAGCTATTTCAGGATTCGGTACTTGAGCCTGCATGATAGGAGTGTGAGGTGCATGGAGTACTATGTTACTTCCCCCGGGTGCTGTGCTTACCTACCCAGCTGGCATTGGAGGTGTTTGTGCAGCTGGAAGAGTTATGCCTATGGCCGCTTGGATAGTAGCTTGTGCCTGTTGCATCTGTTGCAGCTGTTGGGCCAAGTTCATTAGGACTGTGGCCAAGTCTGTAGGTGGAGCTGGCAGATTGGTAGGATTTGCCTGCCCATTTATGACGGATGGTGCCGTGTTCCTGTCCCTCTGTGATTCTGGGTGTGTTTGGTTATCTTCCCCCACAGGTAGTGGTGGTGGGATAGAGTTATGGCTCTGTCTGGTTGCTCTGCGTCCCGCCATTAATTAATCTGATAGTGGGTTGCCTGAAAAATCATTGAACACGAGAGACAATCATTAATTACTTCATTCTCATATTTTAAATCCACTAACAAATGCAAATTTCAAAATTTTCAGATCATTCTGTCGAAAATGCTGTGTTTTCACTATAGGGTCGATGGTGGGGGTCGATGGGTGTCCGACCATCAGTATTCGACCCTGGGAAATCACCCATTCTTCCCGAGAGCCAGGGGTCGATGGGGGGGGGTCGGAGTATGTCCGACCCAGGGTGCGACCCCTGCTTCTCTGTCAGGTTCCCGAGAGTCGAGGGTCGATGCGGGGGTCGATGTGGGGGTCGATTGTTTTAATCGAATTTTCCGACCCCCAGACAAAAAATCTGATTTTTAAGTCCGATTCAAAGTTCATTTCTCATTCTTTCTTCTCCGCTTCGACTCAGCTCGTCCCTCTGAATTGCTACAGTGCCCATTCCGATCCGTTGGTGGTTTGCACTCCTCGTTTCGTCGTCTACACCTCCGCTACAAGTATTTCTTCTACCTTTTTATGTTTTTTGGGTTCTTAACCTAGGTTTTTGCTCATTTATCTCGTATTTTTCAAATTAAACTTTTTCCAACAGTAAAAATTCAATTTTTATTGGGGGCTTTTGTTGTTGGTGACTCAAGGAACAAAAGCCCTCAAAAATATTTGAGTTTCATCGGTTGGTTATCGAGAAACTTGAAATTTTCACTTTTTGCACTAATTTTGTCAAAATTTTGAATTTCTTGAAATTTCTTGCAATTCAATCTAATTAGTTGAAATTTCTGACTGTTTGAGTCTCACAAGATAGTTTAGGATCTATGTAAGTCCTCCTGCCCACGTATATGGGTGAAAAGTGAGGTTTTTGGCCCATTTACCTCGTTATTACGTCGAAATCTCAGGTTTTTCCTCTCTACTAACCCATTATTTGTTTTTCTTTCTTATTTGTAGATACTATGGCTCGTACCAAGGTACCCAGAGTTCGTGACCGTCTTCGTTTCCGTACCAAAGAAGTCGAGGCACAGTATGCCCACTACGCTTGCAAGAAGGTAAAGGGAGGCCACAAAGTGGACTTGGCTGACTTAGCCTTGTTCAATGTGGAGAGAGCATTTGGTGATATGGGATGGCTCCCTGTCATCACTTATGATGCGTGTACCCATCCTGACTTGGTATGCCAGTTCTACTGTAATCTCCAGGTGGTGGGAGATTACAATCATGTAGAGAGGGGAGATGAGCTTCGCATCACGAGCTACGTTAAGGTGGTTGACGTTTTATTTGATTATCGACAGCTAACAGACTTATTGGGAATTTCCTATGCTGGCCCCATGGTGTTCTGTGCTCTTGGAGAGCCCCAGTTCTTTTCTCTACAGATGAGGGCTGAGATCGATAGCCAGCTCATCCGACCTGATCGCTAGCAGATGAAAGCGAGTTGTCTGCGCTCAGATCCACGAGTATATTGCAAGATCATTCAGCATAACCTGATACCGCGGAGTGGTCATTACGAGAGGATCTCCAATTGACCCAGTATCTATTATATTGTATATGCACTAGGCAGCCCGTCTGCCTTCCATACATCATCATGCGTACCATGATCAGTGCCACGTTGCCCAGTCACACTGGAAACCTTCCTTACGGACGCATTATCACTACCTTGCTTACCCACCTGGGGGTTGACTTAGTGGATGAGAAGATTCAGGAGAAATCCTTCTCATCGCCTCTGGATTGGGAGGCTATTTGCAAGATGGACATGCAGGATGCCCAGGTCAGTGATGAGGAGAGGAACGTGATGGTGCACCCTCGCACTCTAGTGGAGATGGCTGATGCTGAGGCCGCAGCAGCAGCCGCTAGAGCAGGGGTTCCTGGGGATGATGACGATCGGTTGTACATGGATGTAGATGCTATACCCCCTCCATCACCTACTCATGCTACTGGAGCTGGTCCATCTTCTTCAGTTGGTCCTTCGCATGCAGTTGGTCCTTCGTATACTCCATCTGATGACATGACGAGGATATTACATGAGATACAAGAGGCTCAGTGTATGTCTGACCTGAGGATGGGAGAGCTTATAGAGGCTCAGCGTATGACTGACCAACTGGTGGCTGATCTCACAGCTAGTCTCCAGACGAGCCAGACTCAGCTAGCATGGTTGACCAGGGCCTACGCTGAGGACTATGATAGAGACTGTGAGGCACCACCTCCCCTATCACCTCCAGCTTCTTGATGTACTCCTTTTTTTTTTTTTTTTGTACTTTAGAGTAACTGTCCGGACTGTGGACTGTACTCTGCTTTAATTATATATATAAACGTTTGTTCTTCTTTTTGGTTGTATATATATTTGTTTCTCATTTAATAGATGCATTATTCTCTTTCAGTTTAGTCTCAAACAACACAGATGCTTATGGTGTGTTATTATTATGTCTTTTATATTTTTATCCTATCTCAGTTCACACCCTTTTTGTGGAAGTGTATGGTTTTACAGATAAAGCCTGAGATGCTCTGATACCAAGTTGTCACACCCATTTGTGCACCATTCAGAACGGTGTGATGAACCACTATAAACCAACGGTTCAACCAGGATCTTTAATAGGCGGTATCCATTAAAAATAAAACCATGCACATCCCCAACCATAATCAGAATAAATACACAATAGCGGAAGTCTTATAGTAAATGAACTGAGCATTCTAAATGTAATAATCATAATTAAAAATATCAAATTATTTTTATATCAACTGAGACATAAGTAAATAAAATATCAATTACATCTTTTATAAATCCAAATAAAATCCTAATAGAACACGCATGAGTTACACTCGCATGAGGGTGAGCACACATCATGGCTCAGTGAGCCAACAAAACAATGCAACAAACATATACATGCATTCAATTCATATCTTTGGTCTGGTAAATAAGTTTGCAATGTGCTATAGAAAGGATAGGTGGCCAAAGATCACGTTTATTGATGCCGCACCTCTATACAGAAGTGTGTAAAGCCGCCCAAAGGTAACATTTATTACCGACTCACATGCACCCAACCACGGACAACGTACACACAAAGGTCACTTTTATTGCTGTACCCGTTGCCCATACCAACACGTAAGCCTCAGCTGGTGAGGGCTCGCAAACTGGGCTCGCAACTAACCAATCCTAATGCCAATCAGTGTATCCAAGGCCTCAGCCCAGCATCCCTCAATACGTCCATAGAGATAGGGCTAAGGCCCCCTGGCAGAGTTAGAGACTACACGGTCCGAGACCACCTCCCCTCATACCCTATGACGTAATAGTTTTGCTAAGGTAATGGCAATGCGACGATGTCAGTGGACAAGACTTGAGTTAGAGATAGAGCTAGAGTGCTGAGGCCCCGCCTATGACACCTCCCCCTGATACTCGCTCGCATCAAGCACACCAACCACACACATACATCCACATGCCTATTCCTATCATCATCATCATCATCATTATCATAAACAATAAATAAATATGCATGAACAATAATAATAGAAATATTGGATGACATGTTGAATGCACATAACAATCATACACGCATAAAATCATTCATGGCATTGGACTCAAGAATAAAAATAGTTTATTATTAATCAATTAGTTTTGGTCTTGTTCCCTCACCTTTACTTGATCGTAGATCCTCTTTCAAGCTTTAAGAATCAACTATATATCGATATTATACCACTAAAAGACCTAACCATGTCGATAGAATTTAATTAGAATTAATTTTGATTTTAAAAAGCATGCTGTTAACTGGGGTCGATGCTAGGGTCGGAGGTTTCATCGACCCTGGGTGCGACCACCCATATTCTGGACTTCCCGAACACTAGGGGTCGATGATCAGGGTATGGTAGGGTCGATTGGCCATCGAACCCCCGTGCGACCCCCTATGGGTTTAGTCAATTTTTCATCCTACAGTCCATTCTTCGTGTTTGGGGTCCTATGGCTTGCTTCTACAATCCATTCCACACATATTCTATGGCCTAGAACCGTGGTACATTCACCTAGATGGCTTTCATGATTTTCCCCATGGATTTGGGTTTCTCCTACATCATTCCCTCTTCTCTATTTATCCTAAGGTCTGTAGAATTTCATGGGGATAGTATCCATACCTAAGAATTAGGCTTGTTTCTCTAAAACCTTCTCCTTAATCTTCTTCCCCACTTTCCTTCTCTTCTCTTTCTCTTTTCTTTCTCTTCTCTTTCTCTCAATCCAATTAGGGTTCTAAAAGGAATGAAAGAGGCTTAGGGACGTCCTATTTATAGGGTAGAAACTCTCAAAATAAGTCCCATTGAGATTAGGAAGGAATCCCATTGAAATTAGGAAAGTTTCCTAATTTTCTGTTCAAACTGTTTTTATCGATTACCGGGGGTCGATGGAGGGGTCGGAGATACCGTCGACCCCTGGTTCTTAAAATGTCTGACCCCCGGTATAAAATTGGGGGTCTGACTTTTATACGGGGGGGTTCCGACCCTCCCTTGCTGGGTATGCGATCCTCTCCCTATTTTTGGTGTTTTTGGTTCGGTTTAATACCTGGGATCGTGATCTCCTTCACGCACTTGATCCGTTTGGTTCGACCATGATGGGTAGACCTGGTTCAAGGTGGTAAGACCGGGTTAGTTCGATACGGGTCTTACAGTCTAATTTGATAGCTGTGTTTACTTCATCAATTATATCCGATATAATCTTCAATGCGGTGAACATATTTGAAACCGATGAATAAACACTTGGTTGGCTGATTCATCCGGTGCATCTATCACAAACTGCTCATTATCGTGATTGAATACCTTCCATGTAGTACACATTGCAGTAGTTGTGCTAACCTCTCCCTGCGATTTTATCATTGCCTTTCTACTCAACGCATCGGCTACTACATTAGCTTTCTCCGGATGATACTGGATATCACAATCATAGTCTTTCAATAATTCCAACCATCTTCTTTGTCTCATATTCAGCTCCTTCTGATTAAATAGATAAGTAAGACTTTTATGATCTGATTTAATCTGAAACTTCTCCCCGTACAGATAATGTCTCCATATTTTTACAGCATGTACTACTGCTGCTAATTCCAAATCATGAGTCGGATAGTTCTTCAATTGTCTTGAGGCATAGGCAATTACTTGTTCTCCTTGCATAAGTACACATCCTAATCTCAGTCCTGACGCATTAGTCTACAAAATAAATGGCTATCCTGGAATCGATATGGTCAAGATCGGAGCAGATATCAATGTACCTTCAACGTTTGGAAACTCTTCTCGCATTTATCAGTCCAAATAAACTTCTCACCCTTCTTAGTCAAACTGGTAAGAGGTACGGCAATTCGGGAATAGTCTTCCATAATTCATCGATAATACCTAGCTAGACCCATGAAACTTCTAATTTTTGCAACGCTCTTTGGTGCTTCCCACTCTACAATAGCCTCGATCTTGCTGGGATCCACTTTAATTCCTTCAGCGGATACAACATGGCCTAAAAAAGCAACTTCCTTTAGCCAAAACTCACACTTTGAAAATTTTGCATAAAGCTTTTCCTTACGTAGTCGCTGCAGAGCGGCGTTTAGGTTCTTAATATGAGTTTTCTCGTCTTTGGAGTAGACCAATATATCATCAATGAGTACAATAACCGACGTATCCAAAATGTCGTGGAATACCCGATTCATAAGGTCCCACCCCAATTCTGCACTATTCAAAATGGTGTGATGAACCGCTAGCAAACCAACGGTTCAACCAGGACCTCGGACAGACGATATCCGTTTTATCTAAACCTCATACATCCACATTCATAATCAGAATAAATACACTATAACGGAAGTCTTATAGTAAAATGAACTGAGAATCTACTATGATATTAATATTTAAATAGCAAATTATTCTGTGTCAACTAAGACATAAATAAATATCAAATACAAGTCTTTACTAAATCCAAATAATGAAAATAACATATAATCGAATACACATGAGTTGCACTCGCAACAGGAGTCATGCGTATCCAATTCATCTTTAACTTCCATCGCCGCCATGTGCCCGTACACTGGAGCATTGACATAATCTTCGACGATAGTATCTGCATCATCAACTAAAAATATTCGACGTCGAGGGGGTGAGCACACATCATGGCTCAGTGAGCAAACAAAACAATGCCACAATACATATGCATGCAATCAATTTATATCTTTGGTCTAGTTTAAAGTTTGCAATATGCAATAGAAAGGTTTTGGGTGGTCAAAGGTTAACGTTTATTGACCCCTCCTCTATACACAAGTATGTGACGCCGCCTGAAGGTAACGTTTATCATCGACTCACAAGCACCCAATTCATGAACATTGTACAACAAAGGTTAACGTTTATTGATGTATAGTGCCATACCAACACGTAAGCCCCTATTGGCGAGGGCTTGTAAACTGGACTCGCAACTAGCCAATCCTAATGCTAAATAGTGTATCCAAAGCTTCACCCCAGCATCCCTCAGAACGTCCATAGAGATAGAGTTAAGGCCCCCCGGTAGAGTCAGAGACTACAAGGACCGAGACCACCTCCCCTGATACTCTACGACGTAATAGTTCTGCTAAAGTAATGGCGATACGACAATGCTAATGCACAAGACTTGAGTTAGAGATAGAGCTAAAGTGCTGAGGCCCATCCTATGACACCCCCCTGATACTCGCTCGCATCAAGTACACCAACCACATACATATATTCGCATGCCTATTCCTATCATCATCATCATTATCATGTTATAAACAATAAAGTAAATATGCATGAACAATAAATAGAAATATCGGATGACATGTTGAATGCACATTACAAGCATGTTCGAATAGAATCAAGCATAGCATTGGACTCAAGAAATAAAACAGTTTATTATTAACCAATTAGTTAAGAGTCTTGTTTCCTCACCTTAGCTTGCTAGTAGATCCTCTTTCATGCTTTAAAATCACTTTATATTGTTATTATATTGCTAGAAGACCTAACAAAGTCGATAAAATTTAATTAAAACTAATTCTAAATTTAAAAACCATGTTGTTAACTGGGGGTCGGAGCTAGGGTCTGAGTTTTGATCGACCCTGGGTGCGACCACCCCTATTCTGGGCTTCTCGAACATTAGGGGTCGATGCTCAGGGTCTGGTAGGGTTGATTGGCCAACGACCCCCCATGCGACCCCCTGTGGGTTTTGTCGATTTTTCTTCCTTCAGCCCATTCTTCGTGTTTGGGATCCTACGGCTTGCTCGTATAGTCCATTCCACACATGTTCTATGGCCTAGAACCAGGATTCATTCACCTATATGGCTTTCATGATTTCCCCCATGGTTTTCCATGAAAACCTAACCATGGGTTGATGGTTTGGGTTTCTCCGAGATCATACCCTCTTCATTATCTACTCTAAGGTCTTTAGAAACTCGTGAAAATAGTATCCATACCTGAGAAGATTACTCCTTCTCTGCAACTCTTCTCCTTTTGCTTTCTTCTCTTATTTCCTTTTCTTCTCTTTCTCTCAATTCAATTAGGGTTCTAAAAGGAGTGAATGAGGCATAGAGACGTCCTATTTATAGAGTAGAAACTCCTAAAATAAGTCCCATTGAGATTAGGAAGGAATCCCATTGAAATTAGGAAAGTTTCCTAATTTCTGTTTTTACCGAGTACTGGGGGTCGATAGGGGCGTCGGAGATCCCGTCGACCCCTGGTCCTTAAAATGTCCGACCCCCCATAAAAAATTGGGGGTCTGACTTCTATACTGGGGGGTCCGACCCTCCCTTGCAGGGTATGCGACCCTCCCCTTATTTAAGTATTTTTGGGTCAGTTTAATACCTGGGATTGTGATCTCCTTCACGCACTTGGTCCATTTGGCTAAACCATGATTGGTAGACCTGGTTCAAGGTGGTAAAACCGGGTTAGTTTTATACGGGTCTTACAACTCCCCCCTACTTATAAAAAATTTCGTCCCCAAAATTGTTCATACCTTCAGAGTCAAATAAATGAGGGTATTGCTTTCGCATAGCATTTTCTTCTTCCCATGTAATTTCTTCCATGTCTCTACTTCTCCAACTGACCTTAACATAATAGATATCTCGATTGCGTAGTCGTTGAACCTTTCGGCTGATAATTTCAGTTGGTGTTACTTCAAAGGTCAAATCATCAGTCAAATCAGGTAGATCTACTGTCAGAATGTGCGTTGGATCCTTAACAAACTTCTTCAATAAGGAAATATGAAATACGTCATGCACACTTGACATTGTCACACCCCAATTCTGACCCAACCAGAATGGTGTGAGTGAACCGTCATTAAACCAACGGTTCACACTAGGATCTCGAATAGGCCGTGTCCACCCATACAAACCAATTACACATAACCACAATCAGAATATAAATATACAGCGGAAGACTTTAAATAGAATGAACTGAGTATCTATTGATAATTTAAATAAATATCCCATTAATCAAAATCAAACACATAATAATAATATCATTACATCCCTTTAATCCAATCAAAATAACTGAAATAAATAAATAAAATCCATCACAGGTACACGCAGAAAGGGCACTCGCATGAAGCGTCATGCTCGTCCTCTCCTGCTTGCACATCTAGAGCAGCCACACCTCCATACGCCGGAGCGTTTACAGTTATCCACAGTGTAACCTGCATCAACATCTAAAAACAATGTACGTACAAAGGGTGAGCACACCACACAGCTCAGTAAGACAATCAGATAGTTTCACAAGATTATGCATGAGTAACAATCAATTTTATGCTGTGGTCTGGTTTTAAGTTTGCAATGTGCTATAGAAAGGTTTGGTGGCCCCCGCACCTCTATACACGAGTGTGTGGCGTCGCACACATGCACCCATCATGGAATAGAGATAGAGCTAAGGTATACCCGCACCTCCCTTGATACTCTACCCATACCAAGTACCTAAGCCCCCACCGGCCGGGGCTCGCAAACTGGGCTCGCACTAACCAATCCTATATGTCAACAATGTATGCTCTATCCCAGCATAGCCGTCTACGGCATAGAGATAGAGCTAGAGCGTGCAGGCCGGGTCGGATACCACCACACCTCACCTCCCCTGATACCCTATCCGCAACTAACCCACTAGGATAGAAACAATACGCAGGTAGACCCTATCCCAACATAACTCCCTACGGCATAGAGATAGAGCTAAAGCATCGTGGACAAGCCAGCATCGACTCGGAATCCTCAGGTACCACACAACGATGGCCGGGACAACATCAATATCGGAGACCACCGTACCACGATCTTCCCCGATACCCCACCCGTACCAAGCATGTTAAGACAGAATACTACAAAAAGGTGCCGGTGTGAAGAGCGATCCCAGGCCCATGCCCCACTCCACACACCAACGAAAACAATCACATGCCTAACAATCACATCCTATGAATGCATGAACAATAATAATAACTGAAAGTAAAGGATGGCATGTGAATATGCACAAACATCACATCATAGATATTCAATGATTAACAACGAGTTACTGTCCATTAATTATTAGGTTTAGGTCAGATTCCCTTACCTGACACTCGTTCGATCACTTGCTCCACGTCGCAAGATCCAAACGATAAGTCACAAAGTCCTACATAATATTAGGGTTTCATTAGAATATATTGTTTAGGGTTTCATGTTGGTCAAAAACCAACAGAGATCACAAACTACCCTCGCAGAGCTGACCGGTGGCATGTACCGGTCGCAGCTCTGTGGGAAAGACTGGCGACCGGTATGGTCAGCCGGTCCCCCACAGATAACCTCCCGAGAGGTAGTGGTCGCAACATACCGGTCGCACTATGTGCACCCGGTATAGTCGACCGGTATGTCTCGGAAGACCATACATGGGTTCTTCGACTGCCGTCGATCATCCTCCATGGATTTTCAGGGTTTCTCCTATCCATTCTAAGTCTAGGCTTTGAGTTAGAGTTATCCCCAACTCATTCAAGTCTCGTTTCGATGAATATCATCTCGAAACTCAAATCTAGGGTTTGACGGCAACTTAGGGTTTATTGGCCAATTTAGGGTTTTAGATCAATACCTACTTTGCATGGTATTGATCCACCCACACAACTATCATAAGGTAAGAAGAGGGATTCAAACACTTACCGTTGACAGGCGTAGCGTGAGCTTCGTCAAACGGTAATGGCGGCACCTCCTTCTTCTTCCTAGCTCCTTCTCCTTTCCAAGCTCTTTCTCTTCTCTAGGGTTTGTGAGAGACAATGGAAAGGATTTGAGGGGTTTAAGGGTGTATTTATAGGCTAGAAATAGGGTTTAGTAACCCTACTAGGATTAGGAAACTTCTAGGATTCGAAATCAGGAAAGTGGGACCCGTAGAGACTAATTTCCAAATTCCCGCACATAGCTGTGCAGGCCATACCGGTCGACCGGTACCATCATCCGGTACCATCAACTGGTATCTAAAATCAGGTATAATTGGTCGACTTTGGTCCGATTTCGTACCTGTTTGTTATCCGCTTGCCCCGTCTGGCTCGATGATGATCGGAAGACCTGTCATAACACAAAACCAAGGTTTAGACTGGGTTTTAAGAGTGCGGGTCTTACAACTCCACCACCCTTAAAAGAAATTTCGTCCCGAAATTTGCATGTAGGTACTACAACTCCCCCACCCTTAAAAAAAATTTCGGCCTCGAAATTTGAACGTACCTTGATCGTCAAAAAGGTTAGGGTACTCCCTCCTCATCGTGCTCTCTTCTTCCCAAGTAATTTTCTCCACATTTTGGCTTCTCCAATGCACCTTCACATAGTGGATATCCTTGGTTCGAAGTTGCTGAACTTTTCGGCTTGAGAGCATTACAGGCACCACTTCGAAAGTTAAGTCTTCAGTCAAGTCTGGAGGATCAGCGCTCAAGATATGCGATGGATCTCTGACATACTTCTTTAATAATGATACATGGAACACATTATGAACGCTAGACATAGATGGTGGTAGAGCCAATTGATATGCTACATTACCACGTCGATTCAATATCTCATATGGTCCCACATACCTGGGGCATAGCTTCCCCTTTTTACCAAACCGTTTTAGACCACGCACCGATGACACCTTCAAGAACACTTTGTCACCCACTGCAAACTCCAGATCTCGACGTCGATTATCTGCATAGTGCTTCTGTCGAACCTGAGCTGTCTTTACTCTCTCTTTGATCTGATCAATTACTCGGCAAGTTTCTTCAACAAACTCCGGTCCTACAATTCTTCTTTCCCCCACTTCATTCCATAACAGAGGTGTACGACATTTTCTCCCATAGAGAGCTTTATATGGGGCCATCTGAATTGTAGCCTGATAACCGTTGTTGTAAGCAAACTCGATAAGTGATAACTTCTCATCCCAAGCTCCTTTGAAATCTAATGCACAAGCTCGAAGCATATCTTCCAAAATTTGAATGGTTCGTTCGACTGTCCGTCCGTCCGAGGATGGAAAGCCGTCTGAACTTCAACTTTGTTCCCATAGCTTTCCGTAATCCTTCCCGAACTTCGATGTAAAACGGGGATCTCTCGTCGGATACTATACTCTCCGGAACGCCATGAAGTTTGACTATATTATCAACATATAACTTGGCCAGTTTCTCCATGGTATACCGAGGTCTAACCGCAATAAATCGAGCCGTCTTGGTGAGTCGATCTACTATAACTCAAACCGCATCCACCGACCTTGGTGTCAAAGGTAGGCCGGTGACGAAATCCATGGTGATACAATCCCACTTCCATGCAGGTTCCGGTAATGGCTGTAGTAAACCCGCGGGTCTTTGCCTTTCCGCTTTAACTTGTTGGCAATTCGGACATTGGAACACAAAACGAGCTATATCGGCTTTCTTACCCCTCCACCAATAAAGTCTTCTTAGATCATGGTACATCTTGGTACTTCCCGGATGTACCGAATATGGAGTGTAATGAGCTTCGGTCATAACTCGGCCTCGTATATCGCATCTTCGCTCTCGTGTATACATAACCGTCCGCGATACTTGAGTACTTTGTCCGATTCCAAGGTAAAGTCAGGATTACACGAACCCTTCTCTAAGTCTTCCTGCACTGTCTTGAGATATGGATCCTGTAGGATTGCTACCTTGACTTCATCAATTAGACTCGGCGAGATCTTCAGTGCGGTGAACATCATAGTGAACTTATGAATCAAGCCTTGCTCAACTGGATCTTCTGCAGTTTTGATAATATGTTCTTCATCAATTTCCATCGAACTCGAGGCCGTAGCACACAATGCAGCATTTGTACTCGGTCCTGCCTCAGGTTTCGATGCCCACTTTTTATTAAGGCGTCAGCCACCACATTTGCTTTACCCGGATGGTACTGGATGTCGCAATCATAATCTTTTAACAATTCCAGCCATCTTCTCTGTCTCATATTCAGATCCTTCGAGTGAAGAGATACGTTAAGCTTTTGTGATCTGACTTGATCTAAAACTTCTCACCGTACAAATAGTCTCTCCAAGTCTTGATTGCATGAATAACCGCTGCTAGCTCCAAGTCATGCGTAGGATAGTTCTTCTCATGCTCTTTTAACTGTCTTGATGCGTAGCGATCACCGTTCTCCTTCCATCGGAACACACCCAATACTCAACCCCGAAGCATCCGTATATAGAGTAAACGGTACGCTTGGTTCGGGGATGGTCAGGATAGGTGCAGAGACAAGTCTTGACTTCAAAGTCTGGAAGCACTTCTCACACTCATCTGTCCATATAAATTTCTCTCCCTTCTTGGTCAATCTGGTGAGTGGAACCGCGATTCTGGAGTAATCTTCCACGAATCTTCTATAATAACCAGCCAACCCAAGGAAACTACGTATCTCTGCAACAGATTTTGGTGCTTCCCATCCTACTATAGCAGCTATCTTGCTTGGATCAACCTTGATACCGTCTCCAGATACAACATGGCCCAAGAAAGCCACTTCCTTCAGCCAAAACTCGCACTTCTTGAATTTTGCATAAAGCCTCACATCCCTCAGCCGTTGTAGGGCTGCCCTCAAATGCGCTGTATGAGTCTCCATGTCCTTAGAGTAAATCAATATGTCATCGATCAATACGATGACCGAAGTGTCCAACATGTCATGGAACACTCGGTTCATCAGTTCCATAAACGACGCTGGAGCATTGGTCAACCCAAAAGACATAACTAGAAACTCATAATGCCCATACCTCATTCTGAAAGCAGTCTTCAGAATATCTCCGGCCTTGATCTTCAATTGGTGATACCCCGATCGGAGATCGATCTTCGAGAAAACCTTTGCACCCTGGAGTTGATCGAATAGATCGTCGATCCTAGGCAAAGGATACCGATTCTTGATCGTCAACTTGTTTAGCTCGCGGTAGTCAATACATAGTCTTACACTTCCATCTTTCTTCTTGACGAACAACACAGGTGCTCCCCAAGGCGATATACTAGGTCGTATGAAGCCCTTATCCAGCAATTCTTGTAATTGGGTCTTCAACTCCTTTAACTCGGTCGGGGCCATCCTGTATGGTGCTTTAGACACCGGAGCCGAACCTGGTATAAGGTCTATCACAAATTCTGTAGCCCCGTCGGTGGTAAGCCCGGAAGATCTTCTCGGAAATACATCCGGAAACTCCCGAACCACCTCTATATCTTCCATCTTGAGTGACTCTGCTGTGAGGTCGACTACAGATACGAGATAACCCACTCCCCCTTTCTCCAAGCATTTCTTAGTCTTTAGGGCGGAGAGGATCAACTTCCGCTTCCTAGATAGCTTCATCCCAGTGAAACTATATTCCCTTCCCTCTTTGTCAGTAAGCACATGCTTCCTTTCACCACATAAAAGGATGGCCGAATGATGGCCTAGCCAATCCATCCCTAAAATGACATCAAAATCTGCCATCTCAAGTATTACTAGGCTTGCTTCTAAGTCCCGGCCCTCGATACTTACAGTACATGGTCCATAATACTTGGTCAAAGCCACTTCGACTCCTAGCGGAGAGCGAACTATCAAGCTTGGGTTCAATTGCTTGATTGGTAACTCCATTCGCTTCCCAAAAGAAACAGAAACAAAGGAGTGCGTGGCCCCAGAGTCAAATAATACTCTGGCGGGTAAACCGGCTACATTTACAATTCCAGTTACCACATCAGGTGATGCGGCTGCCTCTTCAGTGGTGACTGCATAAACTCTGGCTTGCTGGGGAGCTTGCTTCTTAGGTAGCGTGCAGTTTCTTGCAACATGTCCGCCGGCCGACAGTTATAACATTTAATATTTGGGTTGGGTCGGCTAATTGTGGCACGGTGGTGCCAGGTTGTTTCTCGCAGGTGCTGTAGCAGTCTGCCCCCCGTATGGGCGGAATGGTCTAGTATTATGGCTGGTGCGAAGAAGAACAGCTCTTCGTACCTCTGCTGATATACATCTACGGTCGACTGACCCTGCTGCAGGTTGAGAAACTCTCTCTCCATTTGATCTCTGAAGCTCTTTGGAAAGTATTTGTCGAAGAAAGCCAGTTTAAACACTTCCCAGTCAACTAGTGTGTATTTGTTCTCCAAATATGCCCGTGTGGAATTCCACCAAGCATTCGCGTCCTCTCTCAGCATATGAGTGGCAAACAGAACCTTCTCCTCCTCAGTGCAAGTCATCAATCGGAAGTTCTTTTCCATTTCAGAAACCCACTGTGCTGGCCACAATGGTTTCCCTGTCCTGCCTGTGAACGATGAAGGTTTCAACTTCAAGAATCTGTCCACAGACCTGCTAAGATCGTGCTGTCCCTGTGTGTCTGCTCCGTACCATGGTGGTGGATACGGATACGCCCCCGGATACGCAGAAGGCGACGGAAACCGATGCGGTGGTGGTACATTCTGTGCTTGGCCCCTCGGCCTTGGGCTACTCTGCACCGGTTGGGGAGTGTTAATTCCTCCTGACTCGGGCGTCTTTCCAGCGGAGACAGAACCTGCTTGCCTGAGCATCTTTAGTACTTCACTCAGAAATTCCTTCTGTTGAGCTTGCATCTGATAGACCAAGTTTGTAACTATGGTCTTGGAATTCCTGTGGGGTGGTCCCGGTAATTCTGTCGGTACTTCCGGGGCCTGTTCCTCCTCCACTTCAGGGCTGGTTTCTCTAACCTGGTCCTGCTCAGCTTGCTCTTCTTCTAGGCGCATCCTGACCTGATGACGCTTCCGACCCCTTCGACCGTTTCCACCTGCCATCTCAGACTATTTATTTGGATTTGAGAAGAAGACATAACACGTGAGAATCATCAATAATAGTAGTGTTAGTCTTGAATAATACAGGGAAAAATAGTCGAGAAGTAACATTTCAATTACAAAATTTTAGAAATTTTTAATTCAATTTTTCTGGCTCTTTGAGGCGTACCGGTCGCAACATACCGGTCGCACACCTGTGGAAATATGCTGCGACCGGTATAGTCGACCGGTCAGAATTAAAATTCTGGCCGAGACATAGCGGTCGCATGTCTATGAGATACCGGTCGACACTCTGTATACAGTGTTGCGACCGGTATAGTCAACCGGTCAGAAAATTTTTTGACCGAGACATAGCGGTCGCATACCTGGGGTGATACCGGTCGATAGGTATAGGCAAAACCGTCGACCGGTATGCCCAGAATTGACTTAAAATCGCGAAAAAGTGAGATTTTTCTCACTTTTCTTTTCTTCTTTCTCTCCGGTGGCGATTCTACTCTGGGTTCCGAGTTGCTACAGTCCGACCGGTGCTATTTGAAGCCGATTCCTTCCATTCAAAACCTAGCACATCGTCTCCAGGTAGGTCTCTACCCTCTCTCTCATATTTTTAGGAATTTTCCATATCGTCTTTATGTAGAAATTTAGGTTTTTCTTTGTTCGAGATGTTTTAACCGTAGGAATTCTTTTCCTTCGGCTTAGAAAGGGTTTAGGGACCCCCAAGAGCAAAAGCCCTCAACTAATTTGGGGTTCCACCGAACGATTTTCATAAAAATCGAATTTTTCATCTTTTGACCTAGGTTTTTCATGAAATTTTGAAATTTTTCTAATTTTTCGTAATTCTTGGGATTTCTTGCAATTTCTTGTTATAATTGCTTGTGATTGGCTTATTGAAGAGTGTGGGGGTTACGTAAGTCCTCCTTCCTATGTTTTTGGGTGAGTTCGAGGCTTTTTCTTAAATTATAGCCGTTATGCTATCGAAATTTCGAAAATTTTCTAACTTTTCACTTGTTTTTCACTTGTTTTGCAGTTTAAATGGCTCCTAGACGTGCTCTTGGCAAGCGTCCCCACGACTCGAGTTCACGTACCCCACAACCACCAGTTCCCCAATTGGATGAGCAATGGTTCCGTTCCTTGGAAGCACAAGCTCGATTTCCATGGTTCGATAACAAGAATATAGAATCTGGGCGTCGGGTCAACGTGGAACAGTTAGACCGGTTCGACGTGCGAGCGGTGTTCGACAGGCTTGGTTGGTTGCCCGTCATCTCTTACAGCTACACCACTCGTCCCAATCTGGTTAAGCATTTCTTTGCTAACCTGGAGCTGCATGGAAATGTGAACGATCCCAACCAAGGTAGGGATTTACGTATCTCCAGTTATGTCAGGGGTGTACACATCTCATTCAACACCCACCAGCTGGCCGACCTTCTAGGGGTTCCTAATGATGGAGACTTAGTGTATTGCCCTCCCAAAGCGAAGGGCTACTTGGACCGAGGACTGCGCCGGGAGATAGCTCACCAGATACTGAACCCTGGAGCTCCCATGAAGGCGGCTAGCTTGAGACCTGTACCTCGGGTCTACAGTCGCATTGTCCAGCACAACATCATCCCCCAGAGCGGCCATTATGGTGAGTTATCCCAGCTCACTCAGTACATCACTTATCGCATCTCACCGAGAGCGGGTCTCTCTCCCATACCTTATCATTAGGACTATGCATCAGGCGACCCTGGCCGATTAGGCCAGTAACCTTCCCTACGGTTGTCTCATTACTTTTCTTCTTGGCCGTCTGGGTGTGAGCATGAGAGGTGAGGTGACCGTCGAGGACACTATGACGTCTGATATAGACTGGGACGCCATTCTGAGGAAGCAGATGGTTGATCTGCCTGTTAGTGATGACGAGTTGGAGGCTCGCCCTCGTCCACTTGGGAGAGTAGCAGCAGCAGCAGCAGCGGCAGCTGCGGCCAATGCGGCCTATGCGGTAGAGATGGGGGATGATGATGATGACGATGTAGTTGGGGAAGCACCAGTGCCTGCCCCACAGCCTCCACCTGTACCACCACCATCTGTTCCCACAACTGGGCCATCTCAGCCCCCTCCCAACTCAGTGTTGAGTATGTTTACTGAGATCAGGGACACCCAGAGGGTCATCCTGGAGTCTCAGCGAGAGATGGGTCAGGAGTTGGGATGCCTGGCTCGTGGTCTACGGGTGACTCAGGACCAGGTGCATTGGCTTAGGGTCGCATACGAGCGGGACTATGATATAGCGGACCCCATTCCTCCCAGGCCTCCTACCCCATGATTTCCCATTCACTTTTCTTTTCATGTGACGGTTTATATAACAGGGTAACTTTCCGGTTTGTGGACTGTACCCTGTAGCATTACTTATCAGATACTCATTTTCTTATTTAATGAAAGGTTTTCATGGTTTTTCCTAACTAGTGCATGTGTAAATGTTAAGTTCCACATTTAGAATAGTACATTATTCTCTTTCTTAATCAGTCTCAGGTATCAAACAATGCTTAGGGTGTGTTTGTATTAAGATTTTTAAACTTTCTAACTCAGTTCATCGACCCCGTTAAGTGCAGCATGGTTTGTTGGAACAGAGCCCGAGGGCTCTGATACCAAGTTTTCACACCCCAATTCTGACCCAACCAGAACGGTGTGAGTGAACCGTCATTAAACCAACGGTTCACACCAGGATCTCGAATAGGCCGTGTCCACCCCTACAAACCAATTACACATAACCACAATCAGAATATAAATATACAGCTGAAGACTTTAAATAGAATGAACTGAGTATCTATTGATAATTTAAATAAATATCCCATTATTCAAAATCAAACACATAATAATAATATCATTACATCCCTTTAATCCAATCAAAATAACTGAAATAAATAAATAAAATCCATCACAGGTACACGCAGAAAGGGCACTCGCATGAAGCGTCATGCTCGTCCTCTCCGGCTTGCACATCTAGAGCAGCCACACCTCAATACGCCGGAGCGTTCACATAGTCATCCATAGTGTAACCTGCATCAACATCTAAAAACAATGTACGTACAAAGGGTGAGCACACCACACAGCTCAGTAAGACAATCAGACAGTTTCACAAGATTATGCATGAGTAACAATCAATTTTATGCTGTGGTCTGGTTTTAAGTTTGCAATGTGCTATAGAAAGGTTTGGTGGCCCCCGCACCTCTATACACGAGTGTGTGGCGTCGCACAGTAATCACACTACCACCAACCCACATGCACCCATCATGGAATAGAGATAGAGCTAAGGTATACCCGCACCTCCCCGATACTCTACCCATACCAAGTACCTAAGCCCCTATCGGCCGGGGCTCGCAAACCGGGCTCGCACTAACCAATCCTATATGTCAACAATGTATGCTCTATCCCAAAGACAGCCGTCCCACGGCATAGAGATAGAGCTAGAGCGTGCAGGCCGGGCCGGAGACCACCACACCTCACCTCCCCCTGATACCCTATCCACAACTAACCCACTAGGATAGAAACAATACGCAGGTAGACCCTATCCCAACATAACTCCCTACGGCCTAGAGATAGAGCTAAAGCATCGTGGACAAGCCAGCGTCGACTCAGAATCCTCAGTACCACACAACGATGGCCGGGACAACATCAATATCGGAGACCACCGCACCACGATCTTCCCCTGATACCCCACCCGTACCAAGCATGTTAAGACAGAATACTACAAAAAGGTGCCAGTGTGAAGAGCGATCCTAGGCCCATGCCCCACTCCACACACCAACGAAAACAATCACATGCCTAACAATCACATCCTATGAATGCATGAACAATAATAATAACTGAAAGTAAAGGATGGCATGTGAATATGCACAAACATCACATCATAGATATTCAATGATTAACAACGATTTACTATCCATTAATTATTAGGTTTAGGTCAGATTCCCTTACCTGACGCTCGTTCGATCACTTGCTCCACATCGCAAGTTCCAAACGATAAGTCACAAAGTCCTACATAATATTAGGGTTTCATTAGAATATATTGTTTAGGGTTTCATGTTGGTCAGAAACCAACAGAGATCACAAACTACCCTTGCAGAGCTGACCGGTGGCATGTACCGGTCGCAGCTCTGTGGGAAAGACTGGCGATCGGTATGGTCAGCCGGTCCCCCACAGATAACCTCCCGAGAGGTAGCGGTCGCAACATACCGGTCGCACTATGTGCAACCGGTATAGTCGACCGGTATGTCTCCGGAAGACCATACATGGGTTCTTCTTTGCCGTCGATCATCCTCCATGGATTTTTAGGGTTTCTCCTATCCATTCTAAGTCTAGGCTTTGAGTTAGAGTTATCCCCAACTCATTCAAGTCTCGTTTCGATGAATATCATCTCGAAACTCAAATCTAGGGTTTGACGGCAACTTAGGGTTTATTGGCCAATTTAGGGTTTTAGATCAATACCTACTTTGCATGGTATTGATCCACCCACACAACTATCATAAGGTAAGAAGAGGGATTCAAACACTTACCGTTGACAAGCGTAGCGTGAGCTTCGTCAAACGGTAATGGCGGCACCTCCTTCTTCTTCCTAGCTCCTTCTCCTTTCCAAGCTCTTTCTCTTCTCTAGGGTTTGTGAGAGACAATGGAAAGGATTTGAGGGGTTTAAGGGTGTATTTATAGGCTAGAAATAGGGTTTAGTAACCCTACTAGGATTAGGAAACTTCTAGGATTTGAAATCAGGAAAGCGGGACCCGCAGAGACTAATTTCCAAATTCCCGCACATAGCTGTGCAAGCCATACCGGTCGACCGGTACCATCAACCGGTATCTAAAACCAGGTGTAATTGGTCGACTTTGGTCCGATTTCGTACCTGTTTGTTATCCGCTTGCCCCGTCTGGCTCGGTGATGATCGGAAGACCTGTCATAACACAAAACCAAGGTTTAGACCGGGTTTTAAGAGTGCGGGTCTTACAGACATAGATGGTGGTAGTGCTAACTGGTAAGCCACTTTCCCACGCTTAGCTAAAATCTCATATGGTCGGACATATCTTGGACTTAGTTTCCCTTTTTGTCCGAACCATTTCAAACCTCGCATAGGCGATACCTTCAGGAATACTTTATCACCCACGACGAACTCAAGATCTCTGCGTCGAGTATCTGTATATTGCTTCTGATGATTCTGGGTTATTCTCACTCTTTCCTTGATAATGTCGACCACTCGACAAGTCTCCTCAACAAATTCTGGTCCAACGATACTACGTTCCCCAACTTCATTCCAAAACAACGGAGTTCGACACTTATTGCCATACGGTGCTTCATAGGGTGACATCTGTATGGTAGCCTGATAGCTGTGTTATAAGAGAACTCGATCAGTGGTAATTTTTCATCCCATGATCCTTTAAAATCATTTACTCATGCTCGTAGCATATCTTCTAGAATCTGAATTGTACGCTCTGACTGTCCATCTGTCTGTGGATGGAATGTAGTACTAAATTTTAATGTTGTACCAATAGCCTTTTGCAATCCTTCCCAAAACTTGGAAGTAAATCGTGCATCTCTATCAGACACAATGCTCTCTGGTACACCATGTAATCGAACAATATTATCCACATACAGCTTTGCTAACCTTTCTAATGTATACTGAGGTCGTATTGGTATAAAGTGAGCTTTTTTGGTCAGGTGGTCTACAATCACCCAAACTACGTCAACTACTCGAGGACTCAATGGTAACCTTGTGACGAAGTCCATAGTGATGCAGTCCCATTTCCATGCTGGTTCCGGTAACGGCTGTCTTGCGGGTCTTTGTCATTCAGCCTTTACATTCTGAAAATTTAGGCATTGAGACACGAACATAGCTACGTCTGCTTTCATTCCTCTCCACTAATATAATTTCTTTAGATCATGATACATTTTTGTACTTCCTGGGTGTATCGAATAGATGGTGGTATGGGCTTCTTTCATCAGACGGTGTCTAATGTCCACACTTTCTGTTTTGGATACACATATTCTTCCTTTGTACTTCAATACCTTCTCTTCGTCCAAGGTGAACTCTGGGTTAGTTCTACCTTTTTCGATGTCTTCTTGTACCGTTCTCAGGTAAGGGTCTGATTTGATAGCTGTCTTCACTTCATCAATTATATCCGATATAATCTTCAATGCAGCGAACATATTGGAAAATCGATGAATGAACCCTTGGTTGGCTGATCCATCCGTTGTATCTATCACATACTGCTCATTGACGTGATTGAATACCGTTCCAATAGTACAATTTACTGCAGTTGTGATAACCTCTCCTTGAGATTTTATCATTGCCTTTCTACTCAACGCATCCGCTACTACATTAGCTTTCCCCGGATGATACTGGATATCACAATCATAGTCTTTCAATAGTTCCAGCCATCTTCTTTGTCTCATATTCAACTCCTTTTGATTAAATAAATAAATAAGACTTTTATGGTCCGATTTAATCTGGAACTTCTCTCCTTATAGGTAATGTCTCCATATCTTGACAGCATGTACTACTGCCACGAACTCCAAATCATGAGTGGGATAATTTTTCTCATGTATATTTAACTGTCTTGACGCATAAGCAATTACTTGTTCTCCTTGCATAAGCACACATCCTAATCTCAGTCCTGACGCATCAGTGTATAGGGTAAATGGCTGTCCAGGAACAGGAATAGTCAAAATCGGAGCGGATATCAATCTGGTCTTTAAGGTTTGGAAGCTCTTCTCGCATTTATCCGTCCACACAAACTTTTCACCTTTCTTAGTCGGACTGGTGAGAGGTATGGAAATCCGAGAATAGACTTCCACAAATCGCCGATAATAACCAGGGAGACCCAGAAAACTTCTAATTTCTGCAACGCTCTTTGGTGCCTCTACCACATTACAATAGCCTCGATCTTGCAGGGATCCACTTTGATTCCTTCAGCGGATACTACATGGCCTAGGAAGGCGACTTCACTTAGCCAAAACTCACATTTGATAAATTTGGCATATAGCTTTTCTTTCCTTAAATGCTGTAGAGTGGCGTTTAGATTCTTAATATGGGTTTCCTTGTCCTTGGAATATACCAATATATCATCAATAAATACAATAACTAATGTATCCAACATATCGTGGAAAACCCGGTTCATAAGTTCCATGAAAGTTGCTGGTGCGTTTGTTAATCCAAAAGACATGACCAAGAATTCATAATGTCCATATCTGGTCCTAAAAGCTATCTTAGGAATATCACCTTCTTTAATCTTCAACTGATGGTAGCCTGACCAAAGATCGATCTTAGAAAATACTTTTGCTCCTTGCAACTGATCGAACAAGTCATCGATCCGAGGTAGTGGATATCGATTCTTGATTGTCAGTTTGTTCAGCTCCCGATAGTCGATACATAATCGCACGCTACCATCCTTCTTCTTTACGAATAATACTGGCGCTCCCCATGGTGATATACTGGGTCGAATATAACCCTTGTCCAGTAGTTCTTGTAGTTGTACTTTCAATTCCTTTAGTTCAGTAGGAGCCATTCGATAAGGTGCTTTTGATACTGGTGCGGCTCCAGGTATAAGATCTATCACAAACTATGTGGCTCGGTCGGGTGGTAATCCTGGTAGTTCCTCAGGAAATACGTCGGGGTAGTCCCTCACGACATCAATATCTTCCATCTGTGGTGCTTCTTTGGTGAGGTCGACCACTGATACTAGATATCCGACTGCTCCCTTCTCAAGGCACTTCATAGCCTTTAGTGCTGAGAGTATGAGCTTGCGTTTACGGGGAAGTTTGGTTCCTGCAAAACTAAATTCTGCTCCTTCTTTGTCTTTAAATGTTAGCTTCTGTTCGGCGCATAATAGGTTCGTAGAATGCCGAGCTAACCAGTCCATTCCCAAGATGACGTCAAAGTCTGCCATCCCAAGTTGGATCAAGGTTGCATCTAAGGTTTTCTCACCAATGAGAACTGGACATGGCCCATAACCTTTTTCTAATTCCACTTCTAACCCCATCGGTGACCGTACAAGTAGTTTGTAGTCTAATGTTTTGATGGTTAAATTCAACTTCTTTCCAAATGACACAGATATAAAAGAATGAGTAGCTCCTGAGTCGAAGAGTACTCTGGCGGGTATGTCATTTATAGGTACGATACCTGTGATTTATTTTAACTTAGTCTGCTTCAGGACCTGGTACTGGAATCTGTGCAGCTGGTGGTTGAGGTGTTTGAGGTGTTGGGTGGTTACCCACCGGTGCTGCACTTGTTTGTCCAGTCGGCATTGGTATAGCATGTGCTTCCTGAAACATAATTCCCATTGCTGCTTGCATTTGAGCCTGTGCTCGTTGCATTTGCTGCAGTTGTTGCGCTAGGTTCATAACCACGGTTGTCAGCTCCGGTGGTGGAGGTGGCAAATTTATAGGATTTGCCTGACCCTGGTTTACTGGTGGTGCAACCTACGGATTACCCTATGCATATATATTTTCTTGACTGGCTTCCTCCACGGGTGGTGGTAGTGGAACTGTGTTTTGGCTCTGCCTGGTTACTCTACACCCAGCCATGTTTTCCTTCTGATAATAGTGAAGCCTGAAAATCATTAAAATACGTGAGGCAATCATTTATACTACATGTAGATACGTTAACCGATGTTATTTTCTAAATTTTCAGATCATTCTGTGAAAAATACAGTCTTTTCTATGCAGGGTCGATGGTGGGGGTCGATGGTATGTTCGACCCTCAGTGTCCGACCCTGGGAAATCACTTATTTTTCCTGAGAGTCGGGGGTTGATATGGGGGTCGATGGGTGTATGACCCCCAGGTGTGACCCCTGGTTCTCTGGCAGATTACCGAGAGCCATGGGTCGATATGGGGGTCGTTATGGGGGTCGATGGTCCTGGTCGAATTCTCCGACCCCCGGACCAAAAATTAGATTTTTAAGGTCCAATTCTGAGTTCATTTTCCATTCTTCCTCCTCCGTTTTGACTTGTATCTTTTCCCTGAGTTGCTACAGTGCCAACTCTGCTACATTGGTCATTTGGGATCCTTGTTTCGACGTCTACACCTTCCCTACAGGTATGTATCGTACCTTTACCTGGTTTTAGGTTCTCTTTTCTAGGTTTTTACCCATATATCTCGTTTTCTTCAAATTAAACTTTTTTCAGCCTTAAAAATTCGATTTTTATTGTGGGCTTTTGTTATTGGTGACTCGAGGAACGAAAGCCCTCAAAAATATTTGGGTTTCATTGGTTAGTTATCGAGAAACTCGAATTTTGATCTTTTGCCCTAATTTGTCAAAATTTTGGATTTATCGTAATTTCTTCAAATTGGATTCCATTAGCTAGGATTTCCTACTGTGTGAGTGTTGCAAGATATGTTAGAACCTATGTAACTCCTCCTGTCCACGTGTATGGGTGAAAAGTGAGGCTTTTGGCCAACTTACGTCGTTATAATGTCCAAATTTCATATTTTTCTACCCGACTATCATATTATCTGTTTTTCTTTCTTATTTGTAGATACCATGGCTCGTACCAAAGTACCCAGAGTTCACGATCCTCTTCATTTCCGTTCCAACAAAGCCGAGGCACAGTATGCCCACTACGCTCGCAAGAAAGTAAAGGGAGGTCGTAAGGTGAACTTGGCTGAGTTAGCCCTGTTCAATGTGGAGAGAGCATTTGGTGATATGGGATGGCTCCCTGTC
This sequence comes from Protea cynaroides, assembly GCA_028583415.1. Classification (NCBI taxonomy): domain Eukaryota; kingdom Viridiplantae; phylum Streptophyta; class Magnoliopsida; order Proteales; family Proteaceae; genus Protea; species Protea cynaroides. The sequence continues at coordinate 5,798,075 of CM053268.1, read as the reverse complement.
ATCACTTACGACGTGTGTACCCATCCGGATTTGGTACGCCAGTTCTATTGTAACCTCCAGGTGGTGGGGGATTACAATGATGTTGAGAGGGGTGATGAGCTGTGCATCACGAGTTACGTCAAGGGGGTTGACATCTCATTCGATTATCGGCAGCTGGCCGACCTACTGGGCATATCCTATGCTGGCCCCATGGTTTTCTGTGCCCCTGGAGAGCCCCAGTTCTTCTCTCTTCAGATGAGGGCCAAGATCGATAGTCAGCTCATCCGACCTGATCACTGGCAGATGAGAGTGTGCTATCTGCGTTCTGATCCACGGGTATACTGCAAGATCATTCAGCATAACCTGATACCGCAAAGTGGTCATTACGAGAGGGTCTCCCAGCTGACCCAATATCTCATATACTGTATATGCACTAGGCAGCCCGTCTGCCTTCCATACATCATTATGCGTACTATGATCAGTGCCACGTTGCCCAGTCACACCGGCAGCCTTCCTTACGGACGGATGATCACTACCTTGTTTACCCGCCTGGGGGTTGACTTAGTGGATGAGAAGATTCAGGAGAAGTCCTTCTCATCGCCTCTAGATTGGGAGGCTATTTGCAAGATGGGCATGCGGGATGCTCAGGTCAGTGATGAGGAGAGGAACGCGATGGTGCACCCTCGCACTCGCGTAGAGATAGCTGACGCTGAGGCAGCAGCAGCAGCCGCTGGAGTTCATAGGGAGCCTGCTGATGATGATGACCGTCTGTACATGGATGTGGACTCCATACTACCTCCTTCACCTACACATGCTTCTGGAGTTAGTACTTCTTACGCGGCCGGTCCTTCACATGCAACTGGTCCTTCACACCCACCTTCTGATATGATGGGGATATTGCATGAGATCAGAGAGGCTCAGCGTAGATCTGATATGAGGATGGGGGAGTTACTAGACGCTCAGCGTGTGAGAGTGAATGAGCTACTAGACGCCCATCGCATATCAGACATAAGGATGGGAGAGCTCATAGATGCTCAGTGCCGATCAGATATGCAGATGGATGAGCTTTTGGGTGCTCAGCGCGGGACTGATCAGTGGGTAGCTGATGTTACAGCTAGTCTTCAGATGACCCAGACTCAGATAGCCTGGTTGAGTAGAATCTGCGCTGAGGATTATGACAAAGATCGTGAGGCGCCGCCTCCTCCTTCACCTCCAGCTTCATGATTGTATTTATTTCCTTTCATTGTACTATAGAGTAACTATCCGGGTTGTGGATTGTACTCTGTTTTAGCTATTTATATACGTTTGTTTCTCTCTCATTGTATTTAATATTGTTCCCCCTTTAATAGATGCATTATTCTCTTTTCAAATTTCGTCTCAAACATCACTTGTGCTTAGAGTGTGTTAATATTACAGTTTTTACTTTTATCCTATCTCAGTTCACAATTCGACGTGAAAGTATGCTAGGTTAGCGGACACGGCCTGAGATGCTCTGATACCAAGTTATCACACCCCAATTCCACACTATTCAGAATGGTGTGATGAACCGCTAGCAAACGAACAGTTCAACCAGGATCTCGGACAGACGATATCCGTTTTATCTAAACCTCATACATCCACATTCATAATCAGAATAAATACACAATAGCGGAAGTCTTATAGTAAAATGAACTGAGAATCTATTGTGATATTAATATTTAAATAGAAAATTATTTTGTGTCAACTAAGACATAAATAAATATCAAATACATGTCTTTACTAAATCCAAATAATGAAAATAACATCTAATCGAATACACATGAGTTGCACTCGCAAGAGGAGTCATGCGTATCCACTTCATCTTCAACTTGCATCGCCGCCATTTCCCCGTACACTAGAGCATTGACATAATCTTCGACAGTAGTACCTACATCATCAACTAAAAATATTCGACATCAAGGGGGTGAGCACACATCATGGATCAGTGAGCAAACAAAACAATGCCATAATACATATGCATGCAATCAATTCATATCTTTGGTCTGGTTTAAAGTTTGCAATATGCAATAGAAAGGGTTGGGTGGTCAAAGGTTAACGTTTATTGACCCCTCCTCTATACACAAATGTGTAACGCCGCCTGAAGGTAATGTTTATCGTCGACTCACAAGCACCCAATTCATGAACATTGTACAACAAAGGTTAACGTTTATTATTGTACAGTTGCATACAAACACGTAAGCCCCTGTTGGCGAGGGCTTGCAAACTAGGCTCGCAACTAACCAATCCTAATGCCAAACAGTGTATCCAAGGCCTCACCCCAGCATCCCTCTGAACGTCCGTAGAGATAGAGCTAAGGCCCCCCGATAAAGTCAAAGGCTACAAGGACCGAGACCACCTCCCCTGATACTCTACGACGTAATAGTTCTGCTAAAGTAATGGTGATACGACGATGCTAATGCACAAGACTTGAGTTAGAGATAGAGCTAAAGTGCTGAGGCCCAGCCTATGACACCCCCCCTGGTACTCGCTCGCATCAAGTACACCAACCACACACATACATTCACATGCCTATTCATATCATCATCATCATTATCATGTTATAAACAATAAAGTAAATATGCATGAACAATAAATAGAAATATTGGATGACATGTTGAATGCACATTACAAGCATGTTCGCATAGAATCAAGCATAGCATTGGACTCAAGAAATAAAATGGTTTATTATTAACCAATTAGTTAAGAGTCTTGTTTCCTCACCTTAGCTTGCAAGTAGATCCTCTTTCAAGCTTTAAATTCACTTTTATATTGTTATTATATTGCTAGAAGACCTATCAAAGTCGATAAAATTTAATTAGAATTAATTCTAAATTTAAAAACCATGTTGTTAACTGGGGGTCGGAGCTAGGGTCTGAGTTATGATCGACCCTGGGTGCGACCACCCCTATTCTGGGCATCCCGAACACTGGGGTCGATGCTCAGGGTCTGGTAGGGTCGATTGGCCATCGACCCCCCATGCGACCCCCTGTGGGTTTTGTTGATTTTTCTTCCTTCAGCCCATTCTTCGTGTTTGGGGTCCTATGGCTTGCTCCTACAGTCCATTCCACACATGTTCTATGGCCTAGAACCATGATTCATTCACCTATATGGCTTTCATGATTTCCCCTATGGTTTTCCATGAAAACCTAACCATGGGTTGATGGTTTGGGTTTCTCCGAGATCATACCCTCTTCATTATCTACTCTAAGGTCTTTAGAAACTCATGGAATTACTATCCATACCTGAGAAGTTTCCTCCTTCTCTGCAACTCTTCTCCTTTGGCTTTCTTCTCTTCTTTCCTTCTCTTCTTCTTCTCTTCCTTCTCTTCTCTTTCTTGCAATTCAATTAGGGTTCTAAAAGGAGTGAAAGAGGCTTAGGGATGTCTTATTTATAGAATATAAACTCCTAAAATAAGTCCCATTGAGATTAGGAAGGAATCCCATTGAAATTAGGAAAGTTTCCTAATTTCTGTTTTTACCTAGTACCAGGGGTCGATAGGGGGGTCGGAGATCCCATCGACCCCTGATCCTTAAAATGTTTGACCCCCCATATAAAACTAGGGGTCTGGCTTCTATATTGGGGGGGTCCGACCCTCCCTTGCTGGGTACGCGACCCTCCCCTTATTTAAGTGTTTTTGGGTCAGTTTAATACCAGGGATCGTGATCTCCTCCATGCACTTGGTCCGTTTGGCTCAACCATGATGGGTAGACCTGGTTCAAGGTGGTAAGACAGGGTTAGTTTTATACGGATCTTACACATAAATTCCATAAAGGTCGCTGGTTCGTTCGTCAATCCAAAAGACATGATCAAAAATTCATAATGTCCATATCTGGTCCTGAATGTTGTCCTGGGGATATCACCATCCTTAATCTTCAACTGATGGTAGCTTGACCGAAGATCGATCTTGGAGAACACTTTGGCACCTTGCAACTGATCGAACAGGTCATCGATCCGAGGCAATGGATATCGATTCTTGATTGTCAGTTTATTCAGTTCTCGGTAGTCTATGCACAAGCTAACCCTATCGTCCTTCTTCTTCACGAACAATACTGGTGCTCCCCATGGTGATATACTAGGGCGAATGTAACCCTTGTCCAGCAGTTCTTGTAGTTGTACTTTCAATTCCTTCAGTTCAGTAGGAGCCATTCGATAAGGTGCATTCGATACTGGTGCAGGTCCAGGTATAAGATCTATAACAAACTCTGTAGCTCAGTCGGATGGTAATCCTGGTAGTTCTTCAAGAAATACGTCTGGATAGTCACGCACGACATCAATATCCTCCATTCATGGTGCTTCTTTGGTAAGGTCGACCACAGATACTAAATACCCGACTGCTCCTTTCTCAAGGCACTTCATAGCCTTTAGCGCAGAGAGTATGAGCTTTCGTTTACGGGCAAGTTTGGTTCCCAAAAAACTGAACTTTGCTCCTTCTTTGTCTTTAAATTTCAGCTTATTTTTGGCACACAATAGATTTGCAAAATGCAGAGCTAACCAGTCCATTCCCAAGATGACATCAAAGTCTGCCATCTCAAGTTGGATCAAGGTTGCATCCAAGGTCTTCTCATCAATAGGAACTGGACATGGTCCATAACCTTTTTCTAACTCCATTTCTAATCCCATAGGTGATCGTACAAGCAGTTTGTAGTCTAAGGATTTAATGGGTAAATTCAACTTCTTTCCAAATGACACAGATATAAAAGAATGAGTAGCTCCTGAGTCAAAGAGTACTCTAGCGGGTATGTCATTTATAGGTACGATACCTGTGATTTATTTCACTTAGCCTACATGCTCATATAATGTATAACAACTAAAAAAATAATTTTAAGTCATACCTGGGACCACATCAGGTGATGCGGCAGCATCCTCAGATGTAACCGCGTAAACTCGTCTTTGATGTAGCTGCTTCCTGGGCTTAGGACATTCCCTTGCCATATGTCCCACTTGGTTGCAGTAAAAACATTTCATCCCTTCAGTAATTGGCTTTGGTTGTTGTGGAGCTGCGGGGGTAGTCTTGGCTGCAGCATTAAAGCCTTGAGTACGAAGGGTATGAATGTCTTGTTACTCCCTCCGTTATAAGAATTTCCATCTGGCCTTTAGCATGAAATAACTCTCCTTCTGGCTCAATTCTATAACTCGAGCAATTTGTGCAGCTTCATTACAGATTTTCCTTTCATGTCCTAGAAGATGCTCACGGATGCTTCCCCTAAGTCCTATGACGAACCTTCGGGTCATTGTGTTTTCCTCTTGCATACTGGCGGGTGCAAAGAAGAACAGCTCTTCATAACGCTGTTGATATGCATCCACAGTCATCTGTCCCTGATATAAACTCAGGGACTCTCTTTTCATAGAATCTCTAAAACTTCTAGGAAAGTACTTCTCAAAGAATGCCTCCTTATAAATATCCCAGGTCAGTTGGGTGTGCTTTGTTAATATATATGTCCTGGTAGACCTCCACCAATGGTGTGCATCTCCTTTTAGCATAAAGGTGGCACACAACACTTTTTCTTCTTCATTTAATGTCATCATCATAAAATTTTTTTCCATTTCGTCATCCAGTGTGCCAACCATAAAGGATCTGCTGGCTTGCCATTAAATTCTTTGGCTTCAATTTCAGAAAACGCTCCACCAGTCTGGAATGGTCTAGTTGTTGCGGGACATACGCCCCATACATTGGTGGTTGGTATTGATATCCACCTTGAGCTACCTCAGGATTTTATACTTGAGCCTGCATGATGGGAGTCTGAGGTACGTGGGGTACTATGTTACTTCCCCCTGGAGCTATGCTTGCCTGTCCTGCTGGCATTGGAGGTATTTGTGCAGCTAGAAGAGTTATGCCTATGGCAGCTTGTATAGTAGCTTGTGCCTATTGCATTTGCTGCAGCTGTTGGGCCAAGTTCATTACGATTGTGGCCAACTCTATAGGTGGAGCTGGTAGATTTGTAGGATTTGTCTGCCCATTCAAGACGGAGGGTGCCGTGTTCATATTCCCTTGTGCTTCTGGGTGTGTCTGGCTATTCCCCCCCCCCCCAGGTGGTGGTGGTGGGATAGAGTTTCGGCTCTGTTTGGTTACTCTGCGTCCAACCATTTACTAATCTGATAGTGGGATTGCCTGAAAATCATTGAACACGTGAGATAATCATTAAATACTTCATTCCCATATTTTAAAACCACTAACAAATGCAAATATCAAATTTTTCAGATCATTCTGTCGAAAATTCTGTATTTTCACTGTAGGGTCGATGGTGGGGGTCGATGGGTGTCCAACCCTCAGTATGAGACCCTGAGAAATCACCAATTCTTCCCGAGAGTCGGGGGTTGATGGGGGGTCGGAGGATGTCCGACCCAGGGTGTGACCCCTGGTTCTCTGTCAGATTCTCAAGAGCCGAGGGTCGATGCAGGGGTCGATGGTTTTAGTCGAATTTTTCAACCCCTAGACTAAAAATCAGATTTTTAACTTCTGATTCAAAGTCCATTTCCCATTCTTTCTTCTCCGCTTCGACTCGTCTCATCCCTCTGAGTTGCTACAGTGACAACTCCAATCCGTTGGTGGTTTGCACTCCTTGTTTCATCGTCTACACCTCCGCTACAAGTAAATCTCCTACATTTTTATGTTTTTAGGTTTCCATACCTAGGTTTTTGCTCGTATATCTCATTTTTTTCCAATTAAACTTTTTCCAACTGTAAAAATTTGATTTTTATTGGGGGCTTTTGTTGTTGGTGACTCGAGGAACAAAATCCCTCAAAAATATTTGAGTTTCATCGGTTGGTTATCAAGAAACTCAAAATTTACTCTTTTTGCCCTAATTTTGTCGAGATTTTGAATTTCTTGAAATTTCTTCCAATTCAATCTCATTAGCTAAAATTTCCAGCTGTATGAGTCTTACAGGATAGTTTAGGATCTATGTAAGTTCTCCGGCCCATGTGTATGGGTGAAATGTGAGGCTTTTGACCAATTTACGTCGTTATAATGCCAAAATTTTTGGATTTTTCATCTTTACTAACCCAATATCTGCTTTTCTTTATTACTTGTAGAAACTATGGCTCGTACCAAGGTACCTAGTGTTCGCGACCGTCTTCGCTTCCTTTCCCATGAAGCCAAGACGCTGTTTTGCCCTCTACGCTCGCAAGAAAGTAAAGGGAGGCCGCAAAGTGGACTTGGCTAGCTTGGCCTTGTTCAAAGTGGAGGGGTCTTTTGAGGATAAGGGATGGCTCCCTGTCATCACCTATGACGGTTGTACCTATCCTGACTTGGTACACCAGTTCTATTGTAATCTTCAAGTGGTGGGCGATTAAAACGATGTTGAGAGAGGTGGTGAACATAGGATCACTAGCTTTGTCAAGGGAGTTGAGATTTCCAATGACCATCGGCAGCTAGCGGACTTGCTGGGTATCTCCTATGATGGCTCCTTCGTATTCTGTGCCCCAGGAGAGCCCCAGTTCTTTTCATTACAGATGAGGGCTGAGATAGACCGTCAGCTCATCAGACCTGATCGCTGGGAGATGAAAGCGAGTTATCTGCGTTCAAATCCATGGGTGTACTACAAGATCATTCAGCATAACCTGATACTACAGAGTGGACACTATGAGAGGGTCTCCCAGTTGACCCAGTATCTGCTGTACTGCATATGCACTAGGCAGCCCGTCTGCCTTTCCTACATCATCATGCGGACGATGATTAATGCCACGTTGCCCAGTCACACTAGCAACCTTCCTTATGGACGCATGATCACTACATTGCTTACCCTCCTGGGGGTTGATTTGTTGGGTGAGAAGATTCAGGAGAAATCCTTCTCATCGCCTCTGGATTGGGAGGCCATCTGCATGTTGGGCATGCGGGATGCCCAGGTCAGCGATGAGGAGAGGAACACGATGGTGCACCCTCGCATTCCACTGGAGATGGCTGACACTGAGGCAGTAGCAGCAGCAGCAGCCGCTGGAGCAGGGGTTCGTGGGGATGATGACAATCGGCTATTCATGGATATAGATGCCATACCTCCTCCATCACCTACTCATACTACAGGAGCTGGTCCGTCTTCTTCAGCTGGTCCTTCACATGCAGCTGGTCCTTCGTATACTTCTTCTGATGAAATGATGGGGATATTGCACGAGATACGAGAAGCTCAACGCATGTCTGACTTGAGGATGGGAGAGCTTCTAGAGGCTCAACGCGTGTCCGATCAGTGGGTGGGAGAGCTTTTGGTTGCTCAGCGCATATCGGATCAGCGGGTGGGACAGCTTAGGGATGCTCAGCGAGTGACTGACCAGCAGGTGGCTGATCACACAGCTAGTCCCTAGACGACCCAGACTCAGATAGCCTGGTTGACTAGAGTTTACGCTGAGGACTATGATAGAGACCGTGAGGCACCGCCTCCCCCATCACCTCCAACTTCTTGATGTATTGCTTTTATCATTCTTTTGTACTTCAGAGTAACTGTCCGGGTTGTGGCGCACTCTTTAATCATATATATATATATATATATATATATATATATATATATATATATATATATATATATATATATATATATATATATATATATATATATATATATATATATATATGAATGTTTGTTCTTCCTTTGGTTGTATATAACTCTATTTCTCATTTAATAGATGCATTATTCTCTTTCAGTTTTGTATCAAACAACACAGATGCTTATGGTGGGTTATTACTACCTCTTTCAAATTTTTTTACCCTATCTCATTTCATGAACTTTTGTGGAAGTATATTGGTTTCACAGACAAGGCCTGAGATGCTTTGATACTAAGTTGTCACACCCCAATTCTGCACCATTCAGAACGGTGTGAAGAACCGCTAATAAATCAATGGTTCAACCAGGATTTCTAATAGGTTGTGTCCGTGGAAAATGAAACCATACACATCCACAACCATAATCAGAATAAATACACAATAACGGAAGTCTTAATAATAAATGAACTGAGAAAATCTAACTGTGATAACCATAATAAAGTATCAAGTTATTGTTGTATCAACTGAGACATAAATAAATAAAATATCAATTACATTCCTTTAATAATTCAAATGAAAATCTAATCGAATACGCATGAGTTGCACTCGCAAGAGTAGTCATGCATATCCACTGTCTTCGGCTTCCATTGCAGCAACACGTGCGTACATCAGAGCACATATAATCTTTGACCATAGTACCTGCATCATCAACTAAAAATATTCGATATCGAGAGGGTGAGCACACATCATGGCTCAGTGAGCAAACAAAAAAATGCAACAAACATATGCATGCAATCAATTCATATCTGTGGTCTGGTGAATATGTTTGCAATGCTCTATAGAAAGGTTCGATGGCCGCCTCACCTCTATGCACAGGGTGTGGAAGCCCACCTAAAGGTTAACGTTTATTGTCGTCCCCATCCACCCTACCATGGAATAGAGATAGAGCTAATGTTCTGAGGCCCGGCCTATGACACTTCCCCTGATACTCTACCCATACCAACACGTAAGCCCCTGCTCGCGAGGGCTTGCAAACTGGGCTCGCAACTAACCAATCTTAATGCCAATCAGTGTATCCAAGGCCTCACCCCAGCATCCCTCAATACGTCCATAGAGATAGGGCTAAGGCCCCCTGGAAGAGTCAGAGACTACACGATCCGACACCCCCTCCCCTCATAAACTACGACGTAATAGCTCTACTAAGGTAATGGCGATACGATGATGTCAGTGCACAAGACTTGAGTTAGAGATAGAGCTAGAGTGCTGAGGCCCAGCCTATGACACCCCCCTGATACTCGCTCGCATCAAGTACACAAACCACACACATACATTCACATGGCTATTCCTATCATCATCATCATCATCATGTTACACACAATAATTGAAATATGCATGACCCAGTAATAATAAAAATATTGGATGACATGTTGAATGCACATAACAAGCATACACGCATAGAATTAATCATGGCATTGGACTCAAGAAATAAAAATAGTTTATTATTAATCAATTAGTTTAGGTCTTGTTCCCTCACCTTTGCTTGATTGTAGATCCTCTCTCAAGCTTTAAGAATCAACTCAATATCAATATTATATCACTAGAAGACCTAATCAAGTCGATAGAATTTAATTATAATTAATTCTGATTTTAACAACCTACTATTAACTGGGGGTAGCAGGCGGGTCGCAGGTAGGGTACCAGTTTTCTGCGACCCCCTGTAGTAGGGTCGATGCCAGGGTCGGATGTTCCATCGACCCTGGGTGCGACCACCCATAATCTGGACTTCCCGAACACTGGGGGTCGATGTTAGGGTCTGGTAGGGTCAATTGGCCATCGACCCCCGTGCGACCCCCCATGGGTTTAGTCAAAATTTTCATCCTACAGTCCATTCCTTCGTGTTTGGGTCGTATGGCTTGCTTCTAGAATCCATTACATACATGTTCTATGGCTTATAACCATAGTTTATTCACCTACATGGTTTTAATGATCTCCCCCATGGTTTTCCCTTTGAAACCTAACCATGGGTGGATGATTTGGTTTTCTCCTTGATCATACCCTCTTCACTATCTATTCTATGGTCTTTAGAATTCCATGGAGATAGTATCCATACCTGAGAATTAGGCTTGTTTCTCTGAAGCCTTCTCATTTATCTTCTTCTCCACTTTCCTTCTCTTCTCTTTCTCTTCTCCTTCTCTTCTCATTCTCTCAATCCAATTAGGGTTTTAAAAGGAGTGAAAGAGGCTTAGGGACGTCCTATTTATAGAGTAGAAACTCCCAAAATAAGTTCCAATGAGATTAGGAAAGAATCTCATTGAAATTTGAAAAGTTATTAATTCACGGTTTCTGTCGGCAGACTGGGGTTCGATAATGGGGTCGGAGATCCCGTCATCCCCTGGTTCTAAGTTGTCTAACCCCCTGTCAGAAACTCAGGGTCTGACTTTTTATCTTGGGGGGGTCCGACCCTGCCGTGCTGGGTATGCGACCCTCTCCCTTATTTTTGTGTTTTTGGGTTAGTTTAATACCTGAGATCGTTATCTCCTTCAAGCACTTGATCCATTTGGCTCGACCATGATGGGTAGACTTGGTTCAAGGTGGTTAGACCGGGTTAGTTTGGTACGGGTCTTACAACTCCCCCCTACTTATAAAAATTTTGTCCTCGAAATTGTACATACCTTCCGAGTCGAATAGATGAGGGTAATGCTTTCGCATAGCATTCTCTTCTTCCCATGTGATTTCTTCCGTATCTCTACTTCTCCAGGTGACCTTGACATAATAGATATCACGGTTGCATAGTCGTTGAACCTTTCGACTAGTAATTTCAGTTGGTGCTACTTCAAATGTCAAATCTTCAGTCAAATCAGGTAGGCCTACTGTCAGAACGTGCGTCGAATCCTTGACATACTTCTTTAATAAGGAAATATGAAATACGTCATGCGCACTTGACATAGATGGTAGTAGTGCTAACTGGTAAGCCACTTTTTCACGTTTAGCTAGAATCTCATATGGCCCAACATATCTTGGACTTAATTTTACTTTCTATCTGAACCATTTCAAACCACGCATAGGCGATACTTTTAAGAATACTTTATCACCCACGACAAATTCAAGGTCGCGGCATCGAGTATCTGCATATTACTTCTGACGATTCTAAGATGTTCTTACTCTTTCCTTGATAATGTCGACCACTCGACAAGTCTCTTCAATAAATTCCGGTCCAACAATACTACGTTCTCCAACTTCATTCCAAAACAAAGGAGTTTGACACTTCCTGCCATACAGTGCTTCACATGGTGACATCTGTATAGTAGCCTGATAGCTATTGTTATAAGCGAACTCAATCAGTGGTAACTTTTCATCCCATGATCCTTTAAAATCAATTACACGATGCATATCTTCTAGAATCTGAATTGTATGATCTGACTGTCCATCTGGTGTGGATGGAATGCGGTACTAAACTTCAATGTTGTACCCATAGCCTTTTGCAAACCTTCGCAAAACTTTGAGGTAAATCGTGGATCCCTATCGGACACAATGCTTTTAGGTACACCGTGTAACCGCACAATGTTATCCACTTACAGCTTAGCTAACCTCTCCATTGTATATTGATTTCGTATAGGTATAAAGCGAGTTGTTTTAGTCAGGCGGTCTACAATCACCCAAACTGCGTCAACTACTCGAGGAGTCAATGGTAATCCTGTGACGAGGTCCATAGTGATGCAGCCCCATTTCCATGCTAGTTCCGGTAACGGCTGTAACAGTCATGCAGGTCTTTGTCGTTCAGCCTTGACTTTCTGACAATTTAGGCAATGAGACACGAACTTAGCTACATCTGCTTTCATTCCTCTCCACCAATATAATTTCTTTAAATCATGATACATTTTTGTACTTCCAGGATGTAACCAATAGATGGGGGTATGGGCTTCTTTCATCAATCGGTGTCTAATGTCCAAGCTTTCTGTTTCAGGTACACATATTCTTCCTTTGTATTTTAGTACCTTCTCTTCGTCCAAGGTGAACTTAGGGTTAGTCCTACCTTTTTCGATGTCCTCTTGTACCGTTCTTAGGTAAGGGTCTGATTTTATAGCTGTCTTTACTTCATCAATTATATCTGGTATAATCATCAATGCGGCGAACATATTTGAAAATCGATGAATAAACACTTGGTCAGCTGATCCTTCCGGTGCATCTATCACAAACTACTCATTACTGTGACGGAATACCTTCCCGATAGTATACATTGCGGTAGTTGTGCTAACCTCTCCCTGCGATTTTATCATTGCCTTTCTACTCAACGCATCGGCTACTACATTAGCTTTCCCCGGATGATACTGGATATCACAGTCATAGTCTTTCAATAATTCCAGCCATCTTCTTTGTCACATATTCAGCTCCTTCTGATTAAATAGATAAGTAAGACTTTTATGATCTGATTTAATCTAAAACTTCTCCCCGTACAGATAATGTCTCCATATTTTTACAGCATGTACTACTGCCGCTAATACCAAATCATGAGTCGGATAGTTCTTCTCATGTGTCTTCAATTGTCTTGAGGCATAGGCAATTACTTGTTATCCTTGCATAAGTACACATCCTAATCCCAGTCCTGACGCATCAGTGTACAAAATAAACAGTTGTCCTGGAATCGGGATGGTCAAGATCGGAGCGGATATCAATCTAGCCTTTAATGTTTAGAAACTCTTCTCGCATTTATCAGTCCAAACAAACTTCTCACCTTTCTTAGTTAAACTGGTAAGAGGTACGGCAATTCCGAAATAGTCTTCCACAAATCATCGATAATACCCAACTAGACCCAAGAAACTTCTAATTTCTGCAACGCTCTTTGGTGCATTCCACTTTACAATAGCCTCGATCTTGCTGAGATCCACTTTAATTCCTTCAGTGGATATAGCATGGCCTAGAAAAGCAACATCCTTTAGCCAAAACTCACACTTTGAAAATTTGGTGTAAAGCTTTTCCTTACGTAGTCGCTGCAGAGCGGTGTTTAGGTTCTTAATATGAGTTTCCTCGTCTTTGGAGTAGACCAATATATCATCAATGAATACAATAACCAACGTATCCAACATATCATGGAATACCCGATTCATAAGTTCTATAAAGGTTGCTGGTGCGTTCGTCAATCCGAAAGACATAACCAAAAATTCATAATGACCACATCTGGTCCTGAATGCTGTCTTGGGGATATCACCATCCTTAATCTTCAACTGATTGTAGCCTGACCGAAAATTGATCTTGGAGAACACTTTGGGACCTTGCAACTGATCAAATAGGTCATCGATCCTAGGCAATTGATATCGATTCTTGATTGTCAGTTTATTCAGTTCTCGATAGTCTATACACAAGCGAACCCTACTGTCCTTCTTCTTCACGAACAATACTGGCGCTCCCCATGGTGATATACTAGGGCGAATGTAACCCTTGTCCAGCAGTTCTTGTAGTTGTACTTTCAATTCCATCAGTTCAGTAGGAGCCATTCGATAAGGTGCTTTCGATACTGGTGCGGCTCCAGGTATAAGATCTATAACAAACTCTGTAGCTCAGTCGTGTGGTAATCATGGTAGTTCTTCAGGAAATACGTCTGGATAGTCACGCACGACATCAATATCCTCTATTCATGGTGCTTCTTTGGTAAGGTCGACCACAGATACTATATACCCGACTGCTCCTTTCTCAAGGCACTTCTTAGCCTTTAGCGCAGAGAGTATGAGCTTTCATTTACGGGGAAGTTTGGTTTTCGAAAAACTGAACTCTGCTCCTTCTTTGTCTTTAAATTTCAGCTTCTTTTCGGCACATAATAGATTTGCAGAATGCCAAGCTAACCAGTCCATTCCAAAGATGACGTCAAAGTCTGTCATCTCAAGTTGGATCAAGGTTGCATCCAAGGTCTTTTCAACAATAAGAACTGGACATGGTCCATAACATTTTTATAACTCCACTTCTAATCCCATAGGTGATCGTACAAGCAGTTTGTAGTCTAAGGAATTAATGGATAAATTCAAATTCTTTCCAAATGACACAGATATAAAAGAATGAGTAGCTCCTGAGTCAAAGAGTACTCTAGCGGGTATGCTATTTAAAGGTACGATACCTGTGATTTATTTGAACTTAGTCTACATGCTCATAGAATGTAATACAACTAAAAAAATAATTTTAGGTCATACCTGTGACCACATCAGGCGATGCGGCAGCATCCTCAGTTGTAACCGCGTAAACTTGTCTATGATGTAGTTGCTTCCTAGGATTAGGACATTCCCTTGCCATATGTCCCACTTAGTTACAGTTAAAACATTTCATCCCTTCAGTAATTGGCTTTGGTTGTTGTAGAGCTACGTGGGTATCTTGGCTGCAGCATTAAAGCCTTGAGTACAGAAGGGTTTAAATGTCTTGTTACTCCCTCCGTTATAAGAATTTCCAGCTAGCCTTTTTATACCTCTGTTTTGCATGAAATAACTCTCCTTCTGGCTCGATTCTATAACTCGAGAAATTTGTGCAGCTTCATTATAGATTTTATTTTCATGTCCCAGAACATGCCCGCGGATGCTTCCCCTAAGTCCCATGACGAACCTTCGGGTCTTTGTGTTTTCCTCTTGCATACTGGAGGGTGAAAGAAGAACAGCTCTTCATAATGTTGTTGATATGCATCCACGGTCATCTGCCCTTGATATAAACTCAGGAACTCTCTTTCCATAGAATCTCTGAAACTTCTAGGAAAGTACTTCTCAAAGAATGCCTCCTTATAAATATCCCAGATCAGTTGGGCATGCTTTGTTAATAACTATGTCCTGGTAGACCTCCACCAATGGTGTGCATCTCATTTCAGCATAAAGGTGGCACACAACACTTTTTCTTCTTCATTTAATGTCATCATCATAAAATTTCTTTCCATTTCGTCAACCCAGTGTGCCGGCCATAAAGGATCTGCTGGCTTTCCATTAAATTCATTGGGCTTTAGTTTTAGAAAACGCTCCACCAGTCTGGAGTGGTCTAGTTGTTGCAAGACATACGCCCCATACATTGGTGGTTGATATTGATATCCACCTTGAGCTACCTCAGGATTTTGTACTTGAGCCTGCATGATGGGAGTCTGAAGTGCGTGGGGTACTATGTTACTTTCCCCTGGAGCTGTGCTTGCCTGTCCTGCTGGCATTGGAGGTGTCTGTGCAGCTGGAAGAGTTATGCCTATGGCAGCTTGTATAGTACCTTGTGGCTGTTGCATTTGTTGCAGCTGTTGGGCCAAGTTCATTACGACTGTGGCCAATTCTGTATGTGGAGCGGGCAGATTTGTAGGATTTGTCTGCCCATTCATGACAGACGGTGTCATGTTCATATTCCCCTGTGCTTCTGGGTGTGTCTGGCTATTTTCCCCCCAGGTGATGGTGGTGGGATAGAGTTACGGCTCTGTCTGGTTACTCTACGTCCAGCCATTAACTAATCTGATAGTGGGATTCCCTGAAAATCATTGGAAGACAATCATTAAATACTTCATTCCCATATTTTAAAACCACTAACAAATGCAAATTTTAAAATTTTCAGATCATTCTGTCGAAAATACTGTATTTTCACTGTAGGGTCGATGGGTGTCTGACCCTCAGTATGCGACCCTGAAAATTCACCAATTCTTCCCGAGAGCTGGGGGTCGATGGGGGGGCCGGAGGATATCCGACCCAGGGTGCGACCCCTGGTTCTCTGTCAGATTCCCAAGAGCCGAGGGTCGATGCGGGGGTCGATGGGTGGGTCGATGGTTTTAGTCGAATTTTCTGACCCCCGGACTAAAATTCAGATTTTTAAGTTCTGATTCAAAGTCCATTTCCCATTCTTTCTTCTCTGCTTCAACTCGTCTCATCCCTCTGAGTTGCTACAGTGACACCTCTGATCCGTTGGTGGTTTGCACTCCTTGTTTTGTCGTCTACACCTCCGCTACAGGTAAATCTCCTACGTTTTCATGTTTTTAGGTTTCCATACCTAGGTTTTTGCTCGTATATCTCATTTTTTTCAAATTAAACTTTTTTCAACCGTAAAAATTTGATTTTTATTGGGGGATTTTGTTGTTGGTGACTCGAGGAATGAAAGCCCTCAAAAATATTTGAGTTTCATCGGTTGGTTATCAAGAAACTCGAAATTTACTATTTTTGCCCAAATTTTGTCGAGATTTTGAATTTCTTGAAATTTCTTCCAATTCAATCTCATTAGCTAAAATTTCCGACTATATGAGTCTTACAGGATAGTTTAGGATCTATGTAAGTCCTCCTGCCCACGTGTATGGGTGAAAAGTGAGGCTTTTGACCAATTTACATCGTTATAATGTCGAAATTTTTGGATTTTTCATCTTTACTAACCCAATATCTACTTCTCTTTGTTACTTGCAGATACTATGGCTCGTACGAAGGTACCTAGTGTTCGCGACCGTCTTTGCTTCCTTTCCCATGAAGCCAAGACGCTGTATGCCCGCTTACGCTCGCAAGAAAGTAGAGGGAGGCCGCAAAGTGGATTGGCTAGCTTGGCCTTGTTCAATGTGGAGGGGGCTTTTGACCATATGGGAAGCCTCCCTGTCATCACCTATGACGACTGTACCTGTCCTGACTTAGTACGCCAGTTCTATTGTAATCTCCAAGTGGTGGGGGATTACAACGATGTTAAGAGAGGTGATGAGCTTAGGATCACTACTTTGTCAAGAGAGTTGAGATTTCCTTTGACTATCGACAGCTAGCGGACTTGCTGGGTATCTCCTATGATGGCTCCTTCGTATTCTGTGCCCCGAGAGAGCCCCAGTTATTTTCATTACAGATGAGGGCTGAGATAGACCGTCAGCTCATCAGACCTGATCGCTGGGAGATGAAAGCGAGTTATCTGCATTCAGATCCACAGGTGTACTGCAAGATCATTCAGCATAACCTGATACCGTAGAGTGGACACTACGAGAGGGTCTCCTAGTTGACCCAGTATCTGTTGTACTACATATGCACTAGGCAGCCCGTCTGCCTTCCCTACATCATCATGTGGACGATGATCAGTGCCACGTTGCCCAGTCACACTGGCAACCTTCCTTATGGACGCATGATCACTACATTGCTTACCTGCCTGGGGGTTGATTTGTTAGGTGAGTAGATTCAAGAGAAATCCTTCTCATCGCCTCAGGATTGGGAGGCCATCTGCAAGATGGGCATGCGGGATGCCCAGGTCAGCAATGAGTAGAGGAACGCGATGGTGCGCCCTCGCACTCGAGTGGAGATGGCTGACGCTGAGGTAGCAACAGTAGCTGCAGCCACTGGAGTAGGGGTTCATGGGGATGATGATGATCGGCTATACATGGATGTAGATGCCATACCTCCTCCATCACCTACTCATACTACAGGAGCTGGTTCGTTTTCTTCAGCTGGTCCTTCACATGCAACTGGACCTTCTTATGCTCCTTCTGATGACATGATGGGGATATTGCATGAGATACGAGAGGCTCAGTGCATGTCCGATCAGCGGGTGGGAGAGCTTTTGGTTTCTCAGCGCATGTCGAATCAATGGGTGGGAGTGCTTAGGGATGCTCAGCGAGTGACTGACCAGTGGATGGCGGATCTCACAACTAGTCTCCAGACGACCCAGACTCAGATAGCCTGGTTGACTAGAGTCTACACTCAGGACTATGATAGAGACCGTGAGGCACCGCCTCCCCCATCACCTCCAACTTCTTGATGTATTTCTTTTATCTTTCTTTTGTACTTCAGAGTGACTGTCCGGGCTGTGGACTGTACTCTGCTTTAATTATATATATATAAATGTTTGTTCTTCCTTTGCTTGTATATAACTTTGTTTTTCATTCCATAGATGCATTATTCTCTTTCAGTTTTGTCTCAAACAACACAGATGCTTATGGTGGGTTATTATTACCTCTTTTAAATTTTTTTACCCTATCTCAGTTCACGAACATTTGTGGAAGTATACTGGTTTCACTGACAGGGCCTGAGATGCTCTAATACCAAGTTGTCATACCCCAATTCTACACCATTCAAAATGGTGTGATGAACCGCTAATAAACCAACGGTTCAACCAGGATTTCTAATAGGCTGTGTCCGTGCAAAATGAAACCATACACATCCACAACCATAATCAGAATAAATACACAATAGCGGAAGTCTTAATAATAAATGAACTGAGAAAATCTAATTGTGATAACCATAATAAAGTAGCAAGTTATAGTTGTATCAACTGAGACATAAATAAATAAAATATCAATTACATTCCTTTAATAATTCAAATGAAAATCTAATCGAATACGCATGAGTTGCACTCGCAAGAAGAGTCATGTGTATCCACTAAGTCTTCGGCTTCCATTGCAGCAACACGTGCGTATACCGGAGCACTCAAATAATCTTTGACCGTAGTACCTGCATCATCAACTAAAAATATTCGACATCGAGAGGGTGAGCACACATCATGGCTCAGTGAGCAAACAAAACAATGCAACAAACATATGCATGCAATCAATTCATATCTGTGGTCTAGTGAATAAGTTTGCAATGCGCTATAGAAAGGTTCGGTGGCCGCCTCGCCTCTCTGCACAGGGTGTGAAAGCCCGCCAAAAGGTTAACATTTATTGTCGTCCCCATCCACCCTACCAAGGAATAAAGATAGAGCTAAAGTGCTGACGCCCGGCCTATGACACTTCCCCTGATACGCTACCCATACCAACACGTAAGCCCCTGCTCGTGAGGGCTTGCAAACTAGGCTTGCAACTAACCAATCCTAATGCCAATCAGTGTATCCAAGGCCTCACCCCAGCATCCCTCAATACGTCCATAGAGATAGGGCTAAGGCCCCACGAAAGAGTCAGAGACTACACAGTCCGAGACCACCTCCCCTCATACACTACGACGTAATAGCTCTGCTATGGTAATGGCGATACGACGATGGCAATGCACAAGACTTGAGTTAGAGTTAGAGCTAGAGTGCTGAGGCCCAACCTATGACACCCCCCTGATACTTGCTCGCATCAAGCACACCAACCACACACATACATTCACATGCCTATTCCTATCATCATAATCATCATCCTGTTATACACAATAATTGAAATATGCATGAACAGTAATAATAGAAAAATTGCATGACATGTTGAATGCACATAACAGGCATACACGCATAGAATTAATCTTGGCATTGGACTCAAGAAATAAAAATAATTTATTATTAACCAATTAGTTTAGGTTTTGTTGCCTCACCTTTGCTTGATTATAGATCCTCTCTCAAACTTTAAGAATCAACTAAATATCAATATTATATCACCAGAAGACCTAATCAAGTCGATAGAATTTAATTAGAATTAATTTTGATTTTAAAAACCTACTGTTAACTGGGGGTAGCAGGACGGGTCGCAGGTAGGGTAGAAGTTTTCTACGACCCCCTATATTAGGGTCGATGTCAGGGTCAGATGTTCCATCGACCCTGGGTGTGACCACCCATAATCTGGACTTCCCGAACATTGGGGGTCGTTGTTAGGGTCTGGTAGGTTCGATTGGCCATCGATCCCCCGTTCGACCCCCCGTGGATTTAGTCAAAATTTTCATCCTACAGTCCATTCCTTCGTGTTTGGGTCCTATGGCTTGCTTCTACAATCCATTACATACATGTTCTATGGCTTAGAACCATAGTTTATTCACCTACATGGTTTTAATGATCTCCCCCATGGTTTTTCCTTTGAAACCTAACCATGGGTGGAAGATTTGGGTTTCTCCTAGATTATGCCCTCTTCACTATCTATTCTAAGGTCTTTAGAATTCTATGGAGATAGATCCATACCTGAGAATTAGGTTTGCTTCTCTGAAGCCTTCTCTTTGATCTTCTTCTTCACTTTCCTTCTCTTCTCTTTCTCTTCTCCTTCTCTTCTCTTTCTCTCAATCCAATTATGGTTTTAAAAGGAGTGAAAGAGGCTTAGGGACATCCTATTTATAGAGTAAAAACTCCCAAAATAAGTCTCAATGAGATTAGGAAAGAAACCCATTGAAATTTGGAAAGTCCCTAATTCACGGTTTCTGTCGACAGACTGGGGGTCGATGAGGGGGTCGGAGATCCCGTCGACCCCTGGTTCTAAGTTGTCCGACCCCCGATTAAAAACTCAGGGTTTGACTTTTTATCTTGGGGGGTCCGACCCTGCCTTGTTGGGTATGCGACCCTCCCCCTTATTTTTGTGTTTTTTGGTCAGTTTAATAACTGGGATCGTTATCTCCTTCACGCACTTGATCCGTTTGGCTCGACCATGATGGGTAGACCTGGTTCAAGGTGGTAATCCCGGGTTAGTTTGATACGGGTCTTACACGACGGATTCTGTGACCCTACGTCCGACCCTACGAATACTGTCAGAAATCAAAAATTAGGAAATTTTCCTAATTCAAAAGGGATCTTTCCTAAACTCATTGGGACTTATTATGGAAGGTTTTTCTCTATAAATAGGACGTCCCTTAGACTCTTTCACTCCTTTAGAACCCTAATTGAATGTGAGAGAAAGAGAAAGAGAAGGAAAAGAAGAAGAAAAGGAAACTAGAAGAAAAAGACTAAGGAAGAGGAGGAAGTTTAGAGAAACCTCTGAATAAAGGTATGAACCTAATTCTCTACCTGAATAAGAGATCCTAGAATAGTTATGAAGATCATAGGATTAGGAGAAACCCAAATCATCTATCCATGGACAAGTTCCAAGAGATTCCATGGAGGAAATCGTTATGGACAATGAATAGTGTATAACTTGTAGTTTTGAGCCATAGAATAATCATAAAATGGACCATGATAGTAAGCCAAAGGATCCAAACATGAATGGATGGACTTTAGAATGAAAGGTCGACTCAGAATATGTGTGGTCGCACGTAGGGTCGAATGATATCCGACCCTACAAGACCATAGGATCGACCACATGCCCTCAGGATGTTCAAAGGAGGGTGTGGTCGCATGTAGGGTCGAATGGTATTCGACCCCACCTGCGACCCTACACCCTGGGGTCTCTGAAACTGCTACCTTAGGTGCTACCCTACCTGCGACCCTACAGGTTCTGTTAGTTTAAACATGTTAGAACTAATTCTAATTAAAATCTATCGACTTGTTAGGTCTTTCTAGTGGTTTAAAAGTAAATTATAAAGCTTGAACAAGGATCTCCTAGCAATCAAAGGTGAGGGAACAGGACCTAAATTAATTGGCTAATAATAAATTATTTTTATTTATTGAGTCCAATACCATCAATGATTCTATGCTTGTATGATTGTAATGTGCATATCACATGTCATCCACTATTCCTGTTATTGCTGTTCATGCATATTTAATTTTTTTTATTGTAACATGATGATGATGATGATGCTCGGAATAGGCATGTGCATGTATGTGTGTGGTTAGTGTACTTGATGTGAGTGGAGCATCAGGGGGAGGACGTGACACTATGATTCATCCTGGTCACCAGACTCTAGCTCTATCTCTACTCAAGTCTTGTCCACTAACATTGTCGTATCGCCATTATCTTAGCAGAACTATTATGTCATAGGGCATCAGAGGAGGTTGTCTCGGAGTATGTAGTCTCTGGCTCTGCCGGAGGGCCTTAGCTCTATCTATATTGACGTATTGAGGGATGCTGGGTGAGGCCTTGGATACACTATTTGACATTAGGATTGGTTAATTGCGAGCCCAGTTTGTAAGCCCTCGCCAACAGGGGCTTACGTGTTGGTATGGGTAGAGCATCAGGGGAAGTGTGATGCAGTGCGATCCTAAGCACTTTAGCTCTATCTCTATTCCATGGTGGGTGCATGTGGGGGCGGCAATGGTGTTTGATCTATTGGGCAGTTCCATACATTCATGTATAGAGGTGTGGTAGCCACCTATCCTTTCTATTGTACATTGCAAACTTATGAACCAGACCAAAGATATGAATTGAATGCATGTACATATTTTTTGCATTGTTTTGTTTACTCACTGAGCCGTGATGTATGCTCACCCTTTTCAAATTCGAATCTTTTTAGTTGATAATGCAGGTACGACGGTGGAGGATTATATGAATGCTCCAATATACGGGCATGCGGCGGCAATGGAGGCAGAAGTGATGATGGAGTCGCATGATTCATCATGCGAGTGCAACTCCTGTGTTTTTTATTAGATTTTTATTTGGATTATTGAGGGAATGTAATTGATTATTTTATTTACTTTATGTCTTAGTCAATGAAAGATAATTGGATAATTTATTTACTTTATCACAGTTAGACTCTCAGTTCATTTTATATATAAGACTTCTGCTGTTGTTTATTTTACTCTGATTATGGTTGTGGATGTGTATGGTTTAAGCAAACGGTCATAGCCTATTCGAGATCCTGGTTGAACAGTTGGTTTATTGACGGTTCATCACAACATTCTGAATAGTGCGGAATTGGGGTGTGATAGGTACACTATTCTATCCTATAGCCGCACCAACTTGGTTCATAGGGTTCCCCCCAAGTGGTGGCACATTATTTTTCCTATTGCTTTGTTGTCCACCTATCTGTGGTACAAGCACTGGGGTCAGAAGGGTTCTTAGATCTTCAAGGAACTTTTAATAATTTTCCTCGACTGCTCTTTGCTGCTCTTAACTCACTGTGAAAGCCACATTCCATATAACGAAAGGGAGGTTGTCAGGAGTGACCTCCGGTGGTGGCGGGATCGTCTCTATTTGAGATGGCCCTCCCACATTGGTGGTGAGTTGGGTTTCACCTAGGTTGGGTGTTGCAGTCAACCCTTCTCCAGGTCGGAGATTCTCATCATCGCTCTCCCGAGGGGTGTGCGTGTACAAGGGGCCATTTCCACCTATTTAACTTCCTGAATCAAACATTCTATGGTAAATGATACAAGTGAGGCAAATAGAACATGTACAAGAATGACACCAAACACAGTCAAGAAGAACTAGCAAAATTTAAAAATTCATATAATTTATTGCTGGTCCGATCGATGTACCCTAACTTACTAGTTCTGACCGGTAGTGTGTCCTATAAAGTACTAAACTTCTTGGAGTTTGTCGGTCAATGGATCGATCGATACTATACTGTCTACCATTTCGACCGGTTACTTCCAAATTACTAACATTTACTTGGCTGGTCGATGCGCTGGACTATATATCACATCAGATTCTACGATCGGCTGGGGAATCTTTACCTTATATAACCTGATGTGGAAATTCTTTCCTCAGTTTCCACCACAATTCTTACTCTAAGTGGTAGTGAGCTCTATTTTTGCCTCCTGGAGCTTCTTCC
The DNA here is from genome assembly GCA_028583415.1 of Protea cynaroides. NCBI lineage: Eukaryota > Viridiplantae > Streptophyta > Magnoliopsida > Proteales > Proteaceae > Protea > Protea cynaroides. The sequence continues at coordinate 5,774,351 of CM053268.1, read as the reverse complement.
TCCTACGAATCTTTTCTAACTCTCCTCATCATGGATTCAAAGTATGAACCTTTTCTCTTTAATTTAAATTTTAAGTTTTTATGCCTAAATCACGGATAAATGGAAATTTTATTGATAAGACCTCTTCAATTGTAGCCAATATCTTATTACAAATAATTCCGACAACTTCAGGAGAAAAAGAGGCATTTACCTATTACAGAGATGGTGTGAATTGATTCTTTTTTGTTTTTTAGTTATTTATCGCTTTCAGTCTTACGAAAAAGACATATGATTCAGGATAGAAAGAAAAAAGATTATTAAAATAAACCTACGCTTGTTGAAGGTGAAGTTTCAAAATAGAACAATTCCTTCTGTCGTGTATCCCCGCATGGCCAGCTCCCATAGTGTGACAGACGGTGTGTACAAGGCCCGGGAATGAATTCACCGCCGTATGGCTGACCGGCGATTACTAGCGATTTCGGCTTCATGCAGGCGAGTTACAGCCTGCAATCCGAACTGAGGACGGGTTTTTAGAGTTAGCTCACCCTCGCGGGATCGCGACCCTTTGTCCCGTCCATTGTAGCACGTGTGTCGCCCAGGGCATGAGGGGCATGATGACTTGACGTCATCCTCACCTTCTTCCGGCTTATCACAGGAAGTCTGTTCAGGGTTCCAAACTCAACAGAGGCAACTAAACACGAGGATTGCGCTCGTTGCGGGACTACATTGCAAGGATCTTCTTGAGCTTTCCTTTGAACCCATATTGGCTCAAGTTCTGCTGAAATTTGCTTATGGTTCGCGTAGGCCTTCCAGTTTTAGGAAAACTACCACAAGCTGAGCATGGCATGATGCTCCGCTAGCTTTTGATGTATTGCAGTTCATTTCCTTGGAAGCACAATGGGCATTCCCAAGGATTGAATTCAAGTTCATCGAATCCGAGTGACATGTTCTATTTGACGAGTTGGAGAGGTTTATCGTCAGGGCTACCTTCGATGCTATGGGATGGTCTCCCATGTTAAAGATCCATATAGCCACAAGGCCTGAACTGATACTATTTTTCTACTATAATTTCTAAGTCACGAACGGCATGAACAAGGAGAATGATGTTGCATACCCTCGGATATCCAGCCGAGTATCGGGCAAGGATGTTTCATTCGACACCAGGCAGCTGGTAGGCATGTTGAACATATCCATGGGTGGAGACACAACATTCTAGAGTTACAAGGATAAAGGTGCCTTGTCTGAGATGATGCGACTGGAGATTTCCAATCAAATCCTTATTCTGGGTAAGCGTCACAAACCTATCAACTATCGCCCCTTACCCCGAGTATACTGTAGGATCGTGCAACATAACATCCTACCATAGGGTGGTCACTACAATGGATTATCTTCTTTTGGTGAGTTTTTGGTCTATCGGCTAGGCACCAGGATGCCAATTTGCCTTCCCTACATTCTCATGCGGAACATGATCCTGGCCTCAGAAGGCATTAAACAATCGAATCTTCCCTATGGCAAGTTACTTACTCACATCCTATCACTTCTAGGGGTTTATATCTACAGTCACCCCACGTACGAAGAGTCAGTAACTACTTCCTTTGGTTGGTATGCCATTTCAAAAATGCAACTAGATGATGTGGTACTTTCTGATGATGAGCTAGAGGCTCGTCCTCATCTTGGGACTTTGACAGATGAAGAGTCCAAAGATGAAGAGGATGATGATACATCGATGGATGTACAGGATGAGGACGGTGAAGAAGCAAACCATCCACAACCTCCCCCTGACATGAACATTCTTTTGGCTAAGTTACATGGTGTTAGGGATCACCAGCGGTAGTTTGCACACTCTATGTGGAATAACTTTAGACGAGTGCGTCATGCCCAAACTTCATTCTCTTCCCAGCTCAACATCATGTAAAAGGCTATGGCAAGGGTGGGTATAATGTCTAGGGATGACATCAGGATTGCAGCCACTGCATTATGGGTAAAGACTTACCACCGAGCTCGTGAACCTACTCCATCAGATTCTTAGTGATCCAGTTAATTTTCTTCTTTCCTATGTTATTGTTGTATAAACTAAGTCTTATTTCCGTACACAAGCTGTAGTGCTTAATCACTAGTCTTTACCAAACATCATATGCTCTTTCTTGTTGTTATCATACTGTACACAAGTTGGTTTCATATTTATCATTTACGATCTTTAAGCTTTTATTATCCTATTGCTCAGGTTATTGTAAACTATTGTAGCATTGGCTTGGTTGGCATAGTGTAACAGAGCTTATCGCTCTGATACGAAACCTTGTCACATCCAAAAATATCGGTCTAAATTTTTCTTTGGGATACGACTGGAATCAACACCTTAGTTTGAATGTCATCCCACGAGGACCTCATAAGCAATGCACACACATACCAACCATCACCAGCACAATGCCACAAGTATAATTCAGAGTAAATAAGAGTTGAAGTTAATAAATAACCATGAGCATACTAATGATAATGCTGGCGGTGCCTCATCGAGACCCATATACAAGAGATTGGCTCTCGAAAGAGAATGGGAATGGGCTGCCATTTATGTGCCGATGAGTTCGACGTAGAGGTGGGGCGAGCTAGCAACACCAGTAGCAGCGTATACGCAAATATTATCTAGCATTACCATTGTTACCTCCTCAAACGAGGTTCATCGTTAGAATCCATAGTTCAAACTTAAAGTACATTGCTCTATAAATTATGGGCTATCAAAACATAAGAAATAATTCCAAAGAATTTAAACAAATTGTTTCTTGAGCAAGATCTCCTCTCCCAAACAACTATTCATCAAATACATAAGAATCGCACTCGCAATCTGTGTCATGTGCTTCATCTTCGTACTGTACTCCTAGCAGGCCAGGTGAGTAACAGCTGGTGCATTCAAGTAGTCCACAACATTAATACCTATAATATCATCTAAAAGATTGGTGTACGCGAGGGTCAGCTATCCAACATGAGCTCAGTGAGAAACAGAAAGACAAGCAATCAAGTATGCATGATCAGTATTATTACACACAATAAATGCAATAGTCAGGTATCATGTATGCCATGTTCTATGGTAAGGCCTAGCTACACCTCCTAGAGGCTGACTAAAACCTCTATGCAGGGGGTGCTGGGTACTCACCAACCTACCTAGTAGCCCTGGTGCTTCCATACGACATCCCAATCAGAATGGTGATTGGTCAGCAAGTCTGGCCAGTGTTGCTACAATCAACACTACCGACCCTTCCCCTTCATCACTCCATCCTACCAATACCTAACCCCTTACTGGCTAGGGTTGCATATAGGGTTAATGCCACTAACCAGAAGTCCTTCATGCCATTCGATGTATCCCCCACCAAACCTAGCAAGAATCTTAGGCCATCCGTTTTGCCCCCCCCCCCCAAGATGTTGTCATCCCGCTAAGGGTGAGTGACGTACTCGTCAACCATCATAATAAAGAGTGGATCCAGCTGTCTTCGATAGTTTTACCATTAATTAACAATTTCAGTCACATACATTCACATAACAATTCATGATAAAAAAATGTGAATGCATGCATAAACAGTTTTTGGATGACATGTTATCATAGCAAGCATTTGGCACAACAACTAAATATTCAAACACTCCAAAATTAGTCAGGGGTTCTGTTCCACACCTGATATGGCTTGTTTGAGGTTGTTCCCACTAGCAAGGTCCATGTTTATGAGGTGTTCTATGCCTACACAAGGTGTATGGTCATTAATTTGAATTCCTACCTAATTTACATTTGTTCTGTACAAGTCTGGGCTTTACTGGTCGATGTATCGTTGGTACACTATCGACCAACTTAGTGTCCGATAGAAATCCAGACCTTTTACCATTTGGCTATCGATATCAAGGTTGGTGCAGAGTATCGACCGTGACATCATCCAGCTAACCACCAAGACCCCTTCTAGAGTTTGTTGGTCGATATACCGGTCTATATTATACAGTCAGCTATACTGACCGCCTTCTCCAAGTGGCCTCTTTTCTGCTTTGTGAGTTAGGATTTCGTCTTTTGATTTCATCTTTTCCCCTTTTAGTGTAAGGTGTTCCGATGGTTAGGTATCTTTTAGGCCTATATTTCATCTTATCAATTGTGAACTCGATTACTTGGCTTAAGACACTTTTTAGGAAGAGTTACTCTCTTCTAACAACCTACATTTGCTTCATTATCGGAGAAGGATGAGTGTTAGGCCTACATCCTCTACTGGAGCATTAAGTTTCTCATTAAGGTTTGCAAGAGTTAGGGTTTTATTGACAATGATTTGATCACTGCTGATCAGAAGTGCTTCTCTGCTGACGATTTCTCCCACCCCCCTCACACACAAGTGCTGCAAGGCTCCACCTACTCCTTCTCCTTCCTTTTCCTTTCTCCCTTCCTTTTGAAAATGCATCAAAACTTTTTGAGGTTAAGATGTACTCAGAGGAGGTTGAAAGGTAGGGTTTTTATTTATCTCAGATTCCCTTATTGGAGTCGAACTCTCAGTTTGAATGGGGACTCCTAAGGAGTTACCAAGTGGCAAGAATCTGAATTTGGGGAAAGATTCCTTCCCTTGTCAACTCCAAAGTTGTTAGGATAGGTGTGGGTTCCTCTAGACCTGTCCTTGGGTCCTATGAATATATTAATCGTTTCCCCCAGTCGAACTAAATTATGGGTTCTGAAGTTTGGTCGATTTTACCCTTATCGGTTGATGGTACAGGTCCATGGACTATCAGGATTATCGATTGGCTAATATCAACCAGCTCCCCTTAAACACTATTAATTATATAACCTATGGTTAGAAAAGAATATAATGATTCAAAAAGGGGTACTGTCTCATTGGTCCTTAATTTTACATCATGTCGGGTTCGGCTAGTGTGGAAAACCCTAGCACGAATGAAAACCCAAGTTAAGTGTAGATTTTACATGCACCATTACATTCGACGTAAGCCTACACCTTCACCTGCTCCACTGAGTGCACTTTAGCTGTCTATCCCAGAGGATGGGCCTTCGTCATCCATACCTCTGAGTGGATCTCAACCCTTAGAGTCTTGATTTTATCTCTTCATTTGTTTTTTTTTTTTTTTTTTTGTTTAGATTGTTTGTATTAGGGATAACTACCCAGGCTGTGGACCATATCCAAATTTGTTATATATATATATATATATATATATATATATATATATATATATATATATATATATATATATATATATATATATATATATATATATATATATCCTTGTTCTTAATTCACATAGTCAATTATTGTCTTCCATAGTTTTGTAATGTGGTGTGGCCTATCTTAATGTTTTTCTTACTTACTGTTTGTTGGTTCAAAATAACTTTTAATTATCCTAGGCATCCTTACTAACATAGGGAGATGTACGATCAGGGAAAATCTGTAGGTAGAGTCAGAGTGGTTGTACTCTAATACCAAGTATTGTCACAGCCCATTTTGAGAATTGAGAGTGATATCAAGGTCAACCAACAAGAAAACCCAAATACTTCCTACGATTGACAACCATAGTAATCTACCCTATAAATCCCACATTATTAATCTCCCCCTACAAATCCTACAGTCTACATAAGGTATAACTACAATAATGATGAAAGGAATAGAGTAATAATAGTGGAAGCACTAATAATGGTAACGGATGTCATCTACTAATAACATATCATAATTAAGTCTTTTATATGTCACAAAATAAGTTTTCCACTTTACTATACTATAGTTAATACACAATATCCAAAGAAATTAAATCTGGAGAGAAGTATAACGTGGATAGACGAAACATTGTCTATCTATAACAATCCAAGCAACAGAGAGGCGAAGCACTGTCTCATGTCCCATAAATACAGTCGTTACAAGAACAGCCTTCGACATGGTCCCATAACGAACTTGTCACACCCTAATTCTGCACTATTCAGAATGATGTGATGAACCACTAATAAACCAACGGTTCAACCAGGATCTCGAGTAGACTATCCCCGCGTTATCCAAACTCACGCACATCCACAATCATAATTAGAGTAAATACACAATAGCGGAAGTCTTATAATAACATGAACTGAGAAACTAAATGATATTAATAATTTAATAGTAAATTATTCTATTTTCAACTAAGACATAATTAATTATCAAATACATGTCTTAATAAATCCAATAAAGAACCTATAAAATATCTAATCAAATACACACGAGTTGCACTCGCAAGAGGAGTCGTGTGTATCCACTTCAGCTTCAGCTTCCATCGCCGCTACGTTTCCGTATGCAGACGCATTCATATAATCTTCAACGGTATAACCTGCATCATCAACTAAAAATATTCGACGTCGAGGGGTGAGCACACATCACGGCTCAGTGAGTAGCCAAAACAATGCAACAATACATATATGCATGTAAAAAGTCAATTTATATCTTTGGTCTGGTATATAAGTTTGCAGTATGCAATAGAAAGGTTTAGGTAGCCAAAGGTCGCGTTTATTGACCCCGTCTCTATACACGAGTGTGTGACGTTACCCGGAGATCACGTTTATCGCCAACTCACATGCACCCAATCATGAACATTATATAACAAAGGTTACGTTTATTGCTATATAGTGTCATACCAAAACATAAGCCCCTGTTAGCGAGGGATGCAAACTGGGCTCGCAACTAACCAATCCTAATGCCAAAAAGTGTATCCAAGGCCTCACCTCAGCATCCCTCAAAATGTCTATAGAGATAGAGCTAAGGCCCCCCGGTAGAGTCAGAGACTACAAGGACCGAGACCACCTCCCCTGATACTCTATGACATAATAGTTTTGCTAAAGTAATGGCGATACGACGATGCTAATGCACAAGACTTGAGTTAGAGATAGAGCTAAAATGCTGAGACCCGCCAAAGGTTGACATTTATTGACGTTCTCATCACACCTCCCCTGATACTCGCTCGCATCAAGTACATCAACCACACACATACAAGCACATGCCTATTCCTATCATCATCATCATTATCATGTTATAAACAATAAAGTAAATATTCATGAACAAATAATAGAAATATTGAATGGCATGTTGTATGCACATTACAAACATATTCGCATAGAATCACGCATGGCATAGGACTCAAGAAAATAAAAAAACAGTTTGTTATTAACCAATTTAGTTTGGGGTTCTGGTTCCTAACCTTAGCTTGCTAGATACTTTTCCAAGCTTTAGAATCACCTTTACAGTGTTATTGTATTGCTAGAAGACCTAACAAAGTCGATTGAATTTAATTAAAATTAATTTCAGATTTAAAAACCACTCTGTTAACTGAGGGTTGGAGGTAGGGTCGGAGTCAGGATCGACCCTGGGTGCGACCCTCCCTTAACTCTGAACTTCCCGAACATTGAGGGTCGATGGTCAGGAACACCTAGGGTCGGATGGTCATCGACCCTTGGTGCGACCCTCGGTTCACATTGGTCCAATTCCCTCTTTTAATCCATTCTTCGTGTTTGGAATCCTATGGCTTGCTCCTACATTCCATTCTACATTCATTCCATGGTCTGAAACCATGTATAACCCACCTAGATAGCTTTCATGCACTTTCCTATGATTTTCCATGAAAACCTAACCATAGATTAATGGTTTGGGTTTCTCCGAGATCACACTCTCAACAATTACTAACCTAAGGTCGGTAGAAATTCATGGAATTAGTATCCATACCTGAGAAGATAACTTTTTCTCTGAAACTCTTCTCCTTTTTGCTAAGTTCTCTTCCTTCACTTTCTTCTTCCTCTTTTCCTTTTCCTCTCTTTCTCTCAATTCGATTAGGGTTGTGAAAGGAGTGAAAGTGGCTTAGGAACGTCCTTTAAATAGAGTAGGAACATCCTAAATAAGTCCCTCTGAGATTTGGAAAGAATCCCAATCGAAAAATATAGAAATTTCTTAATTTCCTTATTCGTCAGAATCCAAGGGTCGATGGGAGGGTCGATGATCCCGTCGACCCTAGGGTCTTAAGCTGTCTGACCCTCCCTTCAAAACTGAGGGTCTAACTTTCTATTTTGGGAGGTCCAACCCTACTTAGCTGGGTATGCGATCCTTCCCCTATTTTAAGTGTTTTTGGGTCGATTTGATACCTGGGATCTCGATCTCCTTCACGCCCTTGGTCCATTTGACTCGACCATAATGGGTAAACCTGGTTCAAGGTGGTAAGACCGGGTTAGATTGGTACGGGTCTTACAGAACCTCTACCAAGAGAAGTGCCCTCTTACACGGTGGGCTCTATTTTATCAGCAATGGAAGAAGTACCTTGTCACAGCTCATTATGAAAAATCGGGCATGATATCCAAATCAACCCATATGGCTAACCCGAATACTTCTAGGAATGCTAACTAAAATGTTACAATATAAATCCCACAGTCTACATAAGCAATATCAAATAAAATTCATAAACAATAATACAATAGTGGAAGCAATTACTAAATCATAGATGCCAATTCTAATGATACCATATCCCATACTATGTATCATGTTACCATTTACAAACCAGTGTTCTTCATCAAAATAATATACTATCAGTTATACAAATACCCAAATTCAAAAAGAGTAAATCTGATACATATAATCTAATAAACCTTTTTGTCTACCCACAGAAAGAATCATAACGTGTCAAAATATTAGGAGAAGAGAGAAAATAAGGGAGGACTACGTCATGCGTAGATGCAGTCGCTGCAGGTGCAGCCCTCCCTGTGCTCTCCACCAACATCAGCATCTCCGACTATCATGCTTGCCAAAGGAGACTCCATAAAATCAACAATAAATAGATCACCTATAGGAGAATCTAAAAAGAAGTGTCGATAGGAGGGTGAGCTCACATCCTAGCTCAGTGAGAAATCTAATATCACATGCTATGCACATACATCATCCAATGCAATAAGATGTAATTTATTATTATATGAGGCCTCAGGTTCATGTTTCTACATCCTGGGCAAAGCTAGAAGTAGAATAAACGACCCCAGGCCACTAACATCTTCTATAAGCGAACTCCCCCCTTGGGGACTCCCATCCTCATAGGGTTTAGTGCCTCCCACCATAGACCCCACATATGCCAGCTATCGTACACCCATACTTCACTGACTTGCCAGTTACCGCACACCCATAAGTCACTGGCTCCCCTAGGGTCTCCCAACCTATGGGTATGCAAAGCTATGCCAGTATCTTTACCCCTACTAGAGGGGCATAAGAAATAGGGAATGACACCACCTATGCCTATTATATAAATTTTTATTTCATTATGGCTGCTCGCCAATAAAAGCCCCCGGGTCATTACTCCCATAGATTCCTGTGTCCTCACTAGCATGTCAACGTAACCAAAATGGTTCCACTAGAGAGAAACCCTGGCTCACTACTCCCATAGATCATCGTGTCCATACTAGCATCTTAAGTCCAATGTGATCCATGTACCTGTACTCTCATATGTCAGATAAACCACCGTACATGGATATGCATAATATTAAACAACAACCAACACGATCCATGATTCATACTCCCATACTCCACATGAACCATCATACATGGTTGTAAACCCAACAGAGATCCCCGGATCACTACTCCCATAGATCACCGTGTCCCCACTAGCATGTCACTTTATCCAACATGATTAGTTTGCCCATACTTTAATATGCCACACGAACCACCATACATGGTCATCATACAACATTCATAGTTATAATTATACAAAATGCATACTCATAGAATAACAATAAAATAAACAAAGCACGTTATAACATGAAACCTAAGCATGTTACTATTAAAAATTAGACATATGAGCATGCCTTATGTCTATGGACTAGACCCCTCACATGATAGCACTAGGTAGTACCGTAATAATATTTGAAGCCCAAAATGAGACTCCACAATCGATCGAGATCAATACCTATTAAAGAATATAATGGTTCATTAGTTGGTTATGTAGCTTCTAACCAGCATAGACAGGATTTATTTATCCATGCATGGGTCCCAAGATAAGCTAAGAACCCATGGGTTGGTCTCCTTAGACATTTCTAAGCAAACAGGCTAAAAAAGACTCAACCGATAGACTATACTGGTTACACGTTCTACCGGTTGACACTTAGTATAATTTCCTAACAATGGAACCGGTTAAGCAATCAACTGATCAGGTAACCAGTTGGCCATCCCGTTTAATACCCTGTCGTAGCAATGGGGTTCCAGAAGGTTTTTCAGTCCAATTCCCGAATGAATGGTCATCCGGTAATGCCACTACTGGGCATTAAGCCTAAATTGTTGAACGATGTCCGAATGGATCTACTGCTAAACTAGTTGACCGATAATCGATAGTGGTCGATCGATTTAGCTATGGTCTGACAGGCCAAGCCTATGACCTTGGCAGTAGATTTATCAAGGCCACTGGCTTAGGGCCTCTACTGAACCGTTCGACTGGTTTGGCCCAGAATCCCCTTTTTGTGCTCGAAGCTTGGTTTCCAAGCTTAAACTTGATTTCCCCTTTAATACACACCAAATAGTTGGTGGAAAGCTCCTTCCCACCATTTATGGCTACAATGGGAGCCATTTATTGCCCCATAAACTCCATTCATGAAGGTGGGTGTCAAACCTAACTTCTAAGCCATTAATGGTGAACTCCATTAATGGAGTTTAACCACTCACTCAAGATAACATTTAACCCAACCAATGAAGGAAGATGGAGGTTAGAACTTACCTATAAGGATAGGAAACTTGGGATGTGGAGTTCCTCTTGAGCTCTAAGCTTTTCCTTTCCCTTCTCTTTTTCTCCCACTCTCACTCCTCTTTCCTATGGTTTCCAAAATTGGAAAATGAGGGTTTGCCCTCATTTATATAGAACAAGAGAAGAAAGCTGGTCCATTGATCGTAATCAACCGATTGGAATGGTCATTCGATTAGTCATCCGGTTAGGCTTAAAACAGCCATTTAAGACAACTAAATGGCCCACAAGCTTTGGGACATACATACACACCTCCTAGGGTCCACTAGGGTACTTTACGAACATACCTAGGATTCGGATATCATCATCGAATACGCATTAGGTGCTCCATTAGTCGGTACATTGAGACCTAACACGGGAAGGAATCTAAGTCAGTAAGGGATTCCATTTGTGGGTCTCACATACCTGCACCAAAAGCTAAAAAGAATTCAATATCGAGGGATAAGCTACCATCCCAACTCAGTGAGAATTTAAGTATCAATTCAATCCAACCAACATCCAATCATTTCTGCGTAAACATAAAACAAAGAATAAAATGGACACCAAACATGAATGCCCCATGGTCTTGGTTGTACCCTAGTAGACATCTGTCTAAACCATACCACCCCTGGACTTGTTCGCATGCCCCCCTTCTTAAACATGTTTGCATTACCCCTTCTTGAAGATGTCCTGGTAAGTCCCCCCACTAAAGCATAGGATGTAGAACCATGGATAATAAATGGTGCATGTAATACATAAATGAATGGGGGCCGTACCCCAGCAAAGATCCCAGCACCTCTCCCATTGACCACTGTGCCCCCACTAAGGTGCTAGCTATGACATAGGGCCACCAATCACACAGCAAGCACATAAATCATCATCAACCATAAGCATACCCATTCATACAAACAAAGCATGGTAAGTGCACAATGTAAACAGGGCTATACCCCAGTAGAGATCCCTGGTACTACTCTCATGGACACCGTGCCCCCGTTAAGGTACTAGCAGTTCTATCATAGCCCATGGGTCTATATGCCACCCTCCACTAGGTACCCACACATCCCACAGACTATCATACATGGCTAAACATATTGCTAATGACATAAATAGGTTACACTCAACAAAGGATACTAGCTCCCCACTCCCATGGTTCACCATGCCTATTTAATTAGATAGCTTCATTAGATTAGTTGCATGACTTTTAAAATCTACATGGACATATCCTACATGTTACCATGCGGGTCCCAAGATGAGTTGGAAACACAACGGTTGGTCCCCATAGGTTATAACTAGGATGACTAACTAACAAAGTCCGAAATAGATGGTAATTCCAGATGGTACACCCTCTGAAATTGCCCTCTTGATAACACTTAGAAAAATCCCTTTTAACTGAACTGGAGGTTATAAGCAAATGCTATGTCATCTAGCATAGCCTCCGGATACCCCTTTGTGATCAGATGTATATCACAGTTGCTTTTAGTAAGAAATCCAATGGCAATGCTGGATGATGTTCCCTTTGGCTTATCCTCCGATTATCATAAGGCATCCAAGTTCCAGGTAGACGGAGGCTCTGGAATATATGTCTGGAGGGTGTGTCTCTGACTATCTTTGGAGGCTCTGATATTTGCAAGAGGATGTGCCTCCTATTCTTAATCACTAGTGGGTCCTTCATATTAGGCCATCCAAGTCGAAGGTAGAGGTGGTGGCAGATGGTGTTCCAGTCGGTTCAGCCTCTGGCTATCTTAGTCAATACTTTTTTAAGGCAAGGCTTGATAAGTCATCCGGAGGTAGTGGTCATGACCTATCCTCCGAATCAAACCTCCAGTTTGAGTCCAAAACTAGACACGAACCATAGGAAGGTTAGGACTTGTAACTGTCATTACACTACCATGACTCTTAGTGGGAACTTGTTTCCCCACACCTAGTGGGCTCATTGGAGTTCCTAAAATCCCAATGCAAATCTTTGTTCAAGGTGAGAAACCCAAACCTTAGTCTCTAGGTTAAACTTGACCTCCATTAATGGATGTCATTGATGGTAGCCAAGCCGCACCACAAAAAGATGGATGAACCCACATTAAGGCAAAGAAAGGGGGACCTTGTACTTACTCGATGTGATAGAGGCTCTTCTTCTAGCTCCAATGATGCTCCATAGTCTCCAATGACCACCAAGGGTCTCCCCCACCCCTTCTCTCTTTCTTTTCTCGATTTTAACAAGGTTTAATGAGTAAAGTGGGTCTATATTTATAGGCCTGGGGAAAGAGAAAGTAGTCCACTTCAGATTCAATCGGAAGCAGTGAATCGGGTGACGCACCATCCGATAGATCCTTTGATTGGGCTAAAAATTGGCCTGACGATTAGTTCAGTGGGCCCACTCTAATGGACTCAATTGTAAAGTCATCTAGGACTTTCCTCATACACATTACCCCTATTGGGTGATCTTAGGTTGACCCAGTACTATTATTTGGTTTTTAATGTAGGTTGTGTTGTGTGTTGACTAGGTAAGACCCTACATAGTAAAAATACAATTTGGTGGGGATTTCAGGTACAGGTTTTACAAATATCCCATTCTAGTTGTCAGGATCCCACTATGATACTATATGCTAAGTAATGCTCATACGAATGGCACGGCCCAAAGGCTAACTCCCCTTTTTCTGCCCATCTACATAAGCTAAAAAAATATCATGTTTCCAAACAAATAGGATATAATATATATAAATGCATATGCATGAATAGATATCACATATATGGGATGACATGTCATCACACAATGGTACAGTTACAAGTGCAACATTTATGTGAAAAACTAAAAAATAAATCAAGTTAATTCCCTCACCTTAAAACGTGAACAGTTAAAGAACTCTGATACAAGTAGAGTGCTTTCCCTTTCATTCCCATGTAGATTTTCATAATATGTTGATTATGCTCTGATTAGTTTTCATTATCTGTTGGACACATGTCCAGATAATTTAACTATCCTTACTGACCTTGGGTTTACACCCTAGGGTCAACGCTTTAGATTACTAAGTCACTAGTTATTGTCACACTCCATTCCCAACGTATCAATACTATAGAATGTAACAAGATCTCTGCATCCTTTTAGGGCATTGGAAATCCCCTTTCAAGATCACAGAATGTGGTAAACCAATTATTAAACCCTACCATCACAATAAAAGTTACAGATCCAGAGCATAGCAGAAAACTAAATAATCAAACCACAACCATGAAACCCGTCCCCGAAAATACAGGCTAATTTGAATTTTCTCACATAATAGATTCTCCTATCGACACTAGCCTAGCATCCGTATCATCAATGGAGTATATGGAACTCTGGGTAAGAGTCAAAACCCTCTATCTCTTAGTATAGAAACTTCATTTGGGAAGAATCAGTCGAACCTATCAAGGCCTAGCCATTCTGAACCAATACAAAATAGGCGGTCGACCAAGGAGGCTGACCAACATGAGTTGATCGACCGCCCCTGTTCGATCGACCACTAAAACCCATAATAGGGCCAGTTTGAGTCTAATTTAGTTGGGCGTAGTTCTAATTTGTTTCTAACCACCCATGTTCGTCCCCAAATCATGTGGGACCTACTTTTGAATGTGTTGGAGTGTTAATTGACAACTCCAAGTCACCTCCATCACACTTATACTAGAAATAGGACTCTTGCAACACAACTCTAACTCTTGCATAAACTCTCCTTAATATAAACTCTTTATGAACCATAATTGAAAACATTAGAACCTTTGACACTTTTTGGGAGAGAGAGAGAGTGAATTAAAGCAAGTTGAAGGAAGAAGAACAGGTGAACTACTGTTAATGATCCTCCCTTAAGCTTTTCACTACAACAGTTTTAGCATAAGCATTGAGGTAAGCCTAAAAACTATTCTTACCTTGTTTAGATGAAACCCTGATGATCTCATGATGTAAAACCCAACCTCTGATCATGTTGGAATAAGATTCCAGAAGACCATCAATGGATATTAGGTAAAATTGATCCGCAATGCTTATGATAAAATAAACTGATACAAGCCTTAAAGTAGGACCTTATAATAATGTATAACAATCAAGTATGATTGGAATGTATCCATTAATGTTGTACAAATGCTTAAAATACCTCTAGGATAGCCCTTGACCGCAAGCCTTAGAGAAAAGACTAAAATTGAATCAGTTGGAGCTCTTTAGTATGAGGTGGTTGACCAAGGAGGTCGATCAAACTGAATTGATCGACCGCCTCTACTGTCGTCGACCGCATGACTTCCAAGGAGGTGTATTTTTTGGTATTATTAATCCCAATTGACTATTTGGACTATGTTAATCATCCCATATCTTAATAATGACATAATGAACATGTTAGAATGATTGGTTTGAGTAGAATGTGCTCCCAACTATGTAAGCACATGTGGTTGCATAGCCGGCATTCAATGTCATGAACCATACTTGCATATAACCTATGGGAATATGATTCTGTCCTATCCAATGATTCAAACCCATCATAAAACACCTATAGAAGTAACCCTACAGAGGTGCAAGCCTCTAAAATCCATCTAGGCCAAATTACCTTGGCGGTTGATAAAATTGAGTTGATCGACTATCATAGCTAATCGACCACCTCCATCGACCACCTCATTACAGCAAGCCTTATTTTGGTTGAATGTTCAACCATGGACTTTGAGACTTAACCAAGTGACCCTAGGACATGTTCCTTAGATTAATGAAGATACCCTAGACCTAATGGAAGCGAGAGTAAACAGTCATAAGTAGCATTCTTACCTTAATTGTAGTAGGTAAGCCGACGTAGGAAAATAGGGAAAGGGACTTTGTCAGCAACACAATAAAGATTAGCTCACCAGATATAGGTGAGGGAATAGTACTCATTTTATTTTCTTATTTATGTATACCTGTGCTTGCTACTTGTTTAGATTACTGTATAATAACATGCCATCTAATAACTATGATATCGGTTCATGCATTTGCATATTATAAATCTATATTAGATTGGTTGGTTATGGAATGTTTGATAACATGTGGATGTTTGATAACATGATTATTTACCATTTTCTTATATCCTAGTGGATCTGGATAGTTGGAATGAGATGGTTTATCTTGGTCCATTAAGCTAGGATACGAGTACTTGCATTAGTAATAATTCTTCATTTAGGTTTCATATCCCATTATAGGCAACCCTTGTCAATAGGGGTTTAGGTATTGGTATAGGATTATTGTAGACCAACTTTGGGTATGTCCCTTTCACAGCTAGAGCAGGGAAATGGATAGGGTTAGGAACCAACCTTTAGTGTCTCAGGTGAGAGCTAGGGATGAGTCTATTCTATGTGCTTACCCATCAGGGAATAGGCAGTGAGTAGCCAATGAAGTGGTTGAGGCGTAGAATAAGTTGCTAGGATGAAGCTTAAGATGGGGGAATGCTGGTATGATGCCAGGTCGGTGTAATTAGGTTGTATCCTCATTTCTTTGGGTGATGTTTTACATGAAGTGAGGAGCCAAGTGTGTTGCATTTACCTCAATAGTGTTTGCATGTTCATTACCAAGATTTAGGTGTGATGTGACTCGCACATGCGTATTAATTTTAGATTATTCATGCATTGTGTGCTTGTGCGTATTAATTTCTTACTAGGCATGTGGTTTCCTCACTCTTTTATGTACATCTTTTATTTTATAATGTTTTACAGATAACTTAGCTGATAATGATATGATTGAAGATAAAGAACTTTAAGAATATTTGCAAAACTCTTCATGTAAATGTGATGATTGTCTTTATGGTTAGAAGACAATGTTTTCGTATATTATAAGATGTCTCTATCTGAGAGATAAGACTATAATAGGATTTCTACTTAGTTTTGTTATTTGTTTATTTAGGGTATTATTTAACTTGTTAGTTTATTTAAGTATTCAGTACTTGGTATTATGTTATTTATGTCTTATTTTAAAGATGGATAAAATTTTATTAAATTTATTTAATATAATTAGACTTAGTTGATGGTTGATGGTTCTTAGTATTTGATTTTGCTATTATTTGATTTGTGCTCTGAAATTCACATAATTTATGTTGTAATTAACAGAAGAATTGTGACATGTTATGGCTGTGAATGGATCTTGGTATGAAAGTACTTATACAACAAGAAAACCATGGTCATACCAAAATGCCAGGGTTTTAGGATGTGACAAAAGGTGGTATCAGAGCAGTTCACTTTACATACATTCACAGCTGCTAAGAGAACAAATCAAATTAAAACCAGTTAGGATGAAATAAAAATTTATAATAAAACAAATATTAAGCACTTGTTAGTTGAGACAATAGCATAAATTATAAAAAGACCATAATGCATTAAATGTGCAAACATTTTCATCTTATTATAAAATGATGATTGTTTCAAAACAAGGTGTACATCACAAACCGATCTATCACTCGCTAAACAAGAGAAAAGAAAGTACATACAAAAAAGGAAAGATAAACTATGAACTAAAATCATATTGAAATAAAAATCTTTCCACCATCTGACATGAATTACTGACTCCCTCTTAGTGAAAATACGAAGCCTGCAATCATCATGGCCTCTCGCATTTCATGCACATCATCCCTAAGTCCCTGGATGATGGCTTACAACTCCCTGATTGACGGCTCAGGAACTATGGGCATAGGACTATGAACCTCCATCGATGCTAATGGTATATCTTGACCCTCAGTGATAGGTGTCCCCTGTATCTAAGTAGCTACCCCTACATCAATTGCATCCTCATTGACATCATCATCCTCTACATCATCATCAGAACTAGAAGAATACATAAGAACGTCCTCTACCTGTACACCCTCTGTAGCCATCACCGCAGCATTAGCTTTTGCCTCATCTTCTGTAAGTCCGCCAAAAGTAATAGGAGCAATAACTGGTGGAAGAATAGCCTCAAACTCATCATCGCTCAGAACCGCATCCTGTAACCCATGCATGTGACCCAGCGCATGCCAACAAAAATAAGAGCTTACTAACGTCTCCACTCCCTTGTCAGCTAAGATGTCAATGCCCGTCTCTCTGAATACCATGTAAGTAGCCGACCATATAGCAAGTTCCTCTCACCGCCATACCCAGTAACGATCATAGTCATCATCAAAATATAGGGCAAGCATAACTGATAACGGGTACCAAGGCAGTAAGTCACATACTCGTTAAAGCTCACAATCGTCTCCCTATGTTCGCTCCTAGGGATGATGTTATATTGAATAATTCAACTATAGACCCTCAGAATTGGTCGATACCTGGACTCAACATACTTCCCTCCTAGTATGCACAGCTGACTCTAGATTTCCTATCTGAAAGTCTCTAAAATGTGATCAAATGAAAAAGAACCCGGCCCAACATACACACAGTCGCTTGCCACTGAAACATGTAACCACTCTGCCAACTGATGGACATCGAAGGAGATATCTTAGCCATTCACCCTGCTAGATATCACCACACCCAAATCAATATGCTCATTCTCGATATCAGTCTCCACTCAAAGATTATAGTGGATAACCTGACTAGATTAGGCCTGGTGACTATCCTATGCCTCAGGACTGGTGCCCAACCTAATGCAGTAAAAGCCTTACCAATTGCAAAGCATTGTAGCCACTCGAAGTCTATAAATCTCCCAAACTCAATGAAAGCACTCTTAAATCTAGGCCAAGCATCCATGCTCAGCCTGAGAATGAAATCTGAGAGCATCGAAGGCTAGTGGTTTGACCATTTTGCTGCAAAAACACACAAGAAAGGGAAATTGTGTGGGGAAACAAGTTGAGCAAAGTGTTAGACTAATGAGAAGTATTTATAATGAAATGAAACATAGTTGAATTAATTATAAACCAAGTAAGAGAAGTTTCATTGGAAAGTTTGATTAAAATACATCAAATAGCTGACATGGAAAATATGGAATACGTACCAATACATGGAAACAAGATCCTAAATGGCTAAAAATGTTCTAAACATGTCATAAAAGACTGTTTTGATATTTGAAGCATTGAAAATCAATAAATTATTGGTTTGATGCAACTTTATGAAATATGGGAAAAATTGATATGGGAAAAACTTAAAGTTGACAAATATGATAAGAAAACCATATTTGATTGGTTAAAAACATCCTAACAACTTCTAAATGTGATTTTCAATGAGTTATAGCAAGTTTCATGCAATAACTAAGAATTAAATTGAAAATCTAGGTATATACCACATCCAATTGCAAAAAATTTCGATATGCCAATGGTATGCCTACCTTGGCAGATGTTTAAGGCTTGAAAGGTGTTGGGAATGAGTGGATTTGACCGAAAAAGTGATTTGAATTGGTCTCTAGCCCTTCTCTGCTTCTCTACCTTGTTTAAAATGAGAATAAGAGGGAAAATGACAACACTCAGCCCCTTTAAAATTGACCCCTTTGATCAACCGCTTGTTGGCAGAAAGCTCAGTTTGAGTCATTTTTTGAAAATTTTGTCATGAAACCTATTATTGCATGCTCTAATATGATTATGAAGTGATTTTAAGTCATAGTTAATCAGTAAAGCATAATTTTGGGATTGAACTAACTTATTATTACTGGAAAATATCGATATGTTGTATAGGAATAGACAGCAGCATTCACAATGGCTCCCAATACCCATGGCAATTGTCGGAATCCAAATGACAATCAACAGAGCAGAGGCATTCCTCAAGGCAGTGTCCAGGACTCCAATAATATTGCTCCCCCTCTGCAACCTGCTAGAGCTACTCCTCATCTGACCCAAGAAATGGAGTCTGTGTTGAAAACTTTACACAAATTCCTAAAGCTAAAACCAAGTAAATTCGAAGAGATGAATTCTGATCATGCTCAAAACTCCTATTGGATTTAGTCCATGGAGAAGACTCTAGGCACTCTCCTATGTACAAACACTCAAAAGGTTAAGTGCGCTGCCTACCGGCTAGAAGGATCACCGTACTTATGGTAAATGGACACTAAGCCTAAGTTTCGTGAGTTGCATGAAAAAGTTACCTAGGAGGTATTTTGAGATTCGTTCCTAGCCAATTACGTCCCACGATACCGTGCCCCTAAGGTCGAGCACCCAGAGGTCATTAATGTTGAGTCATCAGAAGAATCCATAGGAATGTCAAAGCTGAGGAAATGCCAAATTTACCTTTATGGTCAGAGATTTTCAGCTGAACCGCTACAAGTGCCCCCACTACCTATAAGTAGGGCATCATTGCAAGGATTGTCCCTCAAGCTATTATGAGCAATTTTGCAACTTAGTGATCACAAAAGTAGAAAGAGCCCCTGGTGTAGTGACAGGTATTTTATTCTAGTACTGTAATTATTTCTCTAGTACTGCATGCTTCTGTTAATGTATGGACTATACACATTAGGCACTCTCAGGACATGTGATCACCCAGCTCGAGTTCTATTTGATTTTGGAGCCACTCACTCATTTGTATCACCTGAGTTTGCCAAGAAGCTATCCATGGCTGCGCAGCAGTTAGTATTTGAATTAGTTATGCAAACTCCATTAAGACTACGAATAATACTAACAAAGTACTGTGGCCCATATCAAGTTCAGCTAGGGGATCAGAATCTAAATGTTAATTTGATTCAACATGTCAGATTTTGATGCTATCTTAGGCATGGACTGGCTTTCCACCCACGAGCCAGCGTGCTTTGTGCTAAAAGGAAGATTCTTTTCCAGTTAATAGATGAAAAAGTTTTTGAATTCATTGGAGATAAACCTAAAAAGAGTAAGAAGTTATTTGTATCTACATTGCAAGCTTGTGAACTATTGCAACAAGGCTACATTGGTTACTTGGCATCTGGGATTGACACTACCATAGAGTTATCAACCCTTGATTAGATTGATGTAGTGAATGAATTCCCAAATGTATTTCTTGAAGATTTAACTGGATTACCTCCTGACCATGAAACTAAGTTTGTAATCGATCTAGTCCCATAAGTTGCTCCTGTGTTTAAAGCACCTTATAGAATGGCACCCTATGAGTTAAAAGGACTGAAAGTTCAACTCCAATAACTCTTAGACAAGGGATTTATAAGACCAAGTATATCCCTTGGGGTGCGTCAGTCTCATTTGTCAAGAAAAAAGATGGAAGCATCTGATTGTGCATCAATTATCATGAGCTAAAGAAGCTTACTATCAAGAATCGATACCCTCTGCCCAGGATCGACGATCTATTTGATCAGCTCCAAGGTGCTCAAGTATTTTCGAAGATAGATCTCTGATTTGGATACCATCAACTGAAGATTAGAGAATGTGACATTCAAAAGACTACCTTTAGAATTCGATATGGACACTATGAGTTCTTAGTCATGTCTTTCAAATTAACTAATGCCCCAGCATCATTCATGGAACTCATGAACAAAGTGTTCCAGGACTTCCTAGATCACTCTTTAATTGTGTTCATCGATGACATTCTTGTCTAGTCAAAGAGTGTGGAAGATCATGTTGTGCATCTTCACTAAGCCTTGCAAAGACTTAGACAAGAGAGATTGTTTGCCAAATTCAATAAGTGTGAGTTCAGGTTGAGAGAAGTTACCTTTTTGGGTCATGTCGTATCTGTCGAAAGAATATCAGTAGATCTATGCAAGGTCAAAGAAATACTCAACTAGAAAGCTCCAAAAACAGTCATAATAATTAGAAGCTTTCTTGGTTTGGCAGGATACTATCAAAGATTTATTGCTGACTTCTCCAGAATAGCCATTCCTTTCACACAACTTACAAAAAAGGAAACAAAGTTCGTATTGTCAGAGAAATGCAAAGTAGCATTCCAGTTACTGAAAGAGAAACTGATTTTTGCTCCAGTATTGACCATCCCATCAGGATCAGAAGGTCTTGTAGTGTATACTGATGCGTCCAAATTAGGACATGGTTGAGTCCTCATGCAAGAAGGTAAGGTGATCGCCTATGCCTCCAAACAACTAAAAAAGCATGAGAAGAACTACTCGACTCATGATTTTGAGTTAGCCACTATAGTATTTTTGCTCAAGACATCGAGACACTACCTATACGGAGAAAAATTTTAGATAATGTCTGACCACAAGAGTCTCACTTATTTATTCAATCAGAAGGAGCTCAACATGAGACAAAGAAGATGGTTAAAGCTACTGAAGGATTATGATTCAACATCCAATATCACCTAGGAAAGGCTAAGTTGTAGCCGATGCCCTCAGTAGAAAAGCCAAAAGCAGAGAGAAGAAGCTAAGGCTAGAAACTACGTTCTATCGGGAGCTTAAGTCATTCCTCCACCCATAGCTGAAGACTCCATTGCTAGTGCTCTACTAGAAGAGTTCATTGAAGCCACTACTACCACTCTAGGTGCCCTTCAAATACAACCGACGTTATTACAAGAGATTGAAGCAGAAACGACATTGGATCATTACATTGGTGCACTGAAGAGTAAACTTGAGAATGGAAAGCAAAACCCTAATTTGATTCTAAATAATGGAGTTATCTATTATCGTGGTAGGGTATGCGTGTTAGAATCTATAGAAGACTTGAAGGAAAAGATTCTGATCATAGTTTATTCATCTCCATACTCTATGTATCCTGGAAGTACAAAGATGTACCAGGACTTGAAGAAGGAATTATGGTGGAGAGGATTGAAAGTAGATGGCTTGATTTTTATGCAATTGTTTAATGTTTTAGCAAGTCAAAGTAGAACGTTGAAGACCATCTAGTCAACTTCAACCATTACCGGTACAAAAATGGAAATGGGACCACATTACCTTGGACTTCATCACAAGGTTACCTCTGACAGCACGCTCTGTAGATGCAATCTGGGTTATTATGGATAGATTTATGAAAACCGTAAGATTCATTGCAGTTCAACCTCAGTATTCCATGGATAAGCTAGCCAGACTCTATATTGACCTTGTCATCTGCCTACACTGTGTTCCGAATAGTATTGTATTTAATTGTGACCCAAGATTTACATCCAAATTCTAGGAGGGAATACAGAGTGCAATGGAAATGCAACTGAAGTTTAGCACTACCTTTCACCCTCAAATAGATGGACAGTCTGAGAGAATGATCCAAATATTGGAAGATATGCTTAGAGCTTGCGCTCTAGATTTCAAATAAAATTGGTATCAAAACCTCTCATTAATGGAATTTTCATATAACAATAGCTATCAGTCCACAATCAAGATGGCACCCTATGAAGCATTCTATGGAAGAAAATGCAGAACTCCCATGTATTGGAATGAAGTTTGTAAGACCCGCTCCGAAATCCTCACAATTTGAATCTCTCCGTATCGGGTCTTACTGTGGCAACCCTTGGCACCCTGTCTTGTGACCCTCTATATGATATGGGTCAGCCTCTTGGATCACCTAGTGATACTAGATAATGTGGGAGTAGGTACTTGAAGCCTAAGAAGCATCACCATCAAATTGGGCTCATAAAACTAAGCCCAAATGTGATTTAAGCTTAACCAGAGGCATGACCGGATGAACTTTCCTTCACTTGGCTTCCACCGATTGAACAAGAGTTGGATACTCTCTTTCACTCCATGGGTTTCTATAAATAAGGAGGTCTTTCTTCTTATTTCTCTTTCCCATTGGCTGCCTTGAGTGTGAGAGTGTATGAGGGGAGAAACCTTGGAACGTAAAGCTTGGAGCTCAAGCTTGGAACCCAAGCTCAAGCCTCGGTATCCCTTAAGGTAGGTTCCCTTCCCTTATCCCTTTCCTTTTCTTGTGGAGAATGCATGTAAGACACTAGTGGAATTCCACCATTAATGGCCTCCATGAGTAGAGACCGAAGCTTGACCTAAAAATCTAGGGTATCGCCCTCTCCATGAATGGAGATGTTAATGGAGTCTAAATGACTTCCATTATACTCAATAATGGTAGGTAGGTGTTTTCCATCATTTAGAGTGAAGGAACCCACGGTGGGAAACCTTCCTCAAAGAAGAAAACCTTTACTGGTATATGTTTGGCTTCTAAGCCAGAACTAGAGGCATGAACAGATAGACTTGTAGGGGTCCTAAAACCAGTTAACTCATGACCAATCTACTGCCAGAATAAATACTTTAACCCATTAGACTAAGTAATATTCGGTATCACCCTAACTGGTACCATGTGATCGGAAGAATGACCCACCAGGTACATTGCATCGGTTATGTGCATGGCACCGTTGGCCATGTCTCTGCGTAGGCTTAATTACAAGAGGAGCTAGTACCGGATGGTCGATTACCCTGCCTAGCTTCCAAGTAATCTATTAGAATCGCACTACTGTAAACATTATGTAAACAAAATGACCAATCGATTGATCAATCACCCAATTTATCTTCCGATTCAGTATACATGAGAAATGGATAAGTGTTAACCGACCTTACGTAATGGTGGAACGTCCAACTGGCTCTATCTTCTAGTTCAGTCTATATTGAATTACAAGCCTGGAAATGATTAGGAAGACTATCTTTTCAGTTCTCGACTTATCTTGGGACCCATGCATGGACCCTAGGACTTGTCTATGCTAGTTTAAAAGATGTTCACCAACCTAATGAAGCTTACTCAATTAAATTAGGTAAAATACCATGAGTAGTAGATGGAACCTTCTGCTAGCTTTAAGGTTCAGCAGCACCTTTGGTGTCTATAGCTGAGGGATCAGATCATGTAGAGTTTGAACATGTGCTTGTTGTGTATTTATTATTTTTTTTCTTTTATAACATGTCATCCAATGAAATGTAGATACCTGTTCATGAATTTGCATATAACTATAACTATGTATCCTAATAGTTGTTGTTACATTGGTAGAGGTACGATAAACCATGGGAGTGAGGATCTGGGGTTCTCTGCAAGGAGTAGTTGTTCATATCGTTTGCATGCATAACCACGTATGATAATGCATGTGACGTATTAGAATATGGAAACTGTGTCATGTTGGTGTGTCAGTATCTTAGTGGAGACACAGTGATCCATGGGAGTGGAGATCTGGGGTTCTCTGTGGGGATGCCATCCATGTATGGTGGTTCATGTAATGGGTGATTTCATGAATCATGTTGGGAATGGCAGTACCATAGTAGAGGCACCATGAACCATGGGAGTAGGGAGTCAGGGTTCTCTGTTGTGCAGTCTGGTTTTAAACCCTGTATGATGAGCATGTGACTTGTGGGAGCACTATACGCATGCCATGTGGGCATGTTATTCTCTAATGGGTACATGGTTAGCCCATGGGAGTGAAACAAGGATTTATGTTGGAGTATAGCTTTACTTTGTGTGTGAACATGCCATGTTGGATGATTGATTGATTTGGATAGGATTGTATTATGAGGTAGACGAATTGTGTGGCATATGGGAGTACGTTATATGGCCATATACACGGTTCACCTTAGTAGGGGTACGGTTAGTCCATGGGAGTGGAATGGGGATCTCTACTGGGAGATAACCCTATGAATGTTATGTTTTCATTTCATGCATCAACTTAGTCAAATTATTTGTGCTTTATTAAAGGGAATATAATCCAAGTAATGGGGTAGGGAATACTCAGGTGGTATGGTATGGGTATAAAACGTCTAGGAGGTGGGGTAAGGAGTACTCAGGCTGTAGGCTACAGGTCAAGATCTTCACTATGGTATAGGTTGATCACGATTTGCATACACACTTGTATGACACTCACCATTGTTTGTTTATTTGCTTCTGTACTACATTCATAAATTATTGCATAGGATTGAATTGGATGCCTGTCATCTCGTTGAGCTGGGAAGGGAGCTCACCCCTCGATATTGAATTTCTTTTAGGTTTGATTATAGGTACTTCATCCACTGCTGCAGACATGGATCCTTTTGATGTTGAGGGTACTTCTCTTGGTAGGGTTCCTCTGAGAGATCATGTAAAGGGCTGTACCTATAGGGATTGTATCTAAGGGACCTGAGTAAGCACCTTGTTTGTTGATTTTACTATCTGTGGATAGATGTTGGTTTGGTCTATCCACAGGAACATATTTGAAAGTATGGGATGTATATAATATGATAGATATTTGTAAAATTGGTTGTAATGCATAACAGATTTATTATAATGAGTATCACTAGATGGCATCTTGTTCTATATTATGATTCCACTTGTTAACTACTATTGATTAGTATGGATATTGTCTGTGTAGACTATGGGGTTTGCTGGTAGATCATTTTGGTTGTCAGTAGCTGAAAGATTTGGGTTGCCATAAGGGTTGACCTGGATATCAAACTCAATTCCCTAAAATGGGATATCACAAATCTAGTATCAGAGCACAACCACTTTGACCCTGCTTATAGACTTCCCCTGAACATGCGTTTCCATGTGTTGGAACAGATGCCTAGGCTAATTAAAAGCTTTTATGAATCAACAAATAATAAGGAGAATAGCATGTTAGGTTACATTCCATTACAAGAACTAAATAAAGAGCATAACACACAATATGAACTAAGAACAAGAAGTAAGACATGTATATATATGTGTGTGTATCTGATTTAAGTATAAAATTAGGATGTGGCCCATAACTCAGACGGTTATCCCAGATAAAACTCTTGATCAATACGAAGGGTAAACAAAAAGTGCTTGTCGTAATCAAGAAGGGAAATGTACATGTATAAGGTAAGTAGACATGATGTACATAAAATAAAAAAGTAGGGTACGGTCCACAATCCAGACACTTACCCTATGTACATATAATGAACAAAACATTGATCAGGTCTCTGTCTGCTAGGTCCACTCGGTAAGGTAGGAAGCTCAAATCCAATAAGGTGTGCTAAAGTCAAAAGGCATGTAATCCGGTAGTACAGGAGGAGAATCACCCTGAACTATATGTGCTACCGGTGCATCATGTAGAGAGGATGGCTATGTAGTGCTCGGAACTACAGGTGTTGAATGGACATCCCATGGGGTAGCAGATGGGGGCACATCCAGCTGAGGTACTGGTAGTGGAATGCTCAAAGGAGCCGGAGTCACAACAGGCCTACACCATACATAGTGATGCAAGTGTCCGACAGTGACCATCGCATCATGAATGAAGCCTACGTATGTGTCTGTAGTACCAGTCTGAGCCCCAACCTCCCTGAACTGAGTCTTTATGGTACCCAATCGAGCCTCTACCTCTCTCAATTGGGTATCCACCTGTCTCTCCAATCTAGTTTGGCCATCAAAAATGCAATCTATTTATAGATGCATGAGCTGGAGTACCCCTAGCACCTGGCCCAAGTCGATAGTAGGTGTCAATGATGGAGTAACTACAAGTGGCTTACAAGTACCAATAGTTGGTGGTATCTCTCTGGTATGCATGGCTATAGGTGCCACTTTGGTGCTGGCAGGTAAAGGCACATCACTGTCCTCGCTATCACCACTGTCAGCCTCACTGTCATCAGTTTCATACTCCTCCTCGTCACTAGAAAATGACTGCGGTGCTATGGTCACTCTCCTAACACCAAGGCTAGTGCCCTCACCAGTCCCAGTATCTGCTCTAACTACTTTCGCTGATGCTGCCAGTGTCTGTCTAGAGGGCTGTGCTGCCCTAGGTGGTCTGGGGCATGCCTCAAGGATAGGATCCTCCATGGCTAGGTCACCAAGATGCATCAGTGCAACGGTCTCCCAATTGAATGCGGATGACTCCTTCCTATTTTCAGTAACCTCTCCCTCCAAGCTCACTCCAAAGTATACAAATAATGGGGTCGGGAGTTGTCCATAAGGAAAGTGACCCATCGGGATCAAATGATAGAATTTTTGAAAGATGGTGTGCATAATCAGAAAAGGGAGTCACACAGGTCTCCTCCTCTGTACCAGCCAATCTATCAAGAGTACGTAGAACTGGTTCAGCTACTCTCAATGACTAGATCATGGTATGATGTCATGCTAGATGATCTGGCTCAGTAATCTGGGAGTAGGATTATAGGATAACTTCTTCTCCTCGTGCTTTGTCCCTATCATCTCTAGTCAGGTAAGTGCCTGTCTCATCTGTACAAACTCACCCTCAAGCATGCCTAAGGACTCCCTAGGAGCCTTATAGAACTGCTCTCCATTTAGCAAGACATCCAATATGGTTGCCATAGAGGCAACTGTCAGGGAAATGTCTACCCCCATAACCCTGCTGGTCAATTTCAGCTCGCCTATTTCATCATCCACCTGCTGGCCTAGATTATTGAAAAAGTGGCCCACCTGGTTAGGATAGGTGTCATCCTAGATACGCATAGCAGGGGTCCAGCCAAAGTGATTGAAGGCATCATGAAGGCCAAGGCCAACTCCTCAAAGTTTACATACCGACCAGCCTCTATCTTGGTCCGGCCAATTCTCTCCCAGTTCCTACTGGCATGAAAGGAGATAAACCATACAGCTCCACCTCTCTTCTAGGAGCCATGGTACCTGAGAAGGGAAGATATACAATGAGTTAGTATGACAAGAATATTGTATGGTTGAAGAGAAAGCATGAATAAGGAAATTACCAACCATAAAGCTCATAATGTTTATGGTAAATAATGCATGAGAATTTAGGTAGTCATGCAAGGAAAACATCAACCCTGGCTCATTTTATAAATTGGGGGTCGAGAGAAAGATCCAACTATACTTAAATGAATTTAAATGGGGTAATGCACTAATGAGCATAATTGTGGGGTAACTGTGACCCTCAAGCCATAAAAATTTTGGATACTTGGTTAATCCAATTGGCCTTGTGTCACCCCTATTCACTACATCACTGAATAAAGGTTTGAGGGAAAAGTTATTGGGATTTTAATTATAGGATGTTGTGGAAGTGTAATGTAGGATGGAATGAAAAAATTTTAGTGTCTAGGGTAACTGACTAGTGTCATACCATGTGGAAATAGCGTTGCTCCAAGTGTAGTTGGGGTTGTCACTATGAGCTGGGTCTAACAAAACCCAGTTTGATTAGCACAAGGGTTCCCACAATGTGCATTTCAAATGATGGAGTTTAGGATCATGCTATCACGTACACCTAGCCAATTGGGTATGGACCAACTAAATTGGGATACCCCACATTAGTGAACTACGAGCAAGTATAAACATTCCCATTACTAAGTAGGGGCATACCAGGAGGAATTAGGTCGGAATGGTCAATTGTATGCACTCCTCCATATGGCCAGCAAGGGGACAAGGCTAAGAAATGCATGGGAGTATGATGGATTGCATGCAGCCAACAAGTGCAATGATTTTGCAGATGTAATGTGCGTAGGGTGCATGGCTAAAATAAACAAGAATTTTTTTTTTCTTATTGGACTATGCATGTTTCCAAGATGCAATGAAGCTAATGGTTACCAATGAAAATAGAAAAGGCTAATGACAAGGCCATGTTAGTTGGTCAGCCAAGGATTTAGTGCCACACCTAGTGGAACCATTTCTGCCAAGATAAGCATGAGGGACAGTCCAATATGAGCACCAGGGGAAGACCCATGGGCCCATGGCTGTGTACACCCTGCCATTACGCGATTGGCATCACAAAGGGGATAGAACTGATACGTGAGTTACCTACTGTAAATGCATGTTAATCGATTGTTAAGGGTGGACATTAAGGAGCCATTATGAAAAATTAAAGCATACATTGTATAAAAGTGCTAAGAGGACCTACGATGTTCATGCAGTTACAAAAGGTTTAGATTGTCCAATGGGGAAACCCAAGGATGGGCAGTAGTGTGGGTTCGACCAACACTTGTCCCCACCTAAGCCAATGTGTTGGCCAGCCTTGCCAACCATCACAGCAAGGTCAAGGAAGTTTTTCCTTGGTCTGGAGGTATACCGAATGGGGGAGACAGGAAAATGTTTGAGCATACTGGTTCGGTAGGCCATAATACCCTTACCGAATTGCTAGGTCCAACAAGGTTAACCCCAAAAACTTTGAATGACCCTGTGAGTGGAGTATAATGAATAACCCTACTCAATTGGTGGAGTTAAGTGCATGGGATCATCCATTCAGTAGAAAACCATGAGAAACCTGAAAGAAATGAAACTGAATGCACTGTAAGGAATAAAAATAAGGAAGAAGAGAAGGGGAAATACCTGTAATGTCGACTGTGGGGGGGTGGAAATCATGAAATAGCTAGAGAAATGGAAAGGGTAGCACTGAGGGTGAATGCCAGAGTTTTGTTATCTCTAGTTTTCTCCATCGACAGTTGGTGTAAGGCCAAATTGAGGACCCTCGAGCTTTCATAAAAAAGTGATTTCCATGGTATTAGAGGGCCGATAACTTAACCATTGCCTCCAATTGCATCCAGCCGATTAGACCAAGAGTCAGAGCTTTTGGGGTTTTGCCGCCCAATTGACCGAATCCATAGACGTGATCGGTAGACTGTTATCCAATCTCAATCCTCCAGTTCAATTAGGGTTAGTTAATCAGATGACAGAGCATCCACCATTGCCTTCGAGAAATCTAGAAATGTTAGAATTGTGACAGTCTGAGAACCGGATAAATGGAATTAACCAGATGTACGAGCAATAGGTAGACCCTCTGATTAACAGAATAATGACCTGTTTGGATAGAGGGGTTGCCAAATCATTTTACCCCCTTATATTGGGCTTTGTTTTTATAAATTGGGGGTACCCCAATCAATATTTTGCATACTAACCATTGGCACCCTATCCCATAAGTACCATGAGGTCAAGGAGTTACCATGCCTCTTAAATTAGTGCATATTAGAGAAAAACCCTCCATATAAAGCCCTCCAACAATTGGAAAGAGATCCCCTTTTAATTTGGAAAGTTTCCAAACTCTGAAGTTTATTTTGGGTGGGTGCGGTCGGACGTACAGTCACAAAATCCATTGACCACAATTTTTAGACATCTTGATCACACTTCCCATATTGACTGGTTTAATTTACTCATCGTATGGTCAACCATACCTACTCAGGTCGTCAACCATACACTTAATTTTAAGTGTTTTTAAGTCGATTCTCTTACCTAGTCTCGTGATTTTCTTCACACGGTTGGTGCACTCGATTCAGCAATGATGGGAAGACCTAACACGACATGGTTAGACTAGATTAATAAAGTGTGGGTCTTACAACTCCCCCTTACATAAATTTCATCCTCAAAATTTGCACATACCTTTCGAGTTAAATAGGTGTGGATATTACTTTCGCATAGTATTCCATTCTTCCCATGTGATTTCTTCCACATCTTGACTTCTCTAGGTAACCTTAACATAGTAAATATTACGATTTCGAAGACGCTGAACCTTTCGACTGGTGATTTCAAAATGTACCACTTCGAACGTCAAATTTTTAATCAAATCTGGTGGATCCATCATTAACACATGTGTTGGATCTCTGACGTACTTCTCCAGTTGTGAGACATGGAATACATCATGTACACTAGACATCGATGGTGGTAGTGCTAGGTGAGATGCTACTTTTCAATGCTTTGCTAGAATCTCATAAGATCCAATATATCTGGGACACATCTTTCCTTTTTGTCTGAACCATTTTAAACCATGCATAGGGGATATTTTCAGAAATACCTTAGCACCTATGGTGAATTCAAGGTCTCGACATCGATTATCTACATACTGCTTCTAACGGTTCTGAATTATTCAAACCCTTTCCTTGATTATATTGACTACTCGATAAGTCTCTTCGATAAACTCTGGTTCAATAATTCTTTGCTCTTCAATCGCATTCCAAAATAAAGGAGTTTGATACTTCCTATCATACAATGCTTCATAGGGTGACATCTGTATCGTAGCTTGATAATTGTTATTATAAGCGATCTCGATCAATGGTAACTTATCATCCCATGATCCTTTCAAATCAATCACACAAGCACAAAGCATATCTTCTAGAATCTGGATAGTAGGCTCCGATTGTTCATCGATTTGAGGGTGAAATACGGTACTAAATTTTAGCATTGTACCCGTAGCCTTTTGTAATCCTTTCCATAACTTTGAGGAAAAGCGTGTGTCTCTGTCGAACATGATGCTTTTAGGTACGTCATGTATTCTGACAATATTATCCACATATAACTTAGCTAGCCTCTCCAAGGTATATTATAGTCGTATAGCTATGAAACCAGCTATCTTAGTCAAACGATCTACAATTGCCCAGACTGCGTCAACTACTCTAGAAGTCAATGGTAATCCTATGACGAAGTCCATAGTAATGCAGTCCCATTTTCAAGCTGGTTCAGGTAGTAGTTGTAATAAGCCTTCAGGTCTTTGTCTTTCTGCCTTTACCCGCTGGAAATTTAGGCATTGGGACACATGTCTATCTATTCTACTTTCATTCCTCTCCACCAATATAGTTTCTTTAGATCATGATACATTTTTGTACTTTCAGGGTGTATTGAATAGGATGTAGAGTGGGCTTCTCTCATTAATCTATTTCTGATATCTAAATTTTTACTTTCAGGTATGCACACTCTTCCCTTGTACCTTAACGTTCTTTCAAAATCCAAAGTGAAATCAGGATTGGTCCTACCTTTTTTCCAAATCTCCTTGCACTATTCTCAGATACGGGTCCGATTTGATTACTATTTTTACTTCGTCCAATAAAATTGAAACAATCTTCAATGTAGCAAACATATTTGAAAACTTATGAATCAATCCTACGTTTGTCGAACCACCCGGTTTATTGACAATGAATTGCTCATTACCCATATCAAATACTCTTGCTGCAACACACACGGCAGCATTTATACTAGCTTCCTCCTCAGGCTTTGTTATCATTTTTCGGCTGAGTACATGAGCAACTATATTAACTTTCCCTGAATGATACTGGATATCACAATCATAATCCTTTGGCAACTCTAGCCATCTTTTCTGCCTTATGTTCAATTCCTTCTGATTAAAGAGATAGGTGAGATTCTTATGATCTAATTTAATCTGGAATTTTTTTCCATACAAGTACTGTCTCCATATCTTGATGGCAGTACCACCGCTGCTAACTCTAAGTCCTGAGTAGGGTAATTCTTTTCATGTGCCTTACAGTTGTCTCAATGCATATGTAATTACTTGTTCTCCTTGCATGAAAACACATCCCAAACCCAACCCAGAAGCATTGGTGTATAAGGTAAATGACTGTCCTGGTGCTGGAACAGTCAAGATGGGAGCCGATATCAGCCTTGCCTTTAATGTTTGGAATCACTCTTCACACTTGTCTATCCAAACAAACTTTTCTTCTTTCTTAGTCAAATTGGTTAAAGGTACGGTGATTCTGGAGTAACTTTCCACAAACAATCGATAATACTCAGCTAGACCCAAGAAACTTTTTATTTCTACAATGCTCTTAGGTGCTTTCCATATCACAATAGCTTCAATCTTGCTGGGATTCACTTTAATTCCTTTTAAGGATACTACATGACCTAAGAATTGTACTTCTTTTAATATATTTTTTGAATTTGGTATAAAGCTTTTCTTTTTCTTAATCTTTGTAAGGCTGCTCTAATATCTGTCACATGAGTCGCCTCATCCTTGGAATATATCAATATGTCATCTATGAAAACGATGACCAAAGTATCCAACATATCGTGAAACACTTGATTGATGAGTTCCACAAAAGATGCGGATGCATTGGTTAGTCCAAAAGACATCACTAGAAACTCATAATGTCTGGATCGGGTTCTAAATGCTCTCTTTGGAATGTCACCATCCTTAATCTTCAACTAATGATACCCTAACTAGAGATCGATCTTGGAAAACACCTTCGCTCCTTACAGCTGATCAAATAGACATTGATCTGAAGTAAGGGATATCGATTTTTGATCGTGAGCTTGTTTAATTTCTGGTAGTCAATACATAATCTAACACTACCGTCCTTCTTCTTGATAAATAGCACTAGCGCTCCCCATGGCAATATGTTTAGTTGAATAAATTCCTTATCCAATAGCTCTTGCAGTTGAACCTTCAATTCCTTCAGTTTAATTAGAGCCATTTGGTA
Source organism: Protea cynaroides (assembly GCA_028583415.1). Lineage (NCBI taxonomy): Eukaryota > Viridiplantae > Streptophyta > Magnoliopsida > Proteales > Proteaceae > Protea > Protea cynaroides. Next base: position 5,740,795 of record CM053268.1, on the reverse strand, counting down.
TGGTGCTTTGGATACAAGTGTCGACCCCGGTAATAGGTTAATAACAAACTCTGTCGCTCTATCAGGTGGCAAACTAGGTAAATCTTCAGGAAACACATCTAAAAATTCCCATACAACTTCTATATCTTTCATTCATCCTGCCTCTTTGGTAAGGTTTACCACAGATACAAGGTAGCCAACTCTACCCTTCTCAAGGCATCTCTTAGCCTTTAGTGCAGAGAGAATGAGTTTTCATTTACGAGGAAGTTTGGTCCCTAAAAAGTTGAGTTCTTCACCATCTTGACCCTTAAATGTCAATTTATTTTCCACACACAATAGATTCCCTGAGTGTCAGTGTCACACCCCAATTCTGTACTATTCAGAACGATGTGATGAACCACTAATAAACCAACGGTTCAACCAGGATCTCGAGTAGACTATCCCCGTGTTATCTAAACTCACGCACATCCACAATCATAATCAGAGTGAATACACAATAGCGGAAGTCTTATAATAACATGAACAAAGAAACTAAATGATATTAATAATTTAATAGCAAATTATTCTGTTTTCAACTAAGACATAATTAATTATCAAATACATGTCTTAATAAATCCAATAAAGAACCTATAAAATATCTAATCAAATACACACGAGTTGCACTCGCAAGAGGAGTCGTGTGTATCCACTTCAGCTTCAGCTTCCATCGCTGCTATGTTCCCGTATGCAGACGCATTCATATAATCTTCAATGGTATAACCTGCATCATCAACTAAAAATATTCAACGTCGAGGGGTGAGCACACATCACGGCTCAGTGAGTAGCCAAAACAATGCAACAATACATATGCATGCAAAAAGTCAATTTATATCTTTGGTCTAGTATATAAGTTTGCAGTATGCAATAGAAAGGTTTAGGTAGCCAAAGGCCGCGTTTATTGACTCCGCCTCTATACACGAGTGTGTGACGTTACCCGAAGATCACGTTTATCGTCAACTCACATGCACCCAATCATGAACATTATATAACAAAGGTTACGTTTATTGCTATATAGTGCCATACCAACACGTAAGCCCCTGTTAGCGAGGGCTGCAAACTGGGCTCGCAACTAACCAATCCTAATGCCAAAAAGTGTATCCAAGGCCTCACCCCAGCATCCCTCAGAATGTCCATAGAGATAGAGCTAAGGCCCCCCGGTAGAGTCAGAGACTACAAGGACTGAGACCACCTCCCCTGATACTCTATGACATAATAGTTCTGCTAAAGTAATGGCGATACGACGATGCTAATGCACAAGAATTGAGTTAGAGATAGAGCTAAAATGCTGAGACCCACCAAAGGTTAACGTTTATTGACGTTCTCATCACACCTCCCCTGATACTCGCTCGCATCAAGTACATCAACCACATACATACAAGCACATGCCTATTCCTATCATCATCATCATAATCATGTTATAAACAATAAAGTAAATATGCATGAACAAATAATAGAAATATTGGATCGCATGCTGTATGCACATTACAAACATATTCGCATAGAATCAAGCATGGCATAGGACTCAAGAAAATAGAAAATAGTTTGTTATTAACCAATTTAGTTTGGGGTTCTGGTTCCTCACCTTAGCTTGCTAATAGATACTTTTCCAAGCTTTAGAATCACCTTTACCGTGTTATTGTATTGCTAGAAGCCCTAACAAAGTCGATAGAATTTAATTAGAATTTATTCAGAATTTAAAAACCATGCTGTTAACTGAGGGTCAGAGGTAGGGTCGGAGTCAGGATCGACCCTGGGTGCGACCCTCCCTTAACTCTGAACTTCCCGAACACTGAGGGTCGATGGTCAGGAACACCTAGGGTCGGATGGTCATCGACCCTCGGTGCGACCCTCTATGCACTTTGGTCCAATTCCCTCTCTTTGATCCATTCTTCGTGTTTGAGGTCCTATGGCTTGCTTCTACATTCCATTAAACATTCATTCCATGGTCTGGAACCTTGTATAATCCATCTAAATAGTTTTCATGCATTCTCCTATGGTTTTCCATGAAAACCTAACCATAGATTGATGGTTTGGGTTTCTCCGAGATCACACTCTCAACAATAACTAACCTAAGGTCTGTAGAAACTCATGGAATTAGTATCCATACCTGAGAAGATTACTTTTTCTCTGAAATTCTTCTCCTTTTTGCTAAGTTCTCTTCCTTCACTTTCTTCTTCCTCTTTTCCTTCTCCTCTCTTTCTCTCAATTCGATTAGGGTTGTGAAAGGAGTGAAAGTGGCTTAGGAACGTCCTTTAAATAGAGTAGGAACATCCTAAATAAGTCCCTCTGAGATTTGGAAAGAATCCCAATAAAAAAAATAGAAATTTCCTAATTTCCATATTCGTCAGAATCCGAGGGTCGATGATCCCGTCGACCCTAGGGTCTTAAGCTGTCCGACCCTCCCTTCAAAACTGAGGGTCTGACTTTCTATTTTGAGAGGTCCGACCCTACTTAGCTGGGTATGCGACCCTTCCCCTATTTTAAGTGTTTTTGGGTCGATTTGATACCTGGGATCTCGATCTCCTTCACGCCCTTGGTCCATTTGACTCGACCATAATGGGTAAACTTGGTTCAAGGTGGTAAGACTGGGTTAGATTGGCACGGGTCTTACAACTCCCCCCAACTTATAAAAATTTCATCCTCGAAATTGTACGTACCTTCTGAATCAAATAAGTGAGGGTATTGCTTTCGCATAGCATTTTCTTCTTCCCATGTAACCTCTTCCATGTCTCTACTTTTCCATGTGACCTTAACATAGTAGATATCTCTGTTGCGTAGACGTTGAACTTTTCGACTAGTGATTTCTGTTGGTGTTACTTCAAATGTCAAATCATCAGTCAATTTCGGCAAATCCACTGTCAAAACATGCGTTGGGTCTTTGACATACTTCTTCAATAAGGAAATATGAAATACATCATGCACACTTGACATAGATGGTAGTAGTGCGAGTTGGTAAGCCACTTTTCCACGCTTAGCTAGAATTTCATACGGCCCGACATATCTTGGACTTAATTTCCCTTTCTGTCCGAACCTCTTCAATCCTCGCATAGGCGATACCTTCAGAAATACTTTATCACCTACGGCAAATTCTAGATCTCTTCGTCGAGTATCGGCATATTGCTTCTGACGGTTGAGCTGTTCTCACTCTTTCCTTGATAATGTCGACCACTCGACAAATCTCTTCCACAAATTTCGGTCCAACAATGCTACGTTCTCCAACTTCATTCCAAAATAAGGGAGTTCGACACTTCCTGCCATACAGTGCTTCATAAGGTGACATCTGTATCGTAGCCTGATAGCTGTTGTTATAAGCGAACTCGATCAGTGGTAACCTTTCATCCCATGATCCCTTGAAATCAATCACACATGCTCGTAGCATATCTTCTAGAATTTGGATTGTACGCTCTGACTGTCCATCTGTCTGTGGGTGGAATGCAGTACTGAACTTTAGCGTTGTTCCCATAGCCTTTTGCAATCCTTCCCAAAACTTAGAAGTAAATCATGGATCTCTATCGGACACAATGCTTTCTAGAACACCATGTAATCGAACAATGTTATCCACATACAGCTTCGCTAACCTTTCCAGTGTATACTGAGGTCGTATAGGTATGAAGCGAGCTGTTTTAGTCAGACGGTCCACAATCACCCAAACTGCGTCAACTACTCGAGGAGTCAATGGTAGTCCCGTGACGAAGTCCATAGTGATGCAGTCCCATTTCCATGTTGGTTCCGTTAATGGCTGCAACAGTCCTGCGGGTCTTTGTCGTTCGACCTTTACTTTCTGACAATTTAGGCATTGAGACACGAACTTGGCTACATCTGCCTTCATTCCCCTCCACCAATATAGTTTCTTCAGATCATGATACATTTTTGTACTTCCAGGGTGTCACACCCCAATTCCACACTATTCAGAATGGTTTGATGAACTGTCAATAAACCAACGGTTTAACCAGGATCTCACAATAGGCTATCCCACATATGATAAACCAAAACACATTCCACATTAATCAGAGGTAATAAAGTAAATAGCGAAAGTCTTACAGATAATGAACTGAGGTCTAATCATGATAAATAATTAATATCCAAATATGAAAACTAAATACTAAATGTATCCACCGTTGAAACGCTTGCTTAACGAACCATGTTCGTTCTCCACAGCTTGCTCATTCATAGCCTCCACCCGTTCATTTCTTGGCATGTAGTCAAAATCTTTAATCATAGTACCTGCAACATCAGAAACTAAAAAGAATTACGTGCGCGATGGTCAGCTCTCCAATTTGAGCTCAGTGAGTAAACAAAACAATGCAACAATCATATGCATGCGATCAATTCATATATTTGGTCTGGTATATAAGTTTGCAATGTGCTATAGAAAGGATAGGTGGCCGCCGCACCTCTATACACGAGTGTGTGGAAACGCCCAATGAAAACGGCACTGTCGCCCCACATGCACCCACCAGGGATAATATACACCCCATGAAAACGGCATGGCTGTACCGGTTGCCCATACCAACACGTAAGCCCCTGTTGGCGAGGGCTTGCAAACTGGGCTCGCAACTAACCAACCCTAATGTCAAACAATGTATCCAAGGCCTCACCCCAGCATCCCTCAATACATCCGTAGAGATAGAGCTAGGGTCTGGCGACCAGGCTGAACCGCAATGCCACGTCCCCCCCTGATGCCCTACGACATATTAGTTCCGTTAAGGTAATGGCGATACGACGATGTTAGTGGACAAGACTTCAGTAAAGATAGAGCTAGAGTCTGGTGACCAGGCTGAACCACAATGTCACGTCCTCCCCCTGATGCTCCACTCGCATCAAGCACACTAACACTTGCTTAGTGGACATGACTTGAATAGACCATGGCACAATATACCCCGATGAGAACGGCATTGAAGTACCGATTGATACCATCCCTACCCGCACCATGTACACCAGCCAAACACAAACATTCACATGCCTATTCCTACCAACATCAACATCATCATGTTATAATCAATAAATTTAAATATGCATGAATAGTAATAATAGAAATATTGGATGACATGTTGAATGCACATTACCAGCATACACGCATAGAATCAATATGGCATTGGACTCAAGAAATAAAACAGTTTATTATTAACCAGTTAGTTTAGGTCTTGTTCCCTCACCTTAGCTTGTTAATAGATCCTCTTCCAAGCTTTAGAATCACCTTTAGAACGTTATTATATTGCTAGAAGACCTAACAAAGTCGATAAAATTTAATTAGAATTAATTTTGAATTTAAAAACCATGCTGTTAACTGAGGGTCGGAGGTAGGGTCGAAGTCATGATCGACCCTGGGTGCGACCCTCCCCCTAATCTGAACTTCCCGTACACTGAGGGTCGATGCTAGGGTCGGATCTGCCATCGACCCTAGGTGTGACCCTCCATGGTTTGAGTCGAAAATATCAGATTTCGTTCTCTCTTTCATGGTTGGATCCTATGGCTTACTTCCACAATCCATTCTATACATGTTCTATGGTTTAGAACTATACTTTATTCACCTACATGGTTTTAATGATCTCCTCCATGGTTTCCATTGAAACGAAACCATGGATGGATGATTTGGGTTTCTTCTAAGTCATACCCTCTTCAATAACCATTCTAAAGTCTTAAATAGATCATGGGGAATATGTTCATACCTTAGGTCTGCTGAGATTCAGAGTTCCTCTGAATTTCCTCTTCTTCCTTAGCCTTTTCTTCAAGTTTTCCTTCTCTTCTTCTCTTCCTTCTCTTCTCTTTCTCTCAATCCAATTAGGGTTGTAAAAGGAGTGAAAGAGGCTTAGGGACGTCCTATTTATAGAGTAAAACCTCCCAAAATATGTCCCATTGAGTTTAGGAAAGGTTTCAATTGAAATTAGGAAGGTTTCCCAATTTTTGGTTCGTGCTGTTTTTCCTGAATACCGAGGGTCGATGGGAGGGTCGATGGGAGGGTCGGACAATTCATAGACCCTGCGACCCATGGTTGAGGGTCGATGGTGAGGGTCGATGGGAGGGTCGGACCTGCCTGTTAAAACATGTGACCCTACCCTCATTTTGACTGTTTTTAGGTAAATTTTCATATTGGGTCTTGGGTTTCTTCACACACTTGGTCGACTTGGCTCAACCATGATATGTAGACGGTTCACAACACAAAATGTAAGGTTAGACCGGGTTCGTGGCGTGCGGGTCTTACAACTCCACCGCCCTTAAAAGAAATTTCATCCTCGAAATTTGAAAGTACGGATCTTACAACTCCCCCCTCCTTAAAATAAATTTTGTCCTCAAAATTTGAATTTACTTCGGAGTCACTAGGTGGGAATTCTATTTTCGCATTGCATCTTCTTCTTTCCATGCTGTCTTCTCCACGTCTTGTCTTCGTCAGATTATCTTCATATAATTAATACCAAGTTTTTAAGGTGTTGTACCTTTCAACTAGTGGACTAGGCTGGTACCACTTCAATAGTTAAATCTCCTATTTAATCCAGTGATTCCGTGGTCAATACTTTTGATATGGATCTCCTATGTACTTCTTCAATAGAGACACATGAAATACATCATGCACACTAGACATGGATAGCGGTAATGCTAATTAATATGCAACTTTTCTACGTCTCTCCAGAGTTTATAAGATTCGACGCATAAATAAAATACTACTTTCCTTCTTGTCTAATCATTTCAAACTATGCATAAGTGATATCTTCAAAAAAATTTGTCCCTTATGGCGAACTCAAGGTTTTGATGTCTCTTCTGACAATCCTGAGCTGTCTTAGCCCTTTTTCTTTGATCTTGTCAACTACTCGATAGTTTTCCTCCATAGACTTAGGTCTTAAAATTCTTCATTCACCGACTTCATTCCAAAACTGAGGGGTTTGACATTTCTATCGTATCTGCTTCCTAGGTAACATTACATGGTAGCTTAATAACAACTTCAATTCACGGTACCTTCTCAACTCCAACTCCTTGAAATCAATTCACAAGCTCGGGGCATATCTCTTAGGATCTGTATAGTCCGCCCCGACTATCCGTCGGTTTGAGGTAAAGTGCAGTACTAAACTTCAACTTTATCCCCATTATTTTCTGTACATCCTCCCAAAACTTTGAGATAAGGCATAAGCTTCTGACCGACACTAAGCTCTCATGCATACCATTCAATCTGACAATACTATCCATATATAGCTTAGTTAGCCGCTTCAAAGCATACCAAGGTTGTATAGCAATGGAATGAGCTATCTTCATAAGGCGATCAACAATCACCCATACTGCGTCAACCGATCTAGGAGTCAGTGGCAAATCAGTGACATAGTTCATTGTAATGCAGTTCCACTTTCAGACTGGCTTCGATAGTTTTTATTGTAAGCCATGGTAGTCTTTGTCTTGTAGCTTTTACTTGCTGATAATTCAGACACTGGAACACGCACTAAGCCACATTTGTTATCTTTTCAGGTCATGATACATATTGGTACTCCAGGATGTCCTGAATATGGAGTACAATGGGCTCTTATCATTATCCTCTTCATGATATCCGAGTCTTTATCTTCAGGTATTCAGAATCTACCTTTGTATCTGAGTACCGTCTCCACATCCAAAGTAAGTCAGGTTTGGGTTTTCCTTTCTCTAAATCTTCTTGCATTGTTCTTATATACAGATCTAACAAAATTGCTACTTTTACTTAATCCTTCAATTTAGAGATGATCTTTAATGCCACAAACGTAGCCGAATTATTGCTCCATAAGTTCATCCATAAATTCTCGCTCAATTGGATCATCACTAGCTTCTATTATAAGTTACTCTTCCTCCAAATCTGAGTTTGATGCTGCAAAACATAATGCAGCATTTATACTGGGTCCTTCTTCGAACTTCATAATTCCCTTTTCGCTTAAAGCCTTAGCTACTACATTAGCCTTGCTTGACACTGAATATCACAGTCTTAATCCTTCAAGTATTCCTAACCATCTCCTTATCCTCATGTTCAACTCTTTCTAATGGAGAGATAAATAAAACACTTGTAATCCGATCTAATCTAAAATTCTTCTCCCTTCCTGGTTAGCTTGGTAAGAGGTTTTGCGATCTTAGGGTGGTCCTCCAACAATTGTCTGTAATAACCAGCTAACCCAAGAAACTTCTGATCTCTGCAATATTCTTCAGGTGTTTCTCACCCTACAATTGCTTCTATCGTAATAGGGTCCACTTTAATCCCTTTTTATGATGCTACATGATCTAAGAAGATCACTTGTTTAATCAGGTCTCATATTCCTTGGAATTGGCAATAAGCTTTACACTTCTCGACTGTTGTGAAGCTGTTCTAAAATCCGTTGTATGAGTTGCTTCATTCTTGGAATCAATCAAATATCATCTATGAAAACTATGACCGACGTGTCCAACATGTCATGAAACACCCAGTTCATCAGCTCCATAAAAGATGTAAGGGCATTGGTTAATCCAAACGTCATAATCAAGAACTCATAATGTCCAATCCCGATTCTAAAAGCTATCTTCGAGATATTTCTGTCCAAAATTCTTCAGCTGATGATATCTTGACTTCAGAAAATACCTTTGCTCCTTGTGATTGTTTAAGCAAGTCATCGATCTAAGGTAGTAGATATCGATTCTTGACTGTGAGCTTGTTTAGTTCCCGGTAGTCTTTATGCAAACAACACTACCATCCTTCATCTTCATGAATTGCATTGGCATTCCCTGTGTTGCAATACCTAGCCGATTAGAACCCTTGTCTAATAAATCTTGTAGTTGAGTTTCAATTCCTTCAACTCCATAGAAGCTACTCTACAGGTGCCTTTGACACGAGTATCGTCCTTGGTAACAAGTCGATGACGAACTCGGTCGCACGATCAGGTGACAACCCGATAAGTCTCCTAAAAACACATCAGGGAATATATGCATCACATCGATATCTTTCATCTATGGTGCTTCTTTGGTAATGTATACCACAGATACCATATATCCAACTCATTTCTCTTCAAAGCATCTCTTCGCCTTTAGCATAGAGAGGATCAGCTTTCACTTCCTAGGCAACATACTCCCAATGATACTAAATCATATGCCATTTTTATTCTTGAATGATAACCTCTTCTACGCACATAACAACATGTAGAGTGTTGAGACAACCAGTCTATCCCCAAGATGACGTCAAAGTCTGCCATCTCAAGTCTAATTAGGTTGCGTCCAAATTCCATCCATCCATACGATTCGAACTTTGTCCATAACACTCATCTAATGCAACATTTAGTCCAAAAGGGCTTGAACTAGCAAAACCTGGTGTAACGGTCTAAGGATCTTGTCTAGTTCCTTTATCTCTTATGATTTCTCGAAGACTATCGTCAAAATCTCATATTGCACTTATTAGCTTATATTTCTTTTATCCTTGTTGTTCGACCTTGCTCTCTCTTCCATATACCTTGAAAAATCTTGTGATTGTTACTTCATATCCTAAGTCTATCTATAAGCATTAGGGTATATGCTTATAAATTCATTAATTCAGCTAAACTATTTTGGTCTTTACTTAATCATATCCTTCAACATTGGGCATAACTCAATTATCATTGTATTAAATCGAGTACTACTTATGCCATGACTTTATCCTTGTATCCACTCTTAAATTTGCCTTTAGGAATCTTTTACCTTGTCAAAATTTGTACCGATATCGCCATCCTTAACTCTACTTGAGTGCTATCAATTTCTTTACTGGCTACTCTTAATAGTTCCCACATTTTCTCATGCACTCTTTTATAGATATGATTCATATCCATCCATTTAGCAATCTCAAAAGAAATCCTCTATTACTTCATCTGAGGTTCATTGGCTATGACATTTAATCTGAATTTAATCATCTTTCTTCTAATAATTCCATTATCACTAAACATTTTTATCATCAAAGGTCAGGGAGTGTACGAATTAAAATGTTCATCCAAAAGTGATTCACTTCCTTTCGTCGATTTAGCATAATGACAAACACTTGCTTTATCTGGTGAACCTAGGTTTAAAGAATCAAGAGTAAATATGTAGTAATCCAATCGGCATCAAAAGATCGTTAAGTTGCACGGTGGTCCAAATACATGCAATAGAGGTTTTATAATTCTTAACCTCATGGTTACAGGTTCTATCGAATATATAATGCCATTGGTCAAGGCACTACAGGAGTAAATCTAGAGAAAGATTTTGTACATCGGTAAATCAAGTATAAATCAGTAGATGTATGCTCAACATGATTTAACATTTAACTGTTCATTCAGTTCATATCTCTGTTCATGTTGTTGATCATGAGAGTGGTTTAGATTGGTATAATCAGGACTAAGACTAAAGAAACAATATCTATAACTTCAATTGACAGGTTAAATCAAGAAGGTATCATGTCAAGGTGCGAGAATTAAAATCAAGTATGTGCATCCTCTATAATCATAAGAGTAAGTCAATAATGCACCGCATCCTATATAAACATATCTACTTACATGGCCATTATCCTCTTATCTCTGTTTGGATTTAGCACGAGATCTTTTCCTTTATCTCTACAGGGGTTTTGGCATTACTAGCCATTTTCCTTCTTCCTCTATCTTACATCGAGTTTCACATCTTGTGAGTACCAACTCGGTATTCCAATTTTCTACTGTACAAATGCTTCCTTCTTGCCACTGTACTATATCCTTGTATACTTGGATAACTACCCCACTTATAGATAATACCCTATATTATTTGTTTATCCGGATAAATTTTGGTCTTCCCTTTCTGTTTGAGTGTATATATATGATTTCACCTTTTATATGTACATTATCATCTTGTTTAATTACTGTCTCAACCAACACAGGTGCTTATGGTTTGTTTGTATTAAAGTTTTTTAATTTATCCTAACTCAGTTCATGGACTCCAGTGGTAGTATTCAGGTTTAATGGGTAAGGCCTACGAGAGCTCTGATACCAAGTTGTCACACCCCAATTCCACACTATTCAGAATGGTGTGATGAACCGTCAATAAACCAACGGTTCAACCAGGATCTCACAATAAGCTATCCCACATATGATAAACCAAAACACATTCCACATTAATCAGAGGTAATAAAGTAAATAGCGGAAGTCTTACAGATAATGAACTGAGGTCTAATCATGATAAATAATTAATATTCCATTTATTTCCAAGTAACCAAAACTTAACTTAATACATATTACAATATCCAAATACGAAAACTAAATACTAAACGTATCCACCGTTGAAACGCTTGCTTAACGAACCATGTTCGTTCTCCACAGCTTGCTCATTCATAGCCTCCACCCGTTCATATGTCGGCATGTAGACAAAATCTTTAATCATAGTACCTGCAAAATCAGAAACTAAAAAGAATTGCACGCGCGAGGGTCAGCTCTCCAACTTGAGCTCAGTGAGTAAACAAAACAATGCAATAATCATATGCATGCGATCAATTCATATATTTGGTCTGGTATATAAGTTTGCAATGTGCTATAGAAAGGATAGGTGGCCGCCGCACCTATATACACGAGTGTGTGGAAACGCCCAATGAAAACGAAACTGTCGCCCCACATGCACCCACCATGGATAATATACACCCCATGAAAATGGCATGACTGTACAGGTTGCCCATACCAACACGTAAGCCCCTGTTGGCGAGGGCTTGCAAACTAGGCTCGCAACTAACCAACCCTAATGTCAAACAATGTATCCAAGGCCTCACCCCAGCATCCCTCAATACATCCATAGAGATAGAGCTAGGGTCTGGTGACCAGGCTGAACCACAATGCCACGTCCCCCCCCCCTGATGCCCTACAACATATTAGTTCCGCTAAGGTAATGGCGATACGACGATGTTAGTGGACATGACTTGAGTAAAGATAGAGCTAGAGACTGGTGACCAGGCTGAACCACAATGCCACGTCCTCCCCCTGATGCTCCACTCGCATCAAGCACACTAACACTTGCTTAGTGGACATGACTTGAATAGACCATGGCACAATATACCCCGATGAGAACGGCATCGAAGTACCGGTTGATACCATCCCTACCCGCACCATGTACACCAACCAAACACAAACATTCACATGCCTATTCCTACCAACATCAACATCATCATGTTATAATCAATAAATTTAAATATGCATGAATAGTAATAATAGAAATATTGGATGACATGTTGAATGCACATTACCAGCATACACGCATAGAATCAATATGGCATTGGACTCAAGAAATATAACAGTTTATTATTAACCAGTTAGTTTAGGTCTTGTTCCCTCACCTTAGCTTGTTAATAGATCCTCTTCCAAGCTTTAGAATCACCTTTATAACGTTATTATATTGCTAGAAGACCTAACAAAGTTGATAAAATTTAATTAAAATTAATTTTGAATTTAAAAACCATGCTATTAACTGAGGGTCGAAGGTAGGGTCGGAGTCATGATCGAACCTGGGTGCGACCCTCCCCCTAATCTGAACTTCCCGAACACTGAGGGTCGATGCTAGGGTCGGATCTGCCATCGACCCTAGGTGCGACCCTCCATGGTTTGAGTCGAAAATATCAGATTTTGTTCTCTCTTTCATGGTTGGATCCTATGGCTTACTTCCACAATCCATTCTATACATGTTCTATGGTTTAGAACTATACTTTATTCACCTACATGATTTTAATGATCTCCTCCATGGTTTCCATTGAAACGAAACCATGGATGGATGATTTGGGTTTCTTCTAAGTCATACCCTCTTCAATAACCATTCTAAAGTCTTAAATAGATCATGGGGAATGTGTTCATACCTTAGGTCTGCTGAGATTCAGAGTTCCTCTGAATTTCCTCTTCTTCCTTAGCCTTTTCTTCAAGTTTTCCTTCTCTTCTTCTCTTCCTTCTCTTCTCTTTCTCTCAATCCAATTAGGGTTGTAAAAGGAGTGCAAGAGGCTTAGGGACGTCCTATTTATAGAGTAAAACCTCCCAAAATATGTCCCATTGAGTTTAGGAAAGGTTTCAATTGAAATTAGGAAGGTTTCCCAATTTTTGGTTCGTACTGTTTTTCTCGAATACCGAGGGTCGATGGGAGGGTCGGACAATTCATAGGCCCTGCGACCCATGGTTGAGGGTCGATGGTGAGGGTCGATGGGAGGGTCGGACCTGCCTGTTAAAACATCCGACCCTACCCTCATTTTGACTGTTTTTGGGTAAATTTTCATATTGGGTCTTGGGTTTCTTCACACACTTGGTCGAGTTGGCTCAACCATGATATGTAGACTGTAAGCACCCCATTTTTGCCATCCCAGCTAAACAAAGTCCTGCTGGTGTGTGGACAACAAAAAGAAGAAAGGTGGTCGAAAGTTTGGATTCTTGACTGTGAATTTGAGGAAGTTTTCAATGGGTCTATGAATTTGAGGAAGTTTTCAATGGGTCCACAGCAAGGTCATGGGTTATAATTTTGCATGGATGCGTAGGTCATAGAATTATCTTCGAAATGAGACCAGAATTGCTCAATTTCGATATCAAATGAGGAAGATATGACCATTTTAGTCAGATGATACATATGAGGGAGGTTTATGAAATTATTATAAATAATCCTAGGGGCCTTTATGCAAATTATCCTAAGTTGGATTGTTTGAATTTCAAATCATCATATCTTGATCATCCGACATCGGATTCAGATGATTCCAAGACCATTATTCTTCATTCATTATGTTCTACAAAGTGGACGTAAAAAATCCCGGGTAGAAGTCACCAGTGGGTCCCATCCAAGCTTGCATGCAAAATTATCGTCAGAACTTCAAAGCTGCATATCTTTTCCGTTCTACATCGGATTCAGGTGATTCCAGTTCCTATATTCCTCATTTTTAATGTTCTACAAAATGAACACAAAAAAATTTGGAATAGAGGCCATCGGAAAATTCCATGCGGGATGACAGCGGAAATGACCCATGAAATGACAAGGAGAGAAAACCCAGTTAATTCCAATTAATCCAGTCAACTCAGTTCAAACCAGTTTTGGTCCAACCTAGCTCAACCCATATCAGTTTAACTCAGTCAACCTAAGTCAGTCTCAACCCGTTTCGAACCAATTCATCCATGTGCATAGTATTTATATATTATATATATTGTATACTATACATATATGTATGTTATTAAATATATGTGTATATAATATATATTATTATATATAAGAGATAAAATCTAAAAGATCTTGGAGAAGAAAAAGGAAAGAGGAGAGAGAGGAGACGTGAAAGAGAAGGAGGCTTTAGGGTTGAGATGAAATCTAAAAGATCTTGGAGAAGAAAAAGGAAAGAGGAGAGAGAGAGACGTGAAAGAGAAGGAGGCTTTAGGGTTGAGATGAAATCTAAAAGATCTTGGAGAAGAAAAAGGAAATAGGAGAGAGGGAGACGTGAAAGAGAAGGGGTTTTCTAGAAGAAGAATGAAAAAGGAAGGAAAGAAAGGAAGAGGAAAAAGTGAGAGAGGAAGAAAAGAAAGGAAAGAAGAAAAAATGGAGAGAAAAAAAGATTTTCTAGAAAAAAGAAGAAAAGGAAAGAAGGATCTTCTAGAAAATGAGTGAAAAATTATAAATAGGAGAGAGGAGGGATCCTTTTCCATACAAGAGAGAGAGGGAAACGTGGGTGAGAGAGAGAAAGGTGAGTGAGAGAGAGAAAACGTGAGAGAGGAAGAAAGAAAGAGAGAGAAAAAAGAAAAGAAAGAAAAGAGAAGAAGAAAAGAGAGAAAGAGAAGAGAGAAAGAAGCAGAAGAAAGGAGAAGGAGGATTCACATTCAAAGGGGGTTGATACAACCTACAATCACCCTTCATCAATGGTTTCACTCAATTTGAGCCCAAGGTTAGTACTCTAAACAAATTTAGAGGTCGTTATAATGCCCGAATGCCAATTTTGCTTGAAAAAGGCTAATTTTCATGAAATCTCAATCATGAATGCTCTATTACATGCTTGTTAATGTTAGGATGCCTATGTCTAACATTTTTCATGAATGATAATTTGTCTAAGCTATTCAATGATGAATTTTTGATTGATATACAATGATGTTTGATGTTTTTTGTAAATTTCATAAAGTGATTTTCTGATCTGAAAATTCCAGATTTAGGGTTCAAACTTAGGACGTACATCATATGTATTTTTTCTAAGCTTTTGAAGCCCAAAATTTTATGGGAGTCTCTCTGATATGATATAAGACTACCCTAAAAATTTCGTTCCATTTGGAATTGGGGAAATATATCAAAAAATTTGTCTTTGACATTGCTATTTTTCTCGGATGTAATGCAATCCTCCATCGGAAAGTCTCTAGACAAAGGCCTTATGGCCATAATCAGAAAATCCACTTAACATGAACTTTTTAGACATGAAAGTCTTCTAAAAAATGGCACTAGTTTCATATTTTTTCCATTTTTCGTTGAATTGATATCAATTTTTAAGTGCATAGTGCTTTGATTTCAGATCTGTCATGATGTGCTGATTTGCATGATTGAAAAGAGTCATTTTTCACAAAGAAAATATACTGTTTTAACTTGTTTTTCTTAATGAAATTTTAGATCAGACAGTTATCTACATAGATATATGTCTGTATTTAATTTTCATTAAGAATAGAATTTTATTTGGAATTTATGGTGCAACTGGTCAAAAATATGGAACAGACCTGACCAGTGTATTTGCCTGTACTTGGGGAATATTTTCGACCTGCCTATGGTCTCTTTTAGGATTAGCTTCCTTGAGACAAAATGTTGGCCTCTGAGTCTTCTTTCCAGGGATATCTTTTAAGAATTTTTTGAGTAAGTACAGTGCCCTATGTGCCCATTTTGGTCCAGCCTGACAAAGCTGTCATCTTGCTACGTGTTCCATCATGTTTTGATTGATTCTCATATGCTTTGGTTGTTTCTCACATGCCATATTTGTTCACATGCTATGTTCGGATGCTCGTATTCATACACTACTATAATTGGAATGGTCATACTGCCATAATTGGAATAATCACATTGCCATGATTGGAATGCTACACATGCTTATTGCCATATTTGTCTACTACACTTGCTCACATATTACTGCCATGTTTGGGTGCACACTTACCATGTTTGTATTGATTCACATGCTCACTTGCCATTTTTGACTGATGTGTTGCTAAATTTGAATATATTTCCAACATGCTATATTCGGATGTTTACACTGCTATATTTAAGCTCACATTGCTTTGTTAGATTGTTTACATTGTACAACAACTAGGGCAAGATACACCCTAAAATGGAAATAATTGAACAATTAGGGTAAAAAAACCCTAAAAATGGAAAAATAGCAATTAGGGTAGAAAAAAACCCTAAAAATGGCTAAAAAATGAAAATCACAATGAAAAGGGATAGGAGGAACCCTAAAAACCTAAAAATGGAAACAATAAAAATAGTAGGAATTTAGGTCTCATCCCTAGATCCTATTCACAAAAAATGGAAAGAATTTGGTACACATCCCAAATAAAAATAGTAGGAATTTAGGTCTCATCCCTAGATCCTATTCACAAAAATGGAAAGAATTTGGTACACATCCCAAATAAAAATGGTAGGAATTTAGGTCTCATCCCTAGATCCTATTCACAAAAATGGAAAGAATTTGGTACACATCCCAAATAAAAATGGTAGGAATTTAGGTCTCATCCCTAGATCCTATTGACAAAAATAGAAAGAATTTGGTACACATCCCAAATAAAAATGGTAGGAATTTAGGTCTCATCCCTAGATCCTATTAACAAAAATGGAAACAATAAAATGGTAGGAATTTAGGTCTCATCCCTAGATCCTATTGACAAAAATGGAAGGATTTTGGTACACATTCCAAATCCGACTCTCACAAATTTCGAACTACGTCGTACCTGATTTCTAGGGCAAACCCTAGAATACGTAGGCAATTTGGGAATCCCAAATACGGTACAAAGCCACCCATCAACCATACATCCAGCATAAACTTCAACTTGAACAAAAAAGAATCTAATTGAAGCAAATGCATAAATCACTTCCATAATCTTTAATCACAAAACCCATTTTCGAACTACGTTTTTGGACTTGATTTCCAGGATTGGAATACGTAGGCGGGTTTGAGATGTCTTACACATCTCGGATTCAGTCAAGACCGAACCATCTTTGGTTCGGTTCCATCGTATAATATTGTACATTACATTTGCTTGTTTATTTGCTTTAAAACATGATTGGCTGAACCCTAGGTTAGAATAACTTAGCAACTTGGTTTAGGACATCCCCCATTGAACCCTAGTCATCCAGTTGACCAAGCACAGTCAAAATTAGAATTTAAGGAAAGTTTAGGAGGCCGATATTGATCGGGCGGTTTGGGTGCCTAACACCTTCCCATAACCGTACCTTGAATACTTACCCGATCTCTTGCAGACCAAAGAACCGATACATTGGGTCACGAGTCAATAGAAGTCTTACCTTAGGGTGAGGCTACATTTTTAGAGGTCCTAGACCTTAATCTAGGTGGCGACTCCAACAGAACAAATCGATCTGGGCGTTTCTTGGGTCCGCCTGGGAATGCGTTATGCTACTCCACGTCGCTTGGATCCTTGCAACATAGTATATAAAGGGATTGGGGGCCCATTATTCATCGAGCATTCGGTGATAGGTTACCCCATCCTCGTCAAGGTGGCCTTTTCTGTCCTAACCCAGTTTGAGCCATATGTATGTTATTTTTGGTCCATCTTTGAACCAACATGGTAAAATCTACTCGATCATAATATTTACATCCGAGACGTCGAAGTTCTGCCCGTTTTTGTCCTTGACTTGTCAACATGTTTGGATCCACACTTGAGTATTCTTGTCTCTCACTTGTTGGGAGCGTGAGGGTTACGTATACCCGCATACACATTAGTGTGGGCGGTCTATACACGCCCTCCATCGTACAAAGCTCATTGTGTTGACCGTTCAATATTGATACATCAATCTCAAAAACGATCGAAAAATCTTCGTCACGGCATAGATACTTTGATCAAGTAGAAATTTACCGGTTTTTTCAATCATGAACCGCTTTTGTCATCCATCATGAAAACTACAAATAAGCATATCCGTTTCAATTTTTTGAAATTTGATGAACCACATGGTCGAACCTTGGTGCTACAATGATCCATTCGGAATCTTGAGGCCCCAAGACCAATCATGGGGTTATTCAAATACAAATAAATTGTTACAGATGATGTCTAATGGTCGGTTTTCATGAAGGAGCTAACTTTGTTTGGTCGAGTCAGCTTGTATGTGTATGTGCATCCTTCTCGTGTCCAGTCACTTCTGAGTCTTAACCTTCGTTCATTGTTTATATAAAAATAAAATAAAAAAAAAAAAAAAAAAAAAAAAAAAAAAAAAAAAAAAAAAAAAAAAAAAAAAAAAAAAAAAAAAAAAAAAAAAAAAAAAGAAAGGTTGAACTAGGGAGGATATAATTGTCTAGACTTAAGAGAACACCTGAGTGTGTAGACAAAGCATCCACTCTTATTACATCCTCTCATAAGAAGGTCTCATCATCACCGGTTCATGTCTCGGTTCATGGTCATAAGGAGGACTTTTGTACCTCAAAATGTTGGAATGGTTAGAAGACAGTATATTGAGAGCCCAAATATTACAGAGCGGAATTGAATTCCAAAATCGGAGTTAAGGAATCCAAGAGATTAGAAAGCTGAATCATAGATTCTGAGAGATTACATGTTTCTTTCCCATACTAGCATACCTGCCAAATTTAAATGGAAAAAAACTGAGATTGGAAAGCATTTCATTCACCCTTGGCAATTGAGCCATTTTGGTGAAGGAGTTGGTTTCGACTCCCAAATTACTTTCATCACCCAAGGTGACCCAAACTCAAAGGAGTAGCCCTTGAACCTTCAAGAATGGCCCACCCCACCTCCCAAAATACAGGATGAAAAGGAAGACCATGTGGTCAATTGTATCCCAAAATTAAGGTAGCCTGAAAATGAACTTCATGTGCACCCTAAACTGGGGCACAACCAAAATGTCAGTGTACCCTAAATTGGGACACAACAAAAATATCAATGCACCATAAACTGGGGCATAATTAAAATGTTAATGGATTCAAAGTGGGGCAAACCAAAAAGGCGATGGACCAATTGGGGTATAGGTCAGAGTTTCATGCCATCCAAACTGGGGCATAAGATTGGAATACATTTACCCCAAATTGAGGCATTGGCCGAGTGAATGTCAAACCCGAACTGGGGCATAAATCAAAATGGTAATAAACTCAAGAGGGGTTTAGCTCAAGATGGAAAGGGTTAAACACATGTCGATAGATAGGCATAATGAGCCTTACTAGTGATAGTCTGAACGGAGATTCGGTCCTACAACCAATCATAGGTTGGCGTCAATGATGTCGTATCCAATTGGGGTAATTCGGTGAATTACTTGTCTAAACTGGCTACCATTGGTATCTGATAGGTCATCTATGTTTGGACTCGAGTCCGATATGTTTGTAGACAAATCCAGTCCAAAATGCTCTGAAAAAAATAAACAATAATCATCTCATTTGAGACATCAATAACAGTGCTTTACTACTTCCAATCCATTCCTTCCCAGTTTGATATTTCTTCCTCTTCCATGTCCGTTGCTAATTCTGACTCTGATGACAATTGGGATGATGAGCCACAACCTGAACTTCTACTCCACCGACCTTTAGAGAAATGAAAGTTCAACACACATGTGAAAGTTACAAATGATTAAGTTAAAGTCATGGAAGCATTTTCAAAGATACAAGTTGTAACATCAAAATGTCCTCCCATTTGGTCGATTTATAGAAAGAATTTTTTTTGGGATATTCCTTGAAAGTAGAGAACATTTACAGACTCATACAAGTGGTTCATTTAGTTTTACAAGAATGGGTCTACACACAAGGCATTATCAAGTTTACATCAATCCAAGTGATCAAGTCTTCTACAAGTGCATGAAGTCTACAGACATAAAACATGCTATGGATCAACCTCAAAGTCAAAGATGAGCTCAAAAAAAAAAAAAAAAAAAAAAAAAAAAAAAAAAAAAAAAAAAAAAAAAAAAAAAAAAAAAAAAAAAAAAAAAAAAAAAAAAAGAAAAAAAGAAAAAGAAAGAGCTATACAAAATAATGAGGTTGGTTAGCATACTACATTGGAACAATGATGGTGGACAAGTTCAACTATGGTGCATAGACATGGAGCAACTACTTTGAAACACTAATGATGAGTGAGTTTGATTACAAGGCATGTACATGGGGCAACTCCTTTGGAGCCCTACTGATGGACGAGTTCAGTTATAGAGCAATAAGACAATTGGTTCTCGTACAATGACATATAGACACCATTTCTTAGAACCTGATTGGAGAGCTGATCGTTTGTTGTGGTTCACGTTGTGTGTTGAGCTGGATTTTTGATATTGGTCACTACATCCCGCCCATACAAGGGGTGGTCTCATCACTTTGTTGTCATCAGAGGATTTTTCTTTTCGGCTAAAGACTCTCTCTCCCGTCCATCAATCTGACGGTCTTCCACAGAGTCTACATTACATGCCCTTACTTCAAATGTCACAAAATTTTATGGTATTGTTTCTTGTGAACATATCGTCTTGTTATGCATAAATATTGTTCAATAAATCTGACTGGAATATCTATCTGTCGTTCATCATTTCGACGGCGTCCAAGAATTCCATAGTCCTTTGTTGCTAGCCAATAAAATGGCATTGCCTAGTGGAGATCAAGCCATTCTACATAAACAACCAAACACTCTCCCAATGGCAGACCCATTGGACCGTTTCTTATCTGTCCATCTGGACCTTCGTCGTCATACTTGTATACAGACTTAAAGGATTTGGGCCCAAACATGGTTACAACTGATTTAGCATCTGAGCATAGCTTGTTGAAACTTGTTTTCTATCTGAGTGGTACCAAGAGGAGAAAGCATTCTTTGACGTTTTTTCTAAAGATTAGTGTAGGGTTGCATCTCCTTAAGGTTATTTCTATTGATGACTCAAAAGTCGCCTGTCTATCAATGTGTGCAGACTTGAACTTAGACACTGGGGCAAAATCACCCATTTATCCAAACATCATGAGTTTAGTTGAGCCCCTTGTTTGAAACTCTAGCTGAGTTCATTTGCATGTAAGAGAAAGATGACTCATACAAATTTGAAAAAAATGAACAAATTTGAGTCATTGTCATCATTTGCCCCTCATTAAAAAGACCTGATTGCCCTTTGATCAAAGTGAAACCCATATAAATTTGGCAGGAATGCAGAACATATCAAAATTGCCTTTTAAAGAAAAGAAACATGTTTCTCTCGGTCTAGATTAAGTCAAGTCAAGGAAAGTCGATCAAATCATGATCTCTAGTTCCTCTTGGATTCCGAGAAATGTTAGTGGACAAAGTGCGGATCTTGAGCCCCATTGTGGCTACCTCAATATTTATGGAAAGTTCAACCCATTTTGGGAATGAAGAAAGATGAAGAAAGAAATTGAAAAGAACAGAAAAAAAAAAAGAAAAAAAAAAAAAAAAGAGGAAAGGAAAGAAAGGTGAAGACAGAGAGAGAAGAAGACTGAATGAAAGCAGAATAAGAATGGAAAAGAGAACAAGATGCAAGCAAAGAAAAGAAAGAAAGAAAGATCATGGGAAGAGAGAGAAAGCTCTAGCCCGAACTACGCGGAACCTGATCTGGAGGGACGGAAATCCCAAAGGATACGTAGGCAATTTGGGACACCCCAAATTCGGTCCAAAGGCTACACATCCAAAGGCTAAACATCCAAAGGCTACACAGCCAAAGGCTATACATCCGGAGGTTACATTCATGAGCACAAAGCACGATTCAGGGTTACATCACGAGCGGTCTTGAGCCAAAGTCACGGACCGATGAGGTCGCTACTCAAGAAGCTTGGCGATTCTGATTACATCATCAGGCGGTCTTGAGCCAAAGTCCACGGACCGAAAGGGTCGCTACTCAAGAAGCTTGGCGATTCCGGTTACATCATGGCGGTCTTGAGCCAAAGTCACGGACCCGATGAGGTCGCTACTCAAGGAGCTTGACATCTGAGTTGTTTGTTGTACAGTGTGAACAAAAAAAAAAAAAAAAAAAAAAAAAAAAAAAAAGGGGGGAAGGAGAGTAGTTACCGGCATCGGTTCAAGAGAGCAATGGTAGAATTCGGATCAAGTGCAGAATAATGCAAAAATGGGCTACTTTTATCTTCGGCCTCAATTGCCCACAATCTCGGTCGAAGAGGGGCATCTGTAAGCACCCCATTTTTGCCATCCCAGCTAAACAAAGTCCTGCTGGTGTGTGGACAACAAAAGGAAGAAAGGTGGTCGAAAGTTTGGATTCTTGATTGTGAATTTGAGGAAGTTTTCAATGGGTCTATGAATTTGAGGAAGTTTTCAATGGGTCCATAGCAAGGTCATGGGTTATAATTTTGCATGGATGCGTAGGTCATAGAATTATCTTGAAATGAGACCGGAATTGCTCAATTTCGATATCAAATGAGGAAGATATGACCATTTTAGTCAGATGATACATATGAGGGAGGTTTATGAAATTATTATAAATAATCCTGGGGGCCTTCATGCAAATTATCCTAAGTTGGATTGTTTGAATTTCAAATCATCATATCTTGATCATCCGACATCGGATTCAGATGATCCCAAGACCATTATTCTTCATTCATTATGTTCTACAAAGTGGACGTAAAAAATCCCGGGTAGAAGTCACCAGTGGGTCCCATGCAAGCTTGCATGCAAAATTATCGTCAGAACTTCAAAGCTGCATATCTTTTCCGTTCTACATCGGATTCAGGTGATTCCAGTTCCTATATTCCTCATTTTTAATGTTCTACAAAATGAACGCAAAAAAATTTGGAATAGAGGCCATCGGAAAATTCCATGCGGGATGACGGCAAGGAAATGACCCATGAAATGACAAGGGAGAAAACCCGGTTAATTCCAATTAATCCGGCCCAACTCGGTTCAAGCCAGTTTTGGTCCAACCTAGCTCAACCCATATCAGTTTAACTCAGTCAACCTAAGTCAGTCTCAACCCGTTTCGAACCAGTTCATCCATGTGCATAGTATTTATATATTATATATATTGTATACTATACATATATGTATGTTATTAAATATATGTGTATATAATATATATTATTATATATAAGAGATAAAATCTAAAAGATCTTGGGAAGAAAAAGGAAAAGGGAGAGAGAGGAGACGTGAAAGAGAAGGGGCTTTAGGGGTTGAGATGAAATCTAAAAGATCTTGGAGAAGAAAAAGGAAAGAGGGAGAGAGAGACGTGAAAGAGAAGGAGGCTTTAGGGTTGAGATGAAATCTAAAAGATCTTGGAGAAAAAAAGGAAAGAGGAGAGAGGGAGACGTGAAAGAGAAGGGGTTTTCTAGAAGAAGAATGAGGAAAAAGGAAAGAAAGGAAGAAGAAAAAACGTGAGAGAGGAAGAAAAGAAAGGAAAGAAAAAATGGAGAGAAAAAAAGATTTTCTAGAAGAAGAAGAAAAGGAAAGAAGGATCTTCTAGAAAATGAGTGAAAAATTATAAATAGGAGAGAGGAGGGATCCTTTTCCATACAAGAGAGAGAGGGGAACGTGGGTGAGAGAGAGAAACATGAGTGAGAGAGAGAAAACGTGAGAGAGGAAGAAAGAAAGAGAGAGAAAAAGAGAAAAGAAAGAAAAGGGGAAGAAGAAGGAGAGAGAAAGAGAAGAGAGAAAGAAGCGAGAAAGAAAGGAGAAGGAGGATTCACATTCAAAAGGGGGTTGATACAATCTCCAATCACCCTTCATCAATGGTTTCACTCAATTTGAGCCCAAGGTTAGTACTCTAAACAAATTTAGAGGTCGTTATAATGCCCGAATGCCAATTTTGCTTGAAAAAGGCTAATTTTCATGAAATCTCAATCATGAATGCTCTATTACATGCTTGTTAATGTTAGGATGCCTATGTCTAACATTTTTCATGAATGATAATTTGTCTAAGCTATTCAATGATGAATTTTTGATTGATATACAATGATGTTTGATGTTTTTTGTAAATTTCATAAAGTGATTTTCTGATCTGAAAATTCCAGATTTAGGGTTCAAACTTAGGACGTACATCATATGTATTTTTTCTAAGCTTTTGAAGCCCAAAATTTTATGGGAGTCTCTCTGATATGATAGAAGACTACCCTAAAAATTTCGTTCCATTTGGAATTGGGGAAATATATCAAAAAATTTGTCTTTGACATTGCTATTTTTCTCGGATGTAATGCAATCCTCCATCGGAAAGTCTCTAGACAAAGGCCTTATGGCCATAATCAGAAAATCCACTTAACATGAACTTTTTAGACATGAAAGTCTTCTAAAAAATGGCACTAGTTTCATATTTTTTCCATTTTTCGTTGAATTGATATCAATTTTTAAGTGCATAGTGCTTTGATTTCAGATCTGTCATGATGTGCTGATTTGCATGATTGAAAAGAGTCATTTTTCACAAAGAAAATATACTGTTTTAACTTGTTTTTCTTAATGAAATTTTAGATCAGACAGTTATCTACATAGATATATGTCTGTATTTAATTTTCATTAAGAATAGAATTTTATTTGGAATTTATGGTGCAACTGGTCAAAAATATGGAACAGACCTGACCAGTGTATTTGCCTGTACTTGGGGAATATTTTCGACCTGCCTATGGTCTCTTTTAGGATTAGCTTCCTTGAGACAAAATGTTGGCCTCTGAGTCTTCTTTCCAGGGATATCTTTTAAGAATTTTTTGAGTAAGTACAGTGCCCTATGTGCCCATTTTGGTCCAGCCTGACAAAGCTGTCATCTTGCTACGTGTTCCATCATGTTTTGATTGATTCTCATATGCTTTGGTTGTTTCTCACATGCCATATTTGATGCTATGCTATGTTCGGATGCTCGTATGCATACACTACTATAATTGGAATGGTCATACTGCCATAATTGGAATAATCACATTGCCATGATTGGAATGCTACACATGCTTATTGCCATATTTGTCTACTACACTTGCTCACATATTACTGCCATGTTTGGGTGCACACTTACCATGTTTGTATTGATTCACATGCTCACTTGCCATTTTTGACTGATGTGTTGCTAAATTTGAATATATTTCCAACATGCTATATTCGGATGTTTACACTGCTATATTTAAGCTCACATTGCTTTGTTAGATTGTTTACATTGTACAACAACTAGGGCAAGATACACCCTAAAATGGAAATAATTGAACAATTAGGGTAAAAAAACCCTAAAAATGGAGAAAATTAGGGCTAACCCTAGAATGGTTAGGGTAGAAACCCCTAAAAAAATGAAAATCACAATGAAAAGGGATAGGAAACCCTAAAAACCTAAAAATGGAAACAATAAAAATAGTAGGAATTTAGGTCTCATCCCTAGATCCTATTCACAAAAATGGAAAGAATTTGGTACACATCCCAAATAAAAATAGTAGGAATTTAGGTCTCATCCCTAGATCCTGTTCACAAAAATGGAAAGAATTTGGTACACATCCCAAATAAAAATAGTAGGAATTTAGGTCTCATCCCTAGATCCTATTCACAAAAATGGAAAGAATTTGGTACACATCCCAAATAAAAATGGTAGGAATTTAGGTATCATCCCTAGATCCTATTCACAAAAATGGAAAGAATTTGGTACACATCCCAAATAAAAATGGTAGGAATTTAGGTCTCATCCCTAGATCCTATTGACAAAAATAGAAAGAATTTGGTACACATCCCAAATAAAAATGGTAGGAATTTAGGTCTCATCCCTAGATCCTATTAACAAAAAATGGAAACAATAAAATGGTAGGAATTTAGGTCTCATCCCTAGATCCTATTGACAAAAATGGAAGGATTTTGGTACACATTCCAAATCCGACTCTCACAAATTTCGAACTACGTCGTACCTGATTTCTAGGGCAAACCCTAGAATACGTAGGCAATTTGGGAATCCCAAATACGGTACAAAGCCACCCATCAACCATACATCCAGCATAAACTTCAACTTGAACAAAAAAGACTCTAATTGAAGCAAATGCATAAATCACTTCCATAATCATTAATCACAAAACCCATTTTCGAACTACGTTTTTGGACTTGATTTCCAGGATTGGAATACGTAGGCAGTTTGAGATGTCTTACACATCTCAGATTCAGTCCAAGACCGAACCATCTTTGGTTCGGTTCACTGTATAATATTGTACATTACATTTGCTTGTTTATTTGCTTTAAAACATGATTGGTTGAACCCTAGGTTAGAATAACTTAGCAACTTGGTTTAGGACATCCCCCATTGAACCCTAGTCATCCAGTTGACCAAGCACAGTCAAAATTAGAATTTAAGGAAAGTTTAGGAGGCCGATATTGATCGGGCGGTTTGGGTGCCTAACACCTTCCCATAACCGTACCCTGAATACTTACCCGATCTCTTGCAGACCAAAGAACCGATACATTGGGTCACGAGTCAATAGAAGTCTTACCTTAGGGTGAGGCTACATTTTTAGAGGTCCTAGACCTTAATCTAGGTGGCGACTCCAACAGAATAAATCGATCTTCATCGATACGGGATACACATTTCCATCCAGAAGAGGAGGATCACGTCGATTTTCCATTGTCCTCACATAGACGATTCACGACACAAAATGTAAGGTTAGATCGGGTTCTTGGCGTGCGGGTCTTACACAGGGTGTATCGAATAGATGGTGGTATGGGCTTCTTTCATCAGTCGGTGTCTAATGTCCATACTTTCTGTTTCAGGTACACATATTCTTCCTTTGTATTTCAGTACTTTCTCATCATCCAAGGTGAACTCAGGGTTAGTCCTACCTTTCTCAATATCTTCTTGTACTGTTCTCAAATAAGGATCTGCTTTGATAGCTGTCTTCACTTCATCAACTATATCTGGTATAATCTTCAATGCCGCGAACATATTCGAAAACCGTTGAATAAACCTTTGGGTAGCTGATTCATCCGTTGTATCTATCACATACTGCTCGTTGCCGTGATTGAATACCATTTCGATGGTACACATTGCTGCGGTCGTGCTAACTTCTCCTTGAGATTTTATCATTGCTTTTCTGCTTAATGCATCCGCTACTACGTTCGCTTTTCCCGGATGATACTGGATATCACAATCATAGTCTTTTAATAGTTCCAGCCATCTTCGTTGTCTCATATTCAACTCCTTCTAATTAAATAAATAAGTAAAACTTTTATGGTCCAACTTAATCTAAAATTTTACTCCGTATAGGTAATGTCTCCATATCTTAACAGCATGTACTACTGCCGCTAATTCCAAATCATGAGTGGGATAATTTTTCTCATGTACCTTTAACTGTCTTGAAGCATAAGCAATCACTTGCTCTCCTTGCATCAGCACACATCCTAGTCCCAATCCCGACGCATCAGTGTATAAGGTAAACGTTTGTCCTGGAATAGGAATAGTTAAAATCAGAGCAGATATCAATCTAGTCTTCAGTGTTTGGAAACTCTTCTCACATTTATCGATCCACATAAACTTTTCACCTTTCTTAGTCAAACTGGTGAGAGGTACGGCAATCCGAGAATAGTCTTCTACGAATCTCCAATAATAACCAGCTAGACCCAGAAAACTTCTGATTTTCGAAACACTCTTTGGTGCTTCCCACTTCACAATAGCCTCGATCTTGCTGGGATCCACTTTAATTCCTTCAGCGGATACTACATGGCCTAGAAATGCGACTTCACTTAGCCAAAACTCGCACTTTGAAAATTTGGCATATAGCTTCTCTTTCCTTAAACGCTGTAGGGCTGCATTTAGTTTCTTGATATGGGTTTCCTTGTCCTTGGAGTATACCAATATATCATCAATGAATACTATAACCGACGTATCCAACATATCGTGGAAAACTCGATTCATAAGTTCCATGAACGTTGCCGGTGCATTAGTTAATCTGAAAGACAACCAAAAATTCATAATGTCTGTATCTGGTCCTGAAAGCTGTCTTCGAAATATCACCTTCTTTAATCTTCAGCTGATGATAGCCTGATCGAAGATCGATCTTAGAAAATACTCTTGCTCCTTGTAACTGATCGAACAAGTCATCGATCCGAGGTAGTAGATATCGATTCTTGATTGTCAGTTTATTCAACTCCAGATAGTCGATACATAATCGAACGCTACCATCCTTCTTCTTTACGAACAACACCGGTGCACCCCATGGAGATATACTGGGTCGAATATAACCCTTGTCCAGTAGTTCTTGTAGTTGCACCTTCAGTTCATTCAGTTCCGTAGGAGCCATTCTATAGGGTGCTTTTGATACGAGTGTGGCTCCAGGTATAAGGTCTATTACAAACTCCGTGGCTCGGTCGGGTGGTAATCCGGGTAGTTCCTCTGGAAATACGTCAGGATTGTCCCGCACGACATCAATATCTTTCATTCGTGGCGCTTCCTTGGTTAGATCGACCACAGATACTAGATACCCGATTGCCCTTTCTCAAGGCACTTCTTAGCCTTTAGTGCTAAAAGTATGAGTTTACGTCTCCGGGGAAGTTTGGTTCCCGAGAAACTTAATTTTGCTCCTTCTTTGTCTTTGAACGTTAGCTTCTTTTTGGCGCATAGTAGATTTGCAGAATGCCGAGCTAACCAGTCCATTCCCAAGATGACATCAAAGTCTGCCATCTCATGTTGTATCAAGGTTGCATCTAAAGCCTTCTCTCCAATGAGAACTGGACATGGTCCATAACCTTTCTCTAGTTCCACTTCTAACCCTATCGGTGATCGTACAAGTAATTTGTAGTCTAATGTTTTGATGGGTAATTTCATCTTCTTTCCAAATGACACAGATATAAATGAATGAGTAGCTCTGGAATGAAAGAGTACTCTGGCGGGTACGCCATTTATAGGTACAATACCTGTGATTTATCTTTACTTAGTCTACATGCTCATTCAATGTAATTTTAACTTTAAAAGTTTCAGTCATACCTGTGACCACATCGGGTGATGCGGCCGCATCCTCGGACGTAACAGCATATACACGTCCCTGATGGAATTGCTTCTTGGGCTTAGGGCACTCCCTTGCCATATGTCCCGGCTGGTTGCAGTTAAAACACTTCGGGGCTTCAAAATTTGGCTTTGGCTGAGGTTGAGCTGCTGGGGTAGTCTTGGTTGCAGCATTAAAATTCTGAGGACGGAAAGGCTTATATGTCTTGTTATTGCCTCCGTTGTAAGAATTTCCGACTAGCCTTTTGATGCCTCTGTTCTGAGTAAGGTAACTCTCCTTCTGGCTTGATTCTATAACTCGAGCGATCTGGACAGCTTCATTATAAATTCTTTTTTTAAGCCCAGAACATGTTCTCTGATGTTTCCTCTTAGTCCCGTGACAAACCTACGGGTTTTAGTTTCTTCTTCTTGCATACTCAGTGGTGCGAAGAAAAACAGCTCTTCATAACGTTGTTGGTACGCATCCACTGACATTTGTCCCTGATAAAGACACAGGAACTCCTTCTCCATCGAATCTCTGAAGCTCCGTGGAAAATATTTCTCAAAGAAGGCTTCTTTATATATAGCCCAGGTCAGTAGGGCGTGCTTGGTCAGTAGATAAGCCTTCGTTGATTTCCACCAATGATGTGCGTCGCCCTTGAGCATGAAGGTGGCGCATAGTACTTTCTCTTCCTCTGTGATAGTCATCATGAGGAAATTTCTCTCCATCTTGTCTATCCAGTGTGCTGGCCACAATGGATCAGACGGTTTGTCGTTGAATTCCTTAGGTTTCATCTTCAAAAATCTCTCCACTAGTCGGGAGTGGTCCAGCTGATTTTGGGGGTTTGCCCCAAACATGTGGTGTGGATACTGGTAATCACCCTGAGCTACTTCTGGAACCTACACTGGAATCTGTGCAGCCGATTGCTGAGGTGTCTGATGAGCTGGGTGGTTACCCACCGGTGCTGCACTGGCTTGTCCTGTGTGCATGGGTGCAGCCTGAGTGGCTTGAAACATAATTCCCATGGCAACCTGCATCTGAGCCTGTGCGTGTTGCATCTACTGCAGCTGCTGTGCCAGATTCATCACCACGGTTGTTAGCTCTGGTGGTGGAGGTGGCAAATTTGTAGGGTTTGCCGCTTCTGGATTATCCGGTGCATAATTGTTCTCTTGACTAGTCTCCTCCATGGGTGGTGGTGGTGGGACTGCATTTTGGGTCTGTCGGGTCACCCTACGTCCAGACATAATTCTTTTCTATGATTGGTGGTGCTTGAAAATCATCAAAATAGGTGAAAAATCATTTATATTTCATGTAGGCACGCTAACCAATAATCAATTCCAATTCTAGCTCATTTTATATAAAAAAATACTATCTTTTCCATGCAGGGTCGATGGTGAGGGTCGATGGTATGTCCGACCCTTGGTATTCGACCCTGGGAATAACCTGTTCTTCCCGAGAGCTGAGGGTCGATGCGAGGGTCGATGGGTATCCGATCCTCAGTTCCGACCCTTGATTTTCTGTCAAATTCCCGAGAGCCGAGGGTCGATGGGAGGGTCGATTCGAGGGTCGATTGTGCTAGTCGAATTGTCTGACCCTCGGACCAAAAATCAGATTTTTAAGATCCGATTCTTTGTCATTTCTCACTATTCCTCCTCCGTTTCGACTCGTCTCTCCTCTCTGAGTTGCTACAGTGCTACTCTACTATTTTGGATCGGTTTGACCCTGGGTTTCGACGTCCACGTCATCACTACAGGTATGTCTTCCCATTTTTACCTGTTTTTAGGTTTCCATTTCTAGGTTTTTGTCCATTTAACTCGTATTTTTCAAATTACACTTTTTCCAACCGTAAAAATTTGATTTTTATTGGGGGCTTTTGTTATTGGTGTCTCGAGGAACGAAAGCCCTCAAAAATTTTTGAGTTTCATCGGTTGGTTATCGAGAAACTTGAAATTTTCTCTTTTTGCCCTAATTTGTCGACATTTTCGATTTTTCTTGAATTTCTTCAAATTGGACATCGTCAGTTAAAATTTCCTTCTGCATGTGGGTTGTAGGATATGTTTAAACCTTTGTAAGTCCTTATGCCCACTTGTATGGTGAGGAATGGGCTTTATGGTCAACTTACGTCGTTATTACATCAAATTTCATATTTTTATCCTACTAATTCCTTATGTTTCATTCTCTTTCTTATTTTGCAGATACCATGGCTCGTACTAAGGTACCCCGAGTTCGTGATCCCCTTCACTTCCATTCCAATGAAGCCGAGGCACGGTATGCTAACTATGCCCGTAAGAAGGTTGAGGGTGGTCGTATGGTGAACTAGGCTGAGTTAGCCGTGTTCAACATAGAGGGAGCCTTTGGTGACATGGGGTGGCTTCCTGTCATTACATACGATGTGTGCACCTGCCCGGATTTGGTGCGTCAGTTCTATTGTAATCTCCAGGTGGTGGGGAAATACAATGACGTTGAGCATGGTCAGGAGTTGCACATCACCAGCTACGTCAAGGGGGTAGATATCTCCTTCGACTATCGGCAGCTGGCCGACTTGTTGGGCATTCCTTATGATGGCCCCATGGTATACTGTGTGCCTGGAGAGCCACAGTTTGTTGAGATGGAGATGAGGGCAGAGATCTATAATCAGTTGCTCCGTCCTGATCGTTGGCAGATGAGGGCTTGTTATCTTCGTCTAGCTCCACGGGTCTCTTGTAAGATTATCCAGCATAATCTGATTCCGCAGAGTGGGCACTATGAGAGGGTTTCTCAGCTGACCCAGTTCTTGATTTATAGCATCTGCACTCGCCAGCCCGTCTGCCTTCCATACATTATCATGCGGACTATGATTAGTGCTACATTGTCCGGTCATAGGGGTAATCTACCCTATGGACGCATGATTACAGTGCTACTGACCCATCTGGGGGTTGACCTGTTAGATGAGAAGATCCAGGAGAAGACCTTCTTGTCGCCTCTAGATTGGGAGGCAATCTAGAAGATGGGTATACGGGATGCCCAGGTTAGTGATGAGGAGAGGAAAGCGATGGTATGCCCTCACACTCGTATCGAGATGGCTGATGCTGAGGCGGCTGCTACTGCTGCTAGAGCTCACATGGATCCTGTCGACGATAATGATCGTATGTATAAGGATGTCGACTCGATACCACCGCCTTCACCTACACATGCGGCTGGTGTTGGCACTTCTTCTGCGGCGGACCCTGTACCTGAGGCTGGTCCTGAGGCTGGTCCTTCGCATGCGGCTGGTCCTTTACTTCCACCTTCTGACATGATGGAGATGCTACAGGAGATCAGGGAGGCTCAGCGCAGATCTGATCTGAGGATGGAGGAGTTGCTAGACGCCCAGCGTATGAGGGTGGATGAGCTGTTATCGGTCCAGCGGGCGATTGATAGGAGAGTAGCCGATCTGGCAGCTAGTCTCCAAACGACCCAGACCCAGGTGGCTTGGTTGACTAGGGTCTATGCTGAGGACTATGACCGAGATCGTGAGGCCCCGCCTCCTCCTTTGCCTCCAGCTTCTTGATCGTACTTTATTTTCTTGTACTACAGAGTAACTGTCCAGGTTGTGGACTGTACTCTGCTTTAGTTATGTATATACGTTTTGTTTCTCTCACTCATTGTATGTAACTTGTTTTCCCTTTAATAGATGCATTATTCTCTTTTTAAATTTGGTCTCAATCATCAATTATGCTTACAGTGTGTTTGTATTAAAGCTTTTAATTTATCCTATCTCAGTTCACAATGGTCTTGAATGTGTGTTAGTTCGGCGGGCAAAGCCTAAGATGCTCTGATACCAAGTTGTCACACCCCAATTCTGTACTATTCAGAATGATGTGATGAACCACTAATAAACCAACGGTTCAACCAGGATCTCGAGTAGACTATCCCTGTGTTATCCAAACTCACGCACATCCACAATCATAATCAGAGTAAATACACAATAGCGGAAGTCTTATAATAACATGAACTGAGAAACTAAATGATATTAATAATTTAATAGCAAATTATTCTGTTTTCAACTCAAACATAATTAATTATCAAATACATGTCTTAATAAATCCAATAAAGAACCTATAAAATATCTAATCAAATACACACGAGTTGCACTCGCAAGAGGAGTCGTGTGTATCCACTTCAGCTTCAGCTTCCATCGCCGCTACGTTCTCGTATGTAGACGCATTCATATAATCTTCAACTGTATAACCTGCATCATCAACTAAAAATATTCGACGTCGAGGGGTGAGCACACAACACGGCTCAGTGAGTAGCCAAAACAATGCGACAATACATATGCATGCAAAAAGTCAATTTATATCTTTGGTCTGGTATACAAGTTTGCAGTATGCAATAGAAAGGTTTAGGTACCCAAAGGTCGCGTTTATTGACTCCGCCTCTTTACACGAGTGTGTGACGTTACCCGAAGATCACGTTTATCGTCAACTCACATGCACCCAATCATGAACATTATATAACAAAGGTTACGTTTATTGCTATATAGTGTCATACCAACACGTAAGCCCCTATTAGCGAGGGCTATAAACTGGGCTCGCAACTAACCAATCCTAATGCCAAAAAGTGTATCCAAGGCCTCACCCCAGCATCCCTCAGAATGTCCATAGAGATAGAGCTAAGGCCCCCCGGTAGAGTCAGAGACTACAAGGACCGAGACCACCTCCCCTGATACTCTATGACATAATAGTTCTGCTAAAGTAATGGTGATACGACGATGCTAATGCATAAGACTTGAGTTAGAGATAGAGCTAAAATGCTGAGACCCGCCAAAGGTTAACGTTTATTGACGTTCTCCTCACACCTCCCCTGATACTCGCTCGCATCAAGTACATCAACCACACACATACAAGCACATACCTATTCCTATCATCATCATCATAATCATGTTATAAACAATAAAGTAAATATGCATGAATAAATAATAGAAATATTGGATGGCATGCTGTATGCATATTACAAATATATTCGCATAGAATCAAGCATGGCATAGGACTCAAGAAAATAGAAAACAGTTTGTTATTAACCAATTTAGTTTGGGGTTCTGGTTCCTCACCTTAACTTGCTAATAGATACTTTTCCAAGCTTTAGAATCACCTTTACAGTGTTATTGTATTGCTAGAAGCCCTAACAAAGTCGATAGAATTTAATTAGAATTTATTCGGAATTTAAAACCATGCTGTTAACTGTGGGTCGGAGGTAGGGTCGAAGTCAGGATCGACCCTGGGTGCGACCCTCCCTTAACTCTGAACTTCCCGAACACTGAGGGTCGGGTTAGGAACACCTAGGGTCGGATGGTCATCGGCCCTCGGTGCGACCCTCTGTGCACTTTGGTCCAATTCCCTCTCTTTGATCCATTCTTCGTATTTGGGTTCCTATGGCTTGCTTCTACATTCCATTAAACATTCATTCCATGGTCTGGAACCTTGTATAATCCATCTAAATAGTTTTCATGCATTCTCCTATGGTTTTCCATGAAAACCTAACCATAGATTGATGGTTTGGGTTTCTCTGAGATCACACTCTCAACAATAACTAACCTAAGGTCTGTAGAAACTCATGGAATTAGTATCCATACCTGAGAAGATTATTTTTTCTCTGAAATTCTTCTCCTTTTTGCTAAGTTCTCTTCCGTCACTTTCTTCTTCCTCTTTTCCTTCTCCTCTCTTTCTCTCAAAACGATTAGGGTTGTGAAAGGAGTGAAAGTGCCTTAGGAACGTCCTTTAAATAGAGTAAGAACATCCTAAATAAGTCCCTCTGAGATTTGGAAAGAATCCCAATCGAAAAATATAGAAATTTCTTAATTTCCATATTCGTCAGAATCCGAGGGTCGATGGGAGGGTCGATGATCCCGTCGACCCTAGGGTCTTAAGCTGTCCGACCCTCCCTTTAAAACTGAGGGTCTGACTTTCTGTTTTGGGAGGTCTGACCCTGCTTAGCTGGGTATGCGACCCTTCCCCTATTTTAAGTGTTTTTGGGTCGATTTGATACTTGGGATCCCGATCTCCTTCACGCCCTTGGTCCATTTGACTCGACCATAATGGGTAAACCTGGTTCAAGGTGGTAAGACCGGGTTAGATTGGAACTGGACTTATAGTCAGGCTAACCAATCAATTCCTAAGATGATGTCAAAGTCTGCCATCTCGAGTTGAATTAAGGTTGCATCCATAGTCTTCTTGTCAATAAGAACTAGACATGGTCCATAACCTTTATCTAGCTCTACTTCTATTCCCATAGGTGATCATACTAATAATTTGTAGTCTAAATGTCTGAGGGGTAGACTTAGTTTCTTCCAAAGCGATACAGATATAAAAGAGTGGGTGGCTCCAGAGTCGAAGAGTATTTTGGCCGGTATGCCTTTTATAGGTACGATACTTATGATTTTTCCTCTTAAATTAGTCTATATGCTCACACAAGGTATTTTGAAACAAAAGGTTGGGTCATACCTGTTACCACATCAGGTGATGCAGTGGCATCTTCAGCAATCATCGCATAAACCTTTCCTTGTTACAGTTGTTTCTTTGGTTTAGGGCAATCCCTTGAATAATGCCCCACTTGGTCACAGTTGTAGCATTTTACTTCAGTATTTCCTTTCTTTTGTTGGGGTGGAGCCTGCTAGGTAGTCTTGGCTGCAGCATTGAAGCCTTGGGTGTGAAAGGGTTTGAAAGTCTTTGAATTCCCTCCATTGATTGTACTCCCATTCAACCTCTTAATGCCCTTGTTTTGAGAAAAATAGCTTTCCCTTTGTCTCAATTCTAGTACTCAAGCAATCTGCACAGCTTCATTATATATCTTCTTTTTCAGTCCCAATACATGCTCTCGGATGCTTCCTCTAAGTCCCATGATGAATCTACTGGTTTTGGTATCTTCTTCTTGCATGTTAGAGGGAGCAAAGAAGAATAGCTCTTCATAATGCTTCTAGTAAGCGTCGACAATCATCTGTCCTTGATACAGACTCAAGAACTCCTTCTCCATCATATCTTTGAAACTCCTAGGAAAATATTTCTCGAAGAAGGCTTCCTTGAAGATAGCCCAGGTCAGCTAGGTGTGCTTGGTCAATAAATAACATCGTGTAGACTTCCACCATTGGTGTGCATCACATTTCAGCATAAAAGTGGCACATAGCATTCTCTTCTTCATTAATAGTCATCGTCATAAAGTTTCTTTCTATTTCATCGATCCAGTGAGCTGGCCATAGAGGATCTGATGGCTTGCCCGTGAACTCCTTTAATTTCATCTTCAGAAAATGCTCGATCAGCCTGGAGTGGTCCAGCTGGTTCTGTGCATATGCTCTATACATGGGCGGTTGGTACTGGTAGTTACCTTGGTTATATCCGCCTTATGGTGCTTTTGGATTCTGCACTTGAGCTTGTACTACAGGGGTTTGAGGTACTTGAGGGACTATGTTATTCATAGCAAAGGCTTAGGGCACAGTATTGCTACCCCCGAGCATAGTACTAGCTTGCCCTTCAGGTATAGGTGTTGCATTTGCAGTGGGGGGGAGCAATTCCATAGCAGCTTGCATGTTCACTTGCATTTAATGTAACTATTGTACTTGTTGTGCCAAGTTCATCACCACCATGGCCAAATCTGTTGGTGGCGCTGGTAAGTTGGTTGGATTGGCTTGGGTGTGAACGTCCTGAGGCACAACATCTTGATTCCTAGCATCTCCTTCTTTTCCTTCTTGGTTTTCATTGGCATTGACCTCCGTAAGTGGTGGTGGAGGTGGGTTTGCATTCTGTCCCCTTCTGCTTGATTTACGCCCGCCCATTTAAACGCTTGGGTAGAATAGTGTCGGAAAGGCTATACATGTGAGACAAAGTAGAATGGTAGTATTTTGTTAGTCCCACAATAGAATGAGAAAAGAGAAAAAAAAATTACAAGGCATTAGGCCTAACAGAACTAAAACAGACAACAGTCAATTGTGTGGTCAATATCTTACAATCGCATTATATGCCACCATAGGTTCAACCATATGAACCCGGGCAACTTCCCAAGACCATATGGTCGATCGTATGGTCAATCGTGTAGTCCACTATTTTGGTCAAATTGTGCGACCGCACGATTCAAAAAATAGGTTTTTAAACCTGGTTCAAGACTTTTCCCTCTCATTCTCTCTTGTCTTCCTGTGGTCTTAACTCAACTAGCCACCACTGGGTTGCTACAGTTTCAACCGCACGAATTTTTTGGTTCCATCCTCGATTGACATCTTCCGTTCTATTCTTTAAGGTTTGTTATCTATTCCTTTCTTACTTTTGGGCTGTTATACCTAGGATTTCACCACTTGTAGAGTTTTCTTCGAATTAAAATTTATTTGACCGTAAAAAATTTGATTTCTATTGGTGGTCCTTGCTATTGACCACCCAATAGATGAAAGCACTCAAGAAAATTTGAGTTTCATCGATTGGTTTGGTCAAAAGTCTGAAAATCCCAATTTTGACCTAAAAATTTGGGGGTTTTCTCCAGTTTCAAAATTTCTTCAAATTCAATCTAATTAGTTGAAATATTTTATTAAATAAACCTTACAGGATGGTTTGTGCCCCATGTATGTCCTCCTGCCCAGGTGTTTGAGTGAAAAGTTAGGCTTTTCCCATTTTACACCAATATGCTGCCCAAATTTCTAACTTTCTAACTTGTTTTTCTTATTTTCTTTTTCTTGCAGTTATCATGGCCCCTACCAAGATGCCCAGACCTTACGATGCTTCTCACTTCTATTCTACTGAAGCTGAGGCTTAGTATCCTTGGTATCATTGAAAGAAAGTTGAGGTGGGTCGATTTGTCAACCTATCGAGCCTTTCCCTTTTTGATGTAGAGAGGGTGTTTGGTGATATGAGCTAGGTTCCGATCACCTAATATGAGGGTTGCACTAAACCAGAGTTGGTCAAGTATTTCTATTGCAACCTTCAATTGGAAGGTGACCCAGAGGACATCGACAGTAGGAGAGGGCTTTGAATCACCAGTTGGGTGAAAAGTACTCCTATCTCTTTCAACACCCAATAGTTGGTAGATCTTCTAGGTATCTCGAGTGCTGGTCCATTGGTATATTGCTCTCTTAAAGAACCCAAGTTCTTAACTACTATGATACGCACAGAGGTGTGCAGTCAGATTCTTCACGATGACTGCTAGGAGATAAAGGTGGTCAATCTACATCCTGAGCCACAGGTATACTGCAAGATTATCCAGCATAATCTTATTCCTTAGAGTAGACATTACGAGATAATCTCACAGCTAACTCAGTTCCTAATATACTGCAACTACACCAGACAGCCTGTGTAAGACCCACACTCTAACCGGGTCTTACCATGTTGTACCAAGTCTTCCTATCATGGTTGTAAGACCCGTATCATACTAACCGCTCTTACCACCTTGTATCAGGTCTTCCTATCATGGTCGGGCCAAGCGGACCAAGTGCATGAAGAAACCACAAGACTAGGTATGAAATTGAACCCAAAATCACCTATGTAGGAGTGTGTGGTCACATAACTAAACAATTGTGGTCGACCACACCTCAGAATAATACAACCACAAGAAGTCAAACAGACTCCATGATTAGGAAACCTTTCTAATCCGAAGGGGGTTCTTTCCTAATCTAAGTAGGACTCTATATGGAGGGTTTTCCTCTATATATAGGACGTCCCTTAGCCTCTTCATCCTTTTAGAACTCAAACTGAAAGAGAGAGAAAGAGAAGAGGAGGAAAAGAAGAAGAATTGAAGAGGAGGACTAAGTGAAGAAAATTCAGAGAGAACTCTAAATCTTCAACAAGTTTAAGGTATAAAACCATCCCCCACATCATTTGAATACCTAGAATAGATCATGGAGGAGATAATGATTCAAAGTGAGACCCCAATCATCAAACCATGGACAAATTCTAAAAGATCCATGGAGGGAATCTATTAGGATGATGGATTGTGTAAAATATGAATTTTAAGCCATAGAACAATCATAGGAAGGATCATGATGATAAGCCAAGGAATCAAAACATGAAGGAATTGAGTTGAGAGTAAAAAGTCGACCATCACATGTGTGGTCGCATGATATGCGACTACATGAGGCACATATTATTGAACACACGCCCTCAGGAAAATTTCAGGGAGGGTGTAGTCGCATCTGTGGTCGCATGATATGCGACCACACAAGACACACATAACCGACCACACACCCTCGAGAAAGTTCCAGGGAGGGTGTGGTCGCATGTATCGTCGCATGGTATGCGACCACACATAGCGACCACACGCCCTCAGGAATGTTTCAGGGAGGGTGTGGTCCCATGTATGGTCGCATGGTATGCGACCACACATGTCTACCGCATGCCCTCGGGGAAGTTTTAGGAAGGGTGTGGTTGCATGTATGGTCGCATAATATGCGACCACACCTTGCGACCACACACCCTGTGGTCACAAAAACTGAGACCACAGGTGTAGCTGCACCTACGACCACTCAGCTTCTGGAAGTCTGAATTAATGGAAATAAATTTTAATTTAAAATCTATAAATTGTTAGGTTTCCAAGTAGTCTAAAAGTGATTTACAAAGCTTGGACGAAGAACAACCATCGACCAAAGGTGAGGGAACAAGACCTAAACTAATTGGCTAATAACAAGTTGTTTTATTTATTGAGTCCAATGCCATGAATGATTTTATGCTTGTATGCTTGTAATTTGCATTTCACATGTCATCCAATATTCCTGCTATTATTCCTCATGCATATTTACTTCTGTTTATTTATCACATGATGATGATGATGATGATAGGAATAGACATTTGAATGTATGTGTGTGGCTAGTGTGCTTAATGCAAGTGGAGCATCAGGGGGAGGACGTGACACAGTGGTTCATCCTGGTCACTAGACTCTAGCTCTATCTCTACTCAAGTCTTGTCCACTAACATCGTCGTATCGCCATTACCTTAGCAAAACTATTACGTCATAGGGCATCAGGGGAGGTGGTCTCGGACCGTGTAGTCTCTGACTCTGTCGGGGGGCCTTAGCTCTATCTCTATGGACATATTGAGGAATGCTGGGGTGAGGTCTTGGATACACTATTTGGCATTAGGATTGGTTAGTTGCGAGCCCAGTTTGCAAGCCCTCGCCAATAGGGGCTTACGTGTTGGTATGGGTAGGGCATCAGGGGAAGTGTTATGCGATGTTTGATCCAGACACTTTAGCTCTATCTCTATTTCATGATGGATGCATGTGGGATGGTAACGGTATTTGATCCATTGGCCGACTTCACACACTCGTGTATAGAGGTGTGGCGGCCACCAATCCTTTCTATAGCACATTGTAAACTTATAAACCAGACCAAATATATGAATTAAATGCATGCAGATGTTTGTTGCATTATTTTGTTTACTCACTGAGCCATGATGTGTGCTCACCCTTTCGACGTCAAATATTTTTAGTTGATGATGCAGGTCCTACCGTGGAAGATTATATGAATGCACCAATGTTCGGACATGTTGCTGTGATGGATGTGGAATCTATGGAAAAGTCGCATGATTCATCGTGCGAGTGCAACTCATGTATTTTCGATTAGATTTAGTTGTTGGATTATCAGAACATGTAATTGATTACTTTATTTTATTTTATGCCTTGAGTCATTTGGAGATAATTAGATAATTTATTATGTTATCATTATTAGATACTCAATTCATTAATATTAAAGACTTTTGCTATTGTTTATTTACTCTGATTATGGTTGTCGTTGTATCTGGTTTGGTCAAATAGATCCTGGTTGAACCGTTGGTTCATTGACGGTTCATCACACTATTCTGGTTAGACCAGAATTGGGGTGTGACAATGGTCAGATCAAGTGGACCAAGTACGTGACGAAACCACAAGGCTAGGTATGTAAATCGACCTAAAATCAGTTGATTTAGAGTGTATGGTTGCGTACCTAAGCTAGTATGGTCGACCACACCTTAGGAAAGTGAGACCACTCAATGAATCAACGTGTGGTTGCATATTTGGGATGTGTGGTCCACGGATTCTACGACCATACATTTGACCACACGATGATATGACCCACTCCGAATTGTAGAAACTTTCCTAATCTTTGGGATCTCTTTCCTAATTGAGGAAGAATTCTATATGGAGGTTTTTTCTTTATATAAAGGACGTCCCTTAGCCTCTTTTACTCTTTTAGAACCCAAATTGTAACTCTAAACCTAAGAGAGAAAGAGAAGGAGAAAGAGATCCGAAAAGGCAAGCTGAGAGGAAGAAAGGACTTAGTTTGTTACAGAAGGTCAAGGTAAGGAAATCATTTATGTAGAAATAGACTACATAGTATTATAAGTCTAGATGTGGAATTTATGAGGAATATCAACCATGAGACCCCATGGATAAAAACTCAAGAGAGATCCATGGAGAGTAGGTTAGGGTGAATAACTATGTAAAAATTATGAATTTAAGGCGATAGATCGATCATAGGAAGGACCCTAATGATAACCTAAGGAATCGAATCATGAAGGAAGTAGATTGAGGATAAAAATCTACCGTGGTCGCAACTATGGTCGACTACATAGTGCGCACATGATCAGCCACACGCTCTCAGGTAGATCCCAGAGAAGGTATGGTCGCATATGTGGTAGCATGATATGCGACCACACGTATCGACCACAAGCCCTGTGGTCGCAAATACTGAGACCATAGGTGCAGCCACACCTGCGACCACACAGCCTCAGGAAGTATGTTTGACTCCAGATTAGGCTTCCAACTACTGTAACTTAGTGAATTTGAACCTTAACTTAAACACCTTAATTTTTTTAGGTTCCCAATAGACTCAAAGTGACTTCCAATGCTTTGAAGAAGAACAAGTATCATTACAACGTGAAAGAACAAGACCTAAACTAATTGGATAATAACAAATTATTTTTATTTTATTGTATCCAATGCCATGACTGATTTTATGTTTGTGTGCTTGTAATGTGCATCTCACATGTCATTCAATATTACTGCTAATTTTTACTCTTGCATATTTTTTTCTATTTATTTATAACATGATGATGATGCTAGGAAAAAGCATGTGATTGTATATGTGGTTAATGTGCTGGGTGCGAGTGGAGCATCAAAGGGAGGACATGGTATTGTGGTTCAGTCTGATCATCAAACTCTAGCTCTATCTCTACTCAAGTCTTGCCCACTGGTATTGTCGTATCCTCATTACCTTAGCAGAACTATTATATCGTAGGGCATCAGGGGAGATTGTTTAGGACTGTGTTGGTATGGGTAAGGCATTAGGGGAAGTGTTGGCTGTGTATGATCCAGATACTTTAGCTGTATCTCTATTCCATGGTGGGGTGGATGTGGATGACAATGGTGTTTAATCCATTAGGTGGGCTTACACACCCTTGCATAGAGGTGCGGTAGCCGCCAAACCTTTCTATAGCACATTGTAAACTTAAAACCAGACCAAAGATATGAATTGAATGCATGCATATGTTTGTGCATTATTTTGTTTGCTCACTGAGCCGTGATGTGTGCTCACCCTTTTGACATCGAATATTTTTAGTTATTGATGCAGGTCCAATCATAAAAGATTATATAAATGCGCCAACGTATGGACACGTAGCTTCTATGGACGGGGAACTGCAGGTGGAAGCGCATGATCCATCATGTGAATGCAATCAATGTGTTTTTTATTAGTGTGGCTATTTGACTACTAAAACATGTAATTAATTATTTTACTTTATGTCTTGAGTTACTTGGGAATAAATGGATTTAATTATTTATTATCACTATTAGATACTTAGTTTATTATTAATAAAGTCATCCGCTATCATTTATTTACTCTGATTATCATTGTGGAATGTACTTGGTTTAACCGGATGGGTACAGCCTATACGAGATCCTGGTTTGAACCATTGGTTCTCATGATGGTTCATTACACCACTGGTTAGTCCAGAATTGGGGTGTGACAGTGGTTGCTTAGCTTCATACTCACCATTAATCTGTCTTACAATGACCTACGAGTCGCTGTAAATGTCTAATCACTGTACCATGAGGAACTTCGCCAATCTAAGTCCAGCTAATAGGGCTTCATATTCAACTAAGTTGTTCGTTGCATGGAATTCAAATCACAGAGCGACTTGCACTCTGAAATTTGCTAGACTGGTGAGGACTACTCTGGCCCCCAAGTGCTGGTCATTCAAAGAACCATCTACGAATAAGGTCCATGTCAACAAAGTCTCCATCTTTTGTTTTTTTGGAATTCACTCACCATCTTCTTCTGCTAGCGTCTTCTTAATCTCGGCGCTACCGCCCTTCGAAGTTTCTATTTAGAAATCAGCCAGTACTTGTGCTTTGATTGTCATTCTGGGATGGTACTGTATGTCAAACTCGCCAAGTTCAATGGCCCAATTTACCAATTGTCCTCAGATGTCAAGTCTGGCTAGGATCTTCTTGAGAGGTTTGTTAGTTAAGATTGAAATAGTATGGGCTTGGAACTAAGGTCGAAGCTTGCGGGCTGAAGAAACAAGTGCTAAAACCAATTTCTCAACTGGTTTGTATCTTGTTTCCGCGTCTTAAAGAACCTTGCTGACATAGTATACTAGCCGCTGAACTTTGTCAACCTCTTTTATTAGTTCTAAACTAATGGCTTCAGATGAGACTGCGAGATAGAGTTGGAGTTGGTCGTCAACTTCTGGATAGGCGAGCAGGGGAGGTGATGTCAGGAACTCCCTCAACCCGTCAAAGGACTTTTGGCATTCCAGCATCCATTCAAATCGCTTAGCTCATTTTAGCGTCTTAAAGAATGGTAGGCATCGATCCGCCGCTCTTGACATAAATCTGCTTGGGGCGGCTATGCGTCCTGTCAACTCTTGGACCTGTTTACGTTTGGTAGGAGGCAACATGTTCATTATAGCTTTTATCTTTGCTGGATTTGCTTCGATCCCT
Source organism: Protea cynaroides (assembly GCA_028583415.1). Classification (NCBI taxonomy): domain Eukaryota; kingdom Viridiplantae; phylum Streptophyta; class Magnoliopsida; order Proteales; family Proteaceae; genus Protea; species Protea cynaroides. The sequence continues at coordinate 5,696,904 of CM053268.1, read as the reverse complement.
CTGCTGGAAACCATAAACCCCAAAAATTTCACAGACTCGATGCCAAAGACGCATTTTGTTGGGTTAAGTCGCATCTTGTTCCGACGTAATACCGTGAAAGCATCATTTAAGTCAATTAAGTGACGAGATGGTTGTTCGCTTTTGACTAGGAAGTCGTCCTTCCACATTTCTACCGATTTGGTCTGTGAACACCTTATTGACAAGTCGCTGGTATGTGGCACCAAAGTTTTTAAGACCGAAGGGCATGGCGTTTTAGCAATATAAACCATTGCTGGTTATGAACACAATATTAATTTTTTCTACTTTGTACATTTTAATTTGGTTGTAACCCGAATAAGAATCTAAAAAAGATAGCATGCAATGGCCGCTAATGGCGTCAATCAGTCTATCAATTCTAAGGAGAGGATAGTAGTCTTTAGGACATACTTTATTCAGGTATGAATAATCGATACAGATACGTCATTTGCCATTGGCTTTCTTTACCATTATAACATTAGAGACCCACTATGGGTACTTTACTTCTATGATTAATCCGGTAGCAAGGAGTTTCCCTACTTCACTCTTGATCACAGCTTCTCGTTCTGTCACAAAATTTCTTTTCTTCTGTTGTACCGGCTTGCACGTGGGGTCTATTGCGAGTCCGTGCTCCATCAAGCAGCGTGCGATGCCTGGTATGTAAGACGCCAACTAGGCGAAGACGTCGAGATTATTCCTAAGAAAGGCGACAATCTCATCTCGTCACTCTTTTGTTAGCGAGGAGGAGACTTGGAAATACTTTTTGGGCTCATCCTCATTGACGGGTATGCGAATCAAGTCTTCTACAGGAGATCCCCACTCTTGCTCGATGTCATCACGAAGATCTTCTATCTGAATCTCTCCCGTGAGTTTATCCTCATGGGTCTCTAGGTCTGTTGCATAGCACCGATGAGAGAGCCTTTGGTCAACCTTACAACGTCCTTCCCTGTAATTGATATTCTCAAGATGACACTGAGAGGGGGGGTGAATCAGTAACTACTTCAATTCCTTTTTCACAATTCTGATTTGATCTACTGCTTTGAAAATGCTGTCAAGAGCTGTTGATTAATCTGTGCAGTGCTGCCTTGAGCTGACCACTTGAGTTTTCTCATAGACAATTTATCAAACACATTTCGTGCACACACCAACCACACACCCATAGGTATCCATACCAGGGGCTGGGCCTACCAAGTGTGTACACCCAGACCTGCAGCACACAGACTTCTAATCCACACTCACAAGCATATCCACATGGCAAACAATATAACATGGTTCACCATCCACATACTGTGATGGCTACTCCACGGGGTAATACCCTAACCAGGGTTTCGTATATACCCTATACTCAACAATAATGCTATGGTTGCACCTACAACCCTGATGCTACAACATCAGCCGCATTCACAGCTACAACTGTGTTTGAGGCACCTACCCCAACTTCAGTCAAGCACCTACTTGACAGGCTATACAATGTATATTTCAAATTTGATTACAAACCCTTCCCATATGGCATTTATACAGAAAACAGAGTTTGTGTGCGAGATTACCTCCCGGTCTTTCTCACAACTGATGCAAGCCTCTCTGTGCTAGCATCTCGGCATCTTCTTGGGCTGCACACCTCATTCTTCACCATGAAGACTCCAATGGACACTCACAGCAGGTCCACACGCTCTCTTCAAGCTTCAACGAAGCTTTCATGGCCTCACTCTGCCAGAAGTAGTCTCTCCCTCTCTTCGAGAAGCTTCAATGGATGTTCTCACCAAAATCACCATTAGAGGTCTTCAGCTTGAGCTCAAACCACTTCCTAGGTCTCGTTTCTTGAAAATCCTTCAATTTGACATATTATAGGCCTCGATCCGACATCGGACGACCGAGATATCATCAAAAGAAGATTGGTGAATGAAAACATTCCAAATGGAATCTTTCTCCTTGATTCCATGCGCCGCGATGCACTCTAGCACAGCCGCGTGTAAGACCTGTATCAAACTAACCCGGTCTTACCACCTTGAACCAGGTCTACCCATCATGGATGAGCCAAATGGACCAAGTGCATAAAGGAGATCACGATCCCAGGTATTAAACTGACCCAAAAACACTTAAATTAAGGGGAGGGTCGCATACCCACCAAGGGAGGGTCGGACCCCCCCAAGACAGAAGTCAGACCCCCAGTTTTACATGGGGGGTCGGACACTTTAGCAACTAGGGGTCGACGGGATCTCCGACCCCCTATCGACCCCCGGTACTCGGTAAAAATAGAAATTAGGAAACTTTCCTAATTTCAATGGAATTCCTTCCTAATCTCAATGGGACTTATTTTAGGAGTTTCTACTCTATAAATAGAACGTCCCTAAGCCTCTTTCACTCTTTTTACAACCCTAATTGAATTGAGAGAAAGAGAAGAGAAGGAAGAGAAGAGGAAGAGAAGGAAAGAAGAGAAGAAGGCAGAAAGGAAAAGAGTTGCAGAGAAGGAGTATTCTTCTCAGGTATGGATACTAGTTCCATGAGTTTCTAAAGACCTTAGGGTAGAAAATGAAGAGAGTGTGATCTCGTAGAAACCCAAACCCTCAACCCATGGTAAGGTTTTCATGGAAAACCATGGGGAAAATCATGAAAGCCATATAGGTGAATGAATCATGATTATAAGCCATAGAACATGTGCGGAATGGACTGTAGGAGCAAGCCATAGGACCCCAAACACAAAGAATGGACTGAAGGAAGAAAATCGACCAAAACCCACAGGGGGTCGCATGGGGGGTCGATGGCCAATCGACCCTACCAGACCCTGAGCATCGACCCCCAGTGTTCGGGAAGTCCAGAATAGGGGTGGTCGCACCCAGGGTCGATCATTACTCCGACCCTACCTCCGACCCCCAGTTAATAGCATGGTTCTTGAATTCAGAATTAGTTCTAATTAAATTCTATATATTTGTTAGGTCTTCTAGCAATATAATAACAATATAAAGGTGATGTTAAAGCTTGAAAGAGGATCTATTAGCAAGCTAAGGTGAGGAACAGAACTCTAAACTAATTGGTTAATAATAAACTATTTTTCTCTTTTCTTGAGTCCAATGCTATGCTTGATCCTATGCGAATATGTTTGTAATGTGCATACAACATGTCATCCAATATTTCTATTATTTGTTCATGCATATTTACTTTATTGTTGATAACATGATATTGATGATGATGATAGGAATAGGCATGTGAATGTATGTGTGTGGTTGGTGTACTTGATGCCAGCGAGTATCAGGGGTGTCATAGGCTGGGCCTCAGCACTATAGCTCTATCTCTAACTCAAGTCTTGTGCATTAGTATCGTCGTATCGCCATTACTTTAGCAGAACTATTACGTCGTATAGTATCAGGGGAGGTGGTCTCGGTCCTTGTAGTCTCTGACTCTACTGGGGGGCTTTAGCTCTATCTCTATGGACGTTCTGAGGGATGCTGGGGTGAGGCCTTGGATACACTGTTTGGCATTAGGATTGGTTAGTTGTGAGCCCAGTTTGCAGCCCTCACCAACAGGGGCATACGTGTTGGTATGGCACTGTACAGCAATAAACGTTAACCTTTGTTGTACATTGTTCTTGAATTGGGTGCTTGTGAGTCGACGATAAACCTTACCTTCGGGCGGCATCACACACTTGTGTATAGAGGCGGGGTCAATAAACGTTAACCTTTGACTACCTAAACCTTTCTATTGCATATTGCAAACTTTAAACCAGACCAAAGATATGAATTGACTGCATGCATATGTATTGTTGCATTATTTTGTTTGCTCACTGAGCCATGATGTGTGCTCACCCCCTCGACGTCAAATATTTTTAGTTGATGATACAGGTACTACCGTCGAAGATTATGTGAATGCTCTAGTGTACGGGCACATGATGGTGATGGAAGTTGAAGATGAAGTGGATACACATGACTCCTCTTGCGAGTGCAACTCATCTGTATTCGATTAGATTTTTTTTTGTTTTCTTTATTTGGATTTAATAAAGACATGTATTTGATATTTACTTATGTCTTAGTTGATACAGAATAATTTGCTACTTAAATATTAATATCACAGTAGATTTCTCAGTTCATTTTACTATAAGACTTCCGCTATTGTGTATTTACTCTGATTATGAATGTGGATGTATGAGGTTTAGATAAAACGGATTCTGTTTGTCCAAGATCCTGGTTGAACCATTGGTTTGCTAACGGTTCATCACACCATTCTGAAGTGTGTGAAATTGGGGTGTGACAACTTGGTATCAGAGCGTCTCAGGCCGTGTCCGCTAAACTACCATACCTTGACGAATTATGAACTGAGATAGGATAAAAGTAAAAACTGTAATATTAACACACTATAAGCACAAGTGATGTGTGAGACCAAATTTGAAAAGAAAATAATGCAACTATTAAAGGAAGAACAATTTTAAATACAATGAGAGATAAACAAACATGTACAAATAGCTAAAACAGAGTACAGTTCACAACCCGGACAGTTACTCTATAGTATAAAGAAAGAAAATAAGTACAATCATGAAGCTAGAGGTGAAGGAGTGGGCGGTGCCTCAAGATCTCTGTCATAATCCTCAGCGTAGACTCTAGTCAACCAGGCTATCTGAGTCTGGGTCGTCTGAAGACTAGCTGTAAGATCAGCTACCCGCTGATCAGTCCGACGCTGAGCCTCTATGAACTCTCCCATCCTCATGTCTGATGTATGCTGGGTGTCTAGTAGCTCATCCACTCTCACCCGCTGAGTGTCTAGTAACTCCCCCATCCTCAGATCAGATTTGTGGTGAGCCTCTCTGATCTCATGCAATATCTTCATCATATCAGAAGGTGGGTGTGAAGGACCAGCCGCATGAGAAGGACCAGCCGCATGTGAAGGACCAGCCGAATATGAAGTACTAGCTCCAGCCGCATGTGTAGGTGAAGGAGGTGGTATAGAGCCTACATCCATGTACATACGATCATCATCACCAGCAGGCTCTGTATGAACTCCAGCGACGGTGGCAGCTGCCTCAACGTCAGCTATCTCTACGCGAGTGCGAGGGCGCACCATCGCGTTCCTCTCCTCATCACTAACCTGAGCATCCTGCATGCCCATCTTGCAAATAGTCTCCCAATCTAGAAGCGATGAGAAGCACTTCTCATGAATCCTCTCATCCACTAAATCAACCCCCAAGCGGGTAAGCAAGGTAGTGATCATACGTCCGTAAGGAAGGTTACCAGTGTGACTGGGCAACGTAGCAGTGATCATGGTACGCATGATGATGTACGAAAGGCAGACGGGCTGCCTAGTGCAAATACTGTATAGAAGATACTGGTCAGCTGGGAAACCCTCTTGTAATGACCACTCTACGGGATCAGGTTATGCTAAATGATCTTGCAATATACCCGTGGAGCTGGACACATATAACATGCCCTCATCTGCCAACGATTAAGTCGTAGGAGCTGATTATCGATCTCGGCCCTCATCTAAAGAGAGAAGAACTGGGGCTCTCCAGGAGCACAGAAAACCATGGGGCCAGCATAGGAAATGCCCAGTAGGTCGGCCAGTTGCCAATAATCGAATGAGATGTCAATCCCCTTGACGTAGCTCGTGATGCGCAGCTCATCACCCCTCTCCACATCATTGTAATCCCCCACCACCTGGAGGTTACAATAGAACTGGCGTACCAAATCCGGACAGGTGCACGCGTCGTAAGTGATGACAGGGAGCCATCCCATATCACCAAAGGCTCTCTCCACGTTGAACAAGGCTAACTCAGCCAAGTTTACCATACGACCACCCTCTACTTTCTTGCGAGCGTAGTGGGCATACTGTGCCTCGGCTTCGGTGTAATGGAAACGAAGAGGATCGCGAACCCTGGGTACTTTGGTATGAGCCATGGTATCTGTAAATAAGAAAGGAAAAACAGATAATATGTTAGTAGGATAGAAAAAATCAAAATTTAGACATTATAACGGCGTTAATTGGCCAAAAGCCTCATTTTTTCCCATACACGTGGGCAGGAGGACTTACGTAGGTCCTAACATATCCTGCAACACTCACACAGTAGGAAATCCTAACTAATGGAATCCAATTTGAGGAAATTGCGAGAAATCAAAAATTTTGACAAATTAGGGCAAAAAGAGCAAAATTCGAGTTTCTCGATAACCAACCGATTAAAACCCAAATATTTTTTAGGGCTTTCGTTCCTCGAGTCACCAATAACAAAAGCCCCCAATAAAAATCAAATTTTTATGGTTGGAAAAAGTTTAATTTGAAAAATACAAGATAAACGGCAAAAACCTAGAAATGAAAACCTAAAAACAGGTAAAAGTGAGAAGACATACTAGTAGGAATGATGTAGACGTCGAAACACGAAACCGAAATGACCAATATAGCGGAGTTGGCACTGTAGCAACTCAGAGGTGAGAGACAAGTCGAAACAGAGGAGGAAGAATGGGAAATGAATCAGAATCGGACCTTAAAAATCTGATTTTTGGTCCGGGGGTCGGAGAATTCGACCAGGACCATCGACCCCTAGCTCTCAGGAACCTGACAGAAAACCAGGGGTCGCACCTGGGGGTCAGACATCCATCGACCCCCACATCGACCCCCGGCTCTCGGGAAAAACAGGTGATTCCCAGGGTCGGACATACCATCGACCCCCACCATCAACCCTGCATAGAAAAGACAATATTTTTCACAGAATGATTTGAAAACTTTGAAAATAACATCGGTTAGCGTGTTTACACGTATTTTAATGATTTTCAGGCACCACTAATCTCAGAGGAACATATGGCTGGACGTAGAGTAACCAGAAAAAGCCAAAACGTAGTTCCACCACCACCACCTTTGGAGGAAGTCAGCCAAGAAAATGTATATGCACAGGGAAATCCGCAGGTTGCACCACCAGTAAATCTGGGCCAGGCAAATCCTACAAACTTGCCACCCCCATCACCAGAGCTGGCAACTGTGGTTATGAACCTAGCACAATAGCTTCAACAAATGCAACACGCACAGGCTCAAATGCATACAGCAATGGGCATTATGTTTCAGGCAGTACATGCTACACCAATGTCGACTGGACAAACAAGTGCAGCACCGGTGGGTAACCACCCAGCACCTCAAACACCTCAACCACCAGCCGCACAGATTCCAGTACCAGGTCCTGAAGCAGTTCAGGCTAATTACCAGTATCCCCAACCTATGTTTGGGGCATACCCTCAGAATCAGATGGACCACTCCCGACTGGTTGAGCGATTCTTAAAGATGAAGCCCAAGGAGTTTAACGGTAAATCGTCCGATCCTTTATGGCCAGCACATTGGATCGAGGAGATGGAGAGAAATTTTCTTATGATGACTATTACAGAAGAAGAGAAGGTATTATGTGCCACTTTCATGTTAAAAGGTGATGCACATCATTGGTGGAAATCGACCAGGGCCTACCTATTAACCAAGCACGCCCAATTGACTTGGGCTATATATAAAGAAGCTTTCTTTGAGAAGTATTTTCCCCGAAGCTTCAAAGATTCTATGGAGAAGGAGTTCCTGAGTTTATATCAGGGCCAGATGTCCGTGGATGCATATCAACAGCGTTATGAGGAGTTGTTTTTCTTTGCACCACTCAGTATGAAAGAAGAAGACACTAAGACCCGTAGGTTTGTCACAGGGTTTAGAGGGAGCATCAGAGAGAATGTTTTAGGTCTGGAGAAGAAGATATATAATGAAGATGTGCAAATTGCTCGAGTTATATAATCGAGTTAGAAGGAAAGCTATTTCACACATAACAGAGGTATGAAAAGACCAGTAGGAAATGCTTATAATGGAGGGAATAATAAGACATTTAAACCCTTCCGTGCTCAAGGCTTTGCTACTGCACCCAAGACTACCCCAGTAGCTCAACATCAGCCAAAGCTAAATACTGAAGGCCCAAAATGTTTTAACTGCAACCAAGCGGGGCATATGGCAAGGGAGTGTCCTAAGCCAAGGAAGCAGCTACATCAAGGACGAGTTTATGTTGTTACATCCGAGGATGCTGTCGCATCACCCGATGTGGTCACAGGTATGACTGAAACCTTTTAAGTTGTATTACATTGTATGAGCATGTAGACTAAGAAAAATAAATCATAGGTATCGTACCTATAAATGGCATACCCGCCAGAGTACTCTTCGACTGAGGAGCTACTCATACTTTTATATCTGTGTCATTTGGAAAGAAGCTGAATTTACCCATCAAAACATTAGACTACAAAATACTTGTACGATCACCAATGGGGTTAGAAGTGGAGTTCGAAAAAGGCTATGGGCCATGTCCAGTTCTCATTGGCGAGAAAACCTTAGATGCAACCTTGATCCAACTTGGGATGGCAGACTTTGACGTCATCTTGGGAATGGACTGGTTAGCTCGGCATTCTGCAAACCTACTATGCGTCGAAAAGAACCTAACATTTAATGATAAAGAAGGAGCAGAATTTAGTTTTTTGGAAACCAAACTTCCCTGTAAATGCAAGCTCATACTCTCAGCACTAAAGGCTAAGAAGTGCCTTGAGAAGGGAGCAGTCGGATATCTAGTATCAGTGGTCGACCTCACCAAAGAAGCACCATGGATGGAAGATATTGATGTCGTGCGGGACTACCCCGACGTATTTCCTGAGGAACTACCAGGATTACCACCCGATCGAGCCACAGAGTTTGTGATAGATCTTGTACCTGGAGCCGCACCAGTATCAAAAGCACCTTACCAAATGGCTCCTACTGAACTAAAGGAATTGAAAGTACAACTACAAGAACTGCTGGACAAGGGTTATATTCGACCCAGTATATCACCATGGGGAGCGCCAGTATTGTTCGTAAAGAAGAAGGACGGTAGCGTTCGATTATGTATCGACTATCGGGAGTTGAACAAACTGACAATCAAGAATCCACTACCTCGGATCGATGACTTGTTCGATCAGTTGCAAGGAGCAAAAGTATTTTCTAAGATCGATCTTCGATCAGGCTACCATTAGTTGATGATTAGGGATGGTGATATTCCTAAGACAGCTTTCAGGACCAGATATGGACATTATGAATTCTTGGTCATGTCTTTTGGATTAACAAACGCACCAGCAACTTTCATGGAACTTATGAACCGGGTTTTCCACGATATGTTGGATACGTCGGTTATTGTATTTATTGATGATATATTGGTATATTCCAAGGACAAGGAAACTCATATTAAGAATCTAAACGCCACTCTAGAGCTTTTAAGGAAAGAGAAGCTATATACCAAATTTACCAAGTGTAAGTTTTGCCTAAGTGAAGTCGTCTTCCTAGGCCATGTAGTATCCGCTGAAGGAATCAAAGTGGATCCCAACAAAATTGAAGCTATTGTAAAGTGGGAAGCACCAAAGAGCGTTGCAGAAATTAGAAGTTTTCTGGGTCTCGCTGGTTATTATCGGCGATTTATGGAAGACTATTTTCGGATTGCCATACCTCTCACCAGTCTGACTAAGAAAGGTGAAAATTTTGTGTGGACGGATAAATGCGAGAAGAGCTTCCAAACCTTGAAGACCAGATTGATATCCGCTCCGATTTTGACTATTCCTGTTCCCGGACAGCCATTTACCCTATACACCGATACGTCAGGACTGGGATTAGGATGTGTGCTTATGCAAGGAGAACAAGTAATTGCTTATGCCTCAAGACAGTTAAAGACACATGAGAAAAATTATCCCACTCATGATTTGGAGTTAGCGGCAGTAGTACATGCTGTCAAGATATGGAGACATTACCTATACGGAGAGAAATTCCAGATTAAATCGGACCATAAAAGTCTTACTTATTTATTTAATCAAAAGGAGTTGAATATGAGACGAAGATGACTGGAACTATTGAAAGATTATGATTGTGATATCCAGTATCATCCGGGAAAAGCTAATGTAGTCGCGGATGCGTTGAGTAGAAAGGCAATGATAAAATCTCAGGGGGAGGTTAGCACAACTGCAGCAATGTGTACTACCGAAATGGTATTCAATCACAGAAATGAGCAGTATGTGATAGATACAACGGATGGATCAGCCAACCAAGGGTTTATTCATCGGGTTTCAAATAAGTTCGCTGCATTGAAGATTATACCGAATATAATTGATGAAGTGAAGACAGCCATCAAAGCAGACCCTTACCTAAGAACGATACAAGAAGACATCGAAAAAGGTAGGACTAACCCTGAGTTCCCCTTGGATGAAGAGAAGGTACTGAAGTACAAAGGAAGAATATGTGTACCCGAAACAGAAAGTGTGGACATTAAACACCGACTGATGAAAAAAGCCCATACCACTATCTATTCGATACATCCTGGAAGTACAAAAATGTATCATGATCTAAAGAAACTATATTGGTGGAGAGGAATGAAAGCAGATGTAGCGAAGTTCGTGTCTCAATGCCTAAATTGTCAGAAAGTAAAGGCTGAGCGACAAAGACCCGTAGGACTATTACAGCCGTTACCAAAACCAGCATGGAAATGGGACTGCTTCACTATGGACTTCGTCACAGGATTACCACTGACTCCTTGAGTAGTTGACGCAGTTTGGGTGATTGTAGACCGCCTGAAAAAAATAGCTCACTTTATACCGATACAACCTCAGTACACACTAGAGAGGTTAGCAAAGTTGTATGTGGATAATATTGTTCGATTACACGGTGTCCCATAGAGTATTGTGTCCGATAGAGATCCACGATTTACTTCCAAGTTTTGGGAAGGATTGCAAAAGGCTATGGGTACAACACTAAAGTTTAGTACTGCATCCCATCCACTGACAGATAGACAGTCAGAGCATACAATTCAAATTCTAGAAGATATGCTACGAGCATGTGTAATTGATTTTAAAGGATCATGGGATGAAAAGTTACCATTGATCGAGTTCGCTTATAACAACAACTATCAGGCTACCATACAGATGTCACCCTATGAAGCACTGTATGGCAAAAAGTGTCGAACTCCGTTGTTTTGGAATGAAGTTGGGGAACGTAGTCTTGTTGGACCAGAATTTATTGAAGACACTTGTCGAGTGGTCGACATTATCAAGGAAAGAATGAGAACAGCATAGAATCGTCAGAAGCAATATGCAGATACTCGACGCAGAGATCTTGAGTTCATCGTGGGTGATAAAGTATTCTAAAAGGTATCGCCTATGCGAGGCCTAAAACGGTTCGGACAAAAAGGGAAACTAAGTCCAAGATATGTCAAGCCATATGAGATTCTAGCTAAGCGTGGGAAAGTGTCTTACCAGTTAGCACTACCACCATCTATGTCAAGTGTGCATGACGTATTTCATATTTCCTTATTGAAGAAGTATGTCAAGGAACCAACACACGTTCTGACAGTAGATCTACCTGATTTGACTGATGATTTGACCTTTGAAGTAACACCAACTGAAATCACTAGCCGAAAGGTTCAACGACTACGCAATCGAGATATCCATTATGTTAAGGTCACTTGGAGAAGTAGAGACATGGAAGAAATTACATGGGAAGAAGAGAGTGCTATGCGAAAGCAATACCCTCATTTATTTGACTCCGAAGGTATGAACAATTTCGGAGACGAAATTTTTATAACTAGGGGGGAGTTGTAAGACCCGTATCAAATTAACCCGGTCTTACCACCTTGAACCAGGTCTACCCATCATGGATGAGCCAAATGGACCAAGTGCATGAAGGAAATCACGATCCCAGGTATTAAAGTGACCCAAAAACACTTAAATTAAGGGGAGGGTCGCATACCCAGCAAGGGAGGGTCGGACCCCCCCAAAACAGAAGTCAGACCCCCAGTTTTACATGGGGGGTTGGACACTTTAGGAACCAGGGGTCGACGGGATCTCCGACCCCCCTATCGACCCACGGTACTCGGTAAAAATAGAAATTAGGAAACTTTTCTAATTTCAATGGGATTCCTTCCTAATCTCAATGGGACTTATTTTAGGAGTTTCTACTCTATAAATAGGACGTCCCTAAGCCTCTTTCACTCCTTTTACAACCCTAATTGAATTGAGAGAAAGAGAAGAGAAGGAAGAGAAGAGGAAGAGAAGGAAAGAAGAGAAGAAGGCTGAAAGGAGAAGAGTTGTAGAGAAGGAGTATTCTTCTCAGGTATGGATACTAGATCCATGAGTTTTTAAAGACCTTAGGATAGATAATGAAGCGAGTGTGATCTCGGAGAAACCCAAACCATCAACCCATGGTTAGGTTTTCATGGAATACCATGGCGAAAATCATGAAAACAATATAGGTGAATGAATCATGATTCTAGGCCATAAAACATGTGCGGAATGGACTGTAGGAGCAAGCCATAGGACCCCAAACATGAAGAATGGACTGAAGGAAGAAAATCGACCAAAACCCACAGGGGGTCGCATGGGGGGTCGATGGCCAATCGACCTTACCAGACCCTGAGCATCGACCCCCAGTGTTCGAGAAGTCCAGAATAGGGGTGGTCGCACCCAGGGTCGATCATTACTCCGACCCTACCTCCGACCCCCAGTTAATAGCATTGTTTTTGAATTCAGAATTAGTTCTAATTAAATTTTATCGATTTGTTAGGTCTTCTAGCAATATAATAACAATATAAAGGTGATCTTAATGCTTGAAAGAGGATCTATTAGCAAGCTATGGTGAGAAAATAGAACTTTAAACTAATTGGTTAATAATAAACTATTTTTCTCTTTTCTTGAGTCCAATGCTATGCTTGATCCTATGCGAATATATTTGTAATGTGCATACAACATGTCATCCAATATTTCTATTATTTGTTCATGCATATTTACTTTATTGTTGATAACATGATATTGATGATGATGATAGGAATAGGCATGTGAATGTATATGTGTGGTTGGTGTACTTGATGCGAGCGAGTATCAGGGGGGTGTCATAGGCTGGGCCTCAGCACTATAGCTCTATCTCTAACTCAAGTCTTGTGCATTAGCATCGTTGTATCGCCATTACTTTAGTATAACTATTACGTCGTAGAGCATCAGGGGAGGTGGTCTCGGTCCTTGTAGTCTCTGACTCTACCGGGGGGCTTTAGCTCTATCTCTATGGACGTTCTGAGGGATGCTGGGGTGAGGCCTTGGATACACTGTTAGGCATTAGGATTGGTTAGTTGCAAGCCCAGTTTGCAGCCCTCGCCAACAGGGGCTTACGTGTTGGTATGGCACTGTATAGCAATAAACGTTAACCTTTGTTGTACAATGTTCATAAATTGGGTGCTTGTGAGTCGACGATAAACGTTACCTTCGGGAGGCGTCACACACTTGTGTATAGAGGCGGGGTCAATAAACGTTAACCTTTGACTACCTAAACCTTTCTATTGCATATTGCAATCTTTAAACCAGACCAAAGATATGAATTAACTGCATGCATATGTATTGTTGCATTGTTTTGTTTGCTCACTGAGCCATGATGTGTGCTCACCCCCTCGACGTCGAATATTTTTAGTTGATGATGCAGGTAATACCATCGAAGATTATGTGAATGCTCCAGTTTACGGGCACATGACGGCGATGGAAGTTGAAGATGAAGTGGATACACATGACTCCTCTTGCGAGTGCAACTCATGTGTATTCGATTAAATTTTTTTTTGTTTTCTTTATTTAGATTTAATAAAGACATGTATTTGATATTTATTTATGTCTTAGTTGATACAGAATGATTTGCTACTTAATTATTAATATCATAGTAGATTTCTCAGTTCATTTTACTATAAGACTTCCGCTATTGTGTATTTACTCTGATTATGAATGTGGATGTTTGATATTTAGATAAAATGGATTCCGCTTATCCGAGATCCTAATTGAACCGTTGGATTGCTAGTGGTTCATCACACCATTCTGAAGTGTGTGGAATTGGGGTGTGACACCGCGTCTGACGCAACGTACGTCGTTGTCGTCCATTGATTGGCGGAGACGTAATCTTCGAATTCAGACCGCTGGATCGGTCAGAGAGTGGCGGGATCTTCTCGGATCCGTCCGATTGGCCTCATCTCGTCAGGCGCAATCGAAAGCCATCGTAGCCTTCAGATGCACATCTTATGCGCATGCACCCCTCCTGCGCGTAACACAGCATCATAGGTTCTGCTCCATGCGGTGCGAACCACCCTTTTAAATTGTATTCAACCAATGAGCATCGCCGCGTAGGCATCTGAGCGCGAATCCGGCGCTACACCATAGCCCGCATTCTTGTAAGCCCTTGATTTAGAATCACACTGCCGTGGCTTGATCCAAGCCATCCATATTGAATCTTCTATTTTCCAAAAGACCAAAATGCCCCTGTGAATGTGTGGTAATGCCCTGTAAGTCAAATTTTTTCCAGTAGGGTCCGAACATCTTCTTTCATTGAGGCATTACGTCGAACACCCTATGCGCATGCCGAATGCCACTGCGCAGGCTTGCGGCGCTGGCTTGCGGCGCACTCGGGGTGCTTGCGCTACTGCGCAGTGTTGCTGCTGCTTGCGGCATGGCACGGCATGGCCTTGCTTCTGTGCTGCTTCTGTGTTGCTTGCTTGGCTGCCTCCATGTGCGCATGGCCCTGGCATGCTACTGGGCATGCTGGCATGGCTTGTTGGCCTGGTGCCGCGGGCATCTGCCATGCTGGCCTGGCCATCCAAGGTGGGACCCACCTTGTCCCCTTCCATTCTCTCTCCTCTTTCTCTCTCCTCTATTTTCTCTCTCTTCTTTCTCTCTCTTTACTTGGACTATCTTATCAGCTGAACTGCAATCCAGTTACCCTATCTGTCAGAGAGTTCTACAGACACTCTCTCTCCTCCATATCACTCTCTCAGCTAAGATTGCCAACAATGACAACTCTCACTGCACTGTCTAGACAGGGTTCCAACAATCTCCCCCTTTGGAATTGTTGGCAACACTTAGATATCTTCTCCCCCTTTGACAATAATAACAAAGGGATCCCGTCACATAGGAGTGCCCACCGCATCTTCCTATCCTATGTGAAGCTCCCCCTTACTCTAAGCACCATATTGAATAGCGAGTGTAAGCACACCCATTAAAGCTCTCAACTTCTCAAAAGTGTCTCGAGGAAGAGGTTTTGTGAAAATATCTGCTACTTGTTCTGCTGTGGGGACATAGTCCAATCTAATCTCTCCTTCATTGACTTTCTCTTTTAGAAAATGGTATTTGATTGATATGCTTCGTTCTTGAGTGCATGACAGGGTTCTTAGAAATATTAATGGCACTGGTGTTGTCATAATAGGTAACCACAGGCTTTTCTTGTGCTGCATTCAAGTCCTTCAACATTTGCTTCATCCAAAGCACCTGTGTGCAAGAAGTAGCTGATGCAATATACTCTGCTTCTGCTGTAGAGAGAGACACTGACTCTTGCTTTTGGCTGTGCCAAGAAACCAAACTGCTACCCAAAAAGAATGCACCACCACTAGTGTTTTTTCTCTCATCCATACAACCTGCCCAATCTGCATCTGAATATGCCACCAAGTCAAAGGAAGTATTTTAGGATACCATAGGCCATAATTTGGAGTGCTTTTGAGGTACCTAAAAATTCTCTTCACAACTGTAACATGACTTTCCTTCGGATCTGCCTGAAATCTGGCTACCATGCAGACTAACTATAGAATATCTGGTCTAGATGCTGTTAAATACAATAGACTACCAATCATAGACCTGTATAGAGTGTGATCAACAGAGGGTGAGTCATCTGCCTTGCTTAGCTTGGAACTTGTCACCATAGGAGTGCTTACAGGCTTGCAATCATCCATTGCAAATTTCTTCAACATTTCCTTCAGATACTTTGCCTGTGAAATGAAGATTCCTTCTTTCAACTATCGAATCTGTAAACCCAGAAAGAAAGATAATTCTCCAAGCATACTCATTTCAAACTCCCTTTGCATCCTCTCAACAAAGTCTTGGCACAACTTATCTCTGTGACTGCCAAAATTGATGTCATCAACATACACAACCACTATGATATGTGTTCCTTCAATTGCCTTGATGTAGAGATTACTGTCAACCATGCCCTTTTTGAATCCCAACTGACTCAAATACACATCCAGTTTGGAGTACCATGCTCTAGGTGCTTGCTTCAGTCCATACAGTGCTTTCTTCAATTTGCACACTATGGTAGGATCTCCACACAATTGAAATCCATCTGGTTGTTCAATGTACACTTCTTCTTCAAGGTTTCCATTTAAGAATGCTGATTTTACATCCATTTGATAAACTTTGAAACCATGATAAGCTGACAATGCAAGAAAGATTTTGATAGCTTCTAGCCTTGCTACCGGTGCAAAAGTTTCTTTGAAATCTATGCCTTCTACTTGTGCATATCTTGCAAACCAATCTGGCTTTATTCCTCAGCACTTGACCATCTTCATTAAGTTTGTTTCTGAACACCCATTTTGTACCAATGACATTTTTGTCACTTGGTCTTGGAACTAATATCCATGTGTCATTTTTCTCAATCTGATCAAGTTCTTCATTCATGGCCTTTACCCAGCATTCATCTTTGCATGCTTCATCAACATTTTTGGGTTCGACTTGTGACATAAGAGAATAAGCACATCCCTTCATTCTCCTTGTTTGCATCATTTTGTCTGGATCACCAAGAATTTGACTTTGTGGATGATTCCTCTCTATTCTAGATGGTATGTGTCTCCTTTCAACTTGTTCATTCTCAGAGACTGACTTCTGTTCCACTGCATCTGATTTTCCTTGTTCACTGTCACTTTCAATATGAACATCTTCCTCAATAGGATATTCAACAGTTGCATCACCCAGATCACTGGAGCCCATTTCATCAAACCTCACATCAGCACTTTCCACCATCTTTTCAAGCCTTTTGTTGTAGCATTTGTAGGCTTTACTCTTAGTAGAGTATCCCAGGAAGATACCTTCATCTGCTCTCTCATCAAATTTTCCCAAGTTCTTTTCGGTGTTCTTGATGTAGCATTTACTTCCAAAAATCCGAAAATATTTTGCTGTTGCCTTTCTCTTGAACCAAAGTTCATAAGGTGTCTTCTTTTCATGTGGCCTGAGCATGCATCTATTCTGAATATGAACTGCTGTCTACACTGCTTCCTTCCAGTATCTCTTCCCTAAGTTTTTCTCACAAAGCATTGTTCTGGCCATTTCCTGAACTGTTCTGTTTTTCCTCTCTACAACACCATTTTGTTGGGATGTTCTTGCCGTAGATGTTTGTCTTCTTATGCCATGCTCAAAACAAAATTCATCAAAGTCAGACCATGAGAACTCACCACCTCTGTCAGATCTCAAGCATTTGATTCTTCTTCCTGCTTCATTTTCAACCTGATTCTTGAAGTTTTTTAATCTCTCAAGTGCCTCAGATTTATGTCTCAAGAAATTTATCCATGTCATTCTGGTGTAGTCATCAATAAACAATATAAAGTACCTCTCACCATTTATGCTCTGAGTCCTGGTAGGTCCACACAAGTCTGTATGCACTAGTTCAAGTGGCTTACTTGAGTAGTACTTCTTGGGCTTAAAGGTGACTCTTGTCTGTTTTCCCTTCTGACAGGATGAACATACAGAATTGGTTGGCTTCTTCATCTGAGGAATGTCTCTCACAGCATTCTTCAAATTAATTTTGACAAGGTTGTCGAAACCAATGTGTCCCAGTCTCCTATGCCATAGCCATTGTTCATCATCTTGTCCAAGAAGACAAGATCTATCAACACTTTCTGACAATTTATACAAATTTCCAGTTGTCGTCAACCCTAAAGCAATGACTTTTCCATTGTCTACATGTCTCACTTCAAAACCAGATTTATTGAAGATAACATTATGGCCCTTATCACAGATTTGACTAACACTTAGCAAGTTATGTTTTAGGCCATTCACATATAGCACATCTGCTATCTTTACCCTTCCACTGTCAAGTTTTATAGTCCCCTTTCCAATTATCTTGGCATACTCACTGTTGCCAAATTTTACATTACCACCTTCATATTGATTGAGCTCAATAAATTTAGCTCTGTCACCTGTCATGTGACTTGAACAATCACTATCAAGGATCCAAGGAACTGACTTGTTTTGGGCTTTGAGAGCTGTCTGAACAACAAAAGAGAAATCTTCAACATCATCACTGTCTTTCTCAACCCAAACAGTTTTGTTTTGTAGCTTTCTTCTGGGTACAGCTCTAGTTTCCATGGTGCTTTGTACTTTGGGAGCTTTCTGTTTTACTTCTCTAACAGGCTGTCTCTGTGGAGTAAGAATTTCCATACACTCTCTTGCAATATGCCCAAGATAGCCACATCTAAAACACTTGATGTCTCTGCTCATTAGTGGTGCAAAAGAGTTCCTATTGACAAAGTTCATCTGCTTGTTCTTGAACTTGCATGTCAACAACTTGTGCCCATATGTGTTGCAACAAAAGCAATAACCTGGAAAGAATGTGCTTTGTTTCACTGGTGCTTTCTGTCTTCCAATGTAATTATCATTCTGCTCAATTCTGGTTGACATCTGTTCACTAACTGCAGGGCCCTTTCTGTATCTGTTTCTCCTGAATGTACTCTGCTCCCCCTGTGTTTGTGCTTGCATACATCTTTTTCCTGTGCCAATGGTACTGCCTTTCTGAGCAAATATCACTTGCTTTCCTTTCTGCTTTAGTGTTGCAGGATTTCTTCTTTTAGCTGTTCCACCTCTACCTTTTCTGGCCACCTCTTGCTGTGATGATTCTGGTATGAAACCCAACCCATACTTTGTTCTTGCCGGTCTTTGAGCACTGAGTATCTCGTCAAGTACCCTACTCCCCTCTACTTGTGGTATCTCCACATTTTCTATAGGTGATGGAGATTCAGTTTCCATCATTTCCTGGGTTTCCTTCAGTTTAATGAATTCTTCCTCTAAACTGGAGAGACTCTTGATCTTCAATTCTTGTTCCTCAAGTTGTAAGTTAAGAGAGAACACTTTCTCCATCAAGATATTATTTTCTATCACTTTCAAGGATAATTGTTCTTCTAACTCATCTGAAGTCTTTTTGCTTTCTTCAAGTTCTTCAGTTAAGGTACTTACTTCTTCATTCTTGGCATTAAGAAGTTCGGAGATCTTCTTAATCTTTCTTCTCTCATCATCAAGATCATCTAGTGCAGATGTGAGCTCAGCTTCAAGGTTAATTTCACCTTCATCTTTGTCATCATTTTCAGAGTAGTGTTCGGTCTCCTTGTCTTCAACTCGTTGAACCATAAAAAGTGCTTCACTGCACTTGTCATCCACATCATCATCTGTTTCATATTCTGAGGTATCTTCAGCATTTTTGGTGATGAGACTTCTTCTGTTCAATCTATTTCTCATATTTGAAGAAACCCTCTTTTTGATTTTTCTTCTTTCAACAGGTTCATCTTCTTCTTCATCACTTAGATTTTTCTTTCTATGAGGACACTTGGAAGCAAAGTGTCCTATTGCTCCACAATTAAAGCATTTGAGCGGCAATTTTCCTTTGTATCTGCCTCTCCCTCTTGGAAGTTTCTTGACAAAATTTGCCTCATCTTCATTGTCAAACTCATCTTCTTCATCAGGTTTCTCCTTTATGCTTAACATCTTCATTGCCTTGTAGGCTGCTTCTTTATCAGTGGATTTTCCTTTTATGAGAGGCATTTCAATCCTCATTTCATATGTTGTGAGAGTTCCTAGAATCTCATCCAGTGTCACTTTATCAAGATCTGTAGTCTCCTCCAATGCTGACACTTTGGAGTCATATCTAGGTAGAACCGATCTCAAGATTTTCTGCACAACAAAAGACTCTAACATGTCTTCACCCAAACATCTAATGAAGTTTGCCACATTGTTTACCCTGATCACATAGGCAGAAATATCTTCATCATTGGTCATCTTCAATGCTTCAAATTGCCTTCTATAAATCTGTAGCTTGGATCTTTTCACCTTGGAATCTCCTTCATATAAGCTCACCAGTTTATCCCACATCATCTTGGCTGAGGTGCATTGCATTACCTTAGCCAGTTCCCAGTCAGGCAATCCACTAGATATAGCATTAAGTGCTTTCTGATTGTTGA
The DNA here is from genome assembly GCA_028583415.1 of Protea cynaroides. Taxonomy (NCBI): domain Eukaryota; kingdom Viridiplantae; phylum Streptophyta; class Magnoliopsida; order Proteales; family Proteaceae; genus Protea; species Protea cynaroides. Next base: position 5,676,884 of record CM053268.1, on the reverse strand, counting down.
CATGTTTTCTTCTCTCCTCTAGATCAATCGACAGTGTAGAGTTTGATGTAGATGCTAAGTAACCTTCCACCACAGACTCCCAAATTTCATACCCTAGGGAGTTCAAGTGAAATTCCATTCTCTTCTTCCAGAATGTGAAATTAGTTCCATCAAATTGGGGTACTTTACCACGTCCTCTGTCTGAAGCCATTACTATCCCTCTAACCACTCAACTGTTGATTAAACTTGGCTGAGTCCTTGCTCTGATACCAATTGAGTTTTCTCACAGACAATTTATCAAACACATTTCGTGCACACACCAATCACACACCCACAGGTATCCATACCAGAGGCTTGGCCTGCCAAGTGTGTACACCCAGACCTGCAGCACACAGACTTCTAATCCACACTCACAAGCATATCCACATGGCATACAATATAATGTGGTTCACCATCCACATACTGTGATGGCTACTTCACAGGGTAATACCCTAACCAGGGTTTCGTATATACCCTATACTCAACAATAATGCTATGGTTGCACCTACAACCCTGATGCTACAACATCAACCGCATTCACAGCTACAACTGTGTTCGAGGCACCTACCCCAACTTCAGTTAAGCACCCACTTGACAGGTTATACAATGTATATTTCAAATTTGGTTACAAACCCTTCCCATATGGCATTTATACAGAAAACAGAGTTTGTGTGCGAGATTACCTCCCGGTCTTTCTCACAACTGATGCAAGCCTCTCTGTGCTAGCATCTCGGCATCCTCTTGGGCTGCACACCTCATTCTTCACCACGAAGACTTCAATGGACACTCACAGCAGGTCCACACACTCTCTTCAAGCTTCAACGAAGCTTTTATGGCCTCACACTGCCAGAAGGAGTCTCTCTCTCTCTTCGAGAATCTTTAATGGAGGGTTCTCAACAAAATCTCCATTAAAGGCCTTCAACTCGAGCTCAAACCACTGCCGGGGTCTCTTTTCTCAAAAATCCTTCAATTTGACATATTATAGGCCTCGATCTGACATAGGAAGGCCGAGATATCATCAAAAGAAGATTGGTGAATGAAAACATTCCAAACGAAATCTTTCTCCTTGATTTCATGCGCCACGACACACTCTAGCACTGCCGCGTTTGACGCAACGTATGTCGTTGTCGTCCGTTGATTGGCGGAGACAGAATCTCCGAATTCAGACCGCTGGATCGGTCAGAGAGTGGCGGGATCTTATCGGATCCGTCCGATTGGCCTCATCTCGTCAGGCGCAATCGAAAGCCACCGTAGCCTTCAGATGCACATCTTATGCGCATCCGCACCTCCTGCGTGTAACACAGCATCATAGGTTCGGCTCCATGTGGCGCGAACCACCCTTTTAAATTGTATTCAACCAATGAGCATCGTTGCACAGGCATCTGAGCGCAAATCCGGCGCTACACCATAGCCCGCATTCTTGTAAGCCCTTGATTTAGAATCACGCTGTCGTGGCTTGATCCAAGCAATCCATATTGAATTTTCTCTTTTCCAAAAGACCAAAATGCCCCTGTGAATGTTTGGTAATGCCCTGTAAGTAGAATTTTTTCCAGTAGGGTCCGAACATCTTCTTTCATTGAGGCATTACGTCGAACACCCTGTGCGCATGCCGAATGCCACTGCGCAGGCTTGCGGCGCTGGCTTGCGGTGCGCGCACGCGGGGTGCTTGCGCTGCTGTGCAGTGTTGCTGTTGCACAGTGTTGTTGCTGCTTGCGGCATGGCACGGCATGGCCTTGCACTGTGCTACTGCTGTGCTACTTGCTTGGCTGCCTCCATGTGCGCATGGCCCTGGCATGCTGCTGGGCATGCTGGCATGTCTTGCTGGTCTGGTGCCGCGGGCATCTACCATGCTGGCCTGGGCTGGCTGCCATGCTGGCCTGGCCATCCAAGGTGGGACCCACCTGGTCCGCACCCATTCTCTCCTCTTTCTCTCTCCACCATTTTCTCTCTCTTCTTTCTCTCTCTTCACTTGAACTATCTCATCAACTGAACTGTAATCCAGTTACCATGTCTGTCAGAGAGTTCTATAGATACTCTCTCTCCTCCATATCACTCTCTCAGCTAAGATTTCCAACAATGACAACTCTCACTGCACTGTCTGGACAGGGTTCCAATAGTAATCTGTAGGGAACTTCATTACCAGGTAGTAGGTTGAGATGTATGTCACACCCCAATTCTGCACTATTCAGAATGGTGTGATGAACCGCTAGCAAACCAACGGTTCAACTAGGATCTCAAGTAGACTATATCCGTGTTATCTAAATCCCATACATTCACATGCATAATCAGAGTAGATACACAATAGCGGAAGTCTTATAACAAAATGAACTGAAGAATCTCAATATGATATTAATATTTAAATACCAAATTATTCTACATCAACTAAGACATAAATAAATATCATTACATCCCTTTAATAAATCCAAATAATTAAATAAAAGAAAAAAACCCTAAACGAACACGCATGAGTTGCACTCGCAAGAGTAGTCATGCGTATCCTCTACATCTTCAGCTTCAATCGCCGCCACATGTCCATACGCTAGAGCATCAATATAATCTGCAACAGTGGTACCTGCATCATCAACTAAAAATATTCGACGTCGAGAGGGTGAGCACACATCATGGCTCAGTGAGCAAACAAAATAATGCAACAATACATATGCATGCGATTCAATTCATATCTTTAGTCTGGTTTTACGTTTGCACTGTGCTATAGAAAGGATAGGAGGCCGCCGCACCTCTATGCACGAGAGTGTGGATACACCCGGTGAACCTCTCACCGTCACCCACAGCACCCACAATGAACAATGTACACGAAGGTCACGTATATCCCTGCACAACTTCATACCAACAAATAAACCCCTGATGGCTAAGGTGGCAAACGGGACTCGCAACTAACCAATCCTAATGTCAAACAGTGTATCCAAGGCCTCACCCCAGCATCCCTCAGAGCACCCATAGAGATAGAGCTAAGGCCCCCCGGTAGAGTATAGGACTCAAAGACCGAGACCCTCCTTGATTCCCTACGTCGCAATAGTTCTGCTAAGGTAATGGCGATATGACGATGCTAATGCACAACACTTGAGTTAGAGATAGAGCTAAAGTGCCCGAATCAAACACCGCCTAACACTTCCCCTGATGCCCTACTCGCATCAAGCACACTAACCACACACAAACATTCACATGTCTATTCCTATCATCATCATCATCATCATGTTATCAACAATAAAGTAAATATGCATGAAACAATAATAGAAATATTGGATGACATGTTATATGCACATTGCAAGCATATTCGCATAGAATCAAGTATGGCACCGGACTCAAAATTAAATAAAAATAATTTATTATTACCCAGTTAATGTAGGTCTTGTTTCCTCACCTTAGCTTGCTAGTAGATCCTCTTTTAAGCTTTAAGAATCACCTTTATATTGATATTATATTGCTAGAAGACCTAACAAAGTCGACAAAATTTAATTAGATTTAATTCCAATATTTTAACTTGCTATTATCTATAGGGTCGCAGGATGGTTCGCAGGTAGGGTAGCAGTATACTGCGACCCCCTGTAACAGGGTCGATATCAGGGTCGATGGGTCTATCGACCCTATGTGCGACCACCTCTGGTTTTGGTCGATATTCTCAGGTTTTGATCCATTCTTCCTTGTTTAACTCCTATGGCTTCTTCCATAGTCCATTCCACATACTTTCTATGGATTAAAACTTCTCTTCACCCAATATATAGTCTAATTGATATCCTCCATGGTTTCCATTGAAACCTAACCATGGATGGATGGATTGGGTTTCTCCTACATCTTCCTTCAACTATTCTAAGTCTCACGAAATTCATAGGATTAGTATTCTTACCTGAGAAGAACACTCCTTTTCTGCAACTCTTCTCCTTTCCTTCTCTCTTCCTCTCTTCCTTCTCTTCTCTTTCTCTCAATTCAATTAGGGTTCTAAAAGGAGTGAAAGAGGCCTAGAGATGTCCTTTAAATAGAGTAGAAACATCCTAAAATAAGTCCATTTGAGATTAAGAAAGAGCCCCAACCGAAATCATGGAAATTTCCTAATTCTATTTTCGACGGAAACTGAGGGTCAATGAGGGGGTCGATGATCCCGTCGACCCCTAAATCCTAAAGTGTCTGACCCCCTCTGTTAAACAGGGGGTCTGACTTTCTGTCTTGGGGGGTCCGACCATCCCTTGCTGGGTATGTGACCCTCCCCTTAATTTAAGTATTTTTGGGTCGATTTGATACCTGGGATCACGATCTCCTTCACGCCCTTGGTCCATTTGGCTCGACCATGATCGATAAACCTAATTCAAGGTGGTAAGACCGGGTTAGTTTGATATGGGTCTTACAACTCTCCTCTACTTATAAAAATTTCATTCTCAAAATTGTACGTACCTTCTGAATCAAATAAGTGAGGGTATTGCTTTCGCATAGCATTCTCTTCTTCCCATGTAATTTCTTCCATGTCTCTACTTCTCCAGGTGACCTTAACATAATAGATATCTCGGTTGCGTAGTCATTGAACCTTTCAGCTGGTGATTTCAGTTGGTGTTACTTTAAATGTCAAATCATCAGTCAATTTCGGTAAATCTACTGTCAGGACGTGCGTTGAATCCTTGACATACTTCTTCAATAGGGAGATATGAAATACGTCATGCACACTTGACATAGATGGTGGTAGTGCTAGCTGATAAGCCAATTTTCCTCATTTGGCTAGAATCTCATATGGCCCCACATATCTTGGACTCAGTTTTCCTTTCTGTCCGAACCTCTTCAAACCTCGCATAGGCGATACTTTTAAAAATACTCTATCACCCACGACGAATTCAAGATCTCTTCGTCATATATCTGCATATTGCTTCTGACGATTCTGAGTTGTTCTCACTCTTTCCTTGATAATGTCGACCACTCGACAAGTCTCCTCAACAAACTCTGGTCCAACGAGACTACGTTCTCCAACTTCATTCCAAAACAAAGGAGTTCGACACTTTCTACCATACAGTGCTTCATAGGGTGACATTTGTATAGTAGCCTGATAGCTATTGTTGTACGTGAACTCGATCAGTGGTAACTTTTCATCCCATGATCCTTTAAAATCAATTACACATGCTTGAAGCATATCTTCCAGAATCTGAATTGTGTGCACTGACTGTCCATCTGTCTGTGGATGGAATGCAGTACTAAATTTCAATGTGGTTCCCATATCCTTTTGCAATCCTTCCCAAAACTTGGAAGTAAATCGTCGATCTCTATCGCACACAATACTCTCTGGTACACCGTGTAATCGAACAATATTATCCACATACAGCTTTGCTAACCTTCCCAGTGTATACTGAGGTCGTATCGATATAAAGCGAGCTGTCTTAGTCAGACGGTCTACAATCACCCAAACTGCGTCAACTACTCGAGGAGTCAGTGGTAATCCTGTGACGAAGTCCATAGTGATGCAGTCCCATTTCCATGCTGGTTCCGGTAATGGCTGTAACAGTCTTGCGGGTCTTTGTCGTTCAGCCTTTACTTTCTGACAATTTAGGCATTGAGACACGAACTTAGCTACATCTGCTTTCATCCCTCTCCACCAATATAGTTTCTTTAGATCATGATATATTTTTGTACTTCCAGGATGTATCGAATAGATGGTGGTATGGGCTTCTTTCATCAGTTGGTGTCTAATGTCCATGCTTTCTGTTTCTGGCACACATATTCTTCCTTTGTATTTTAGTACCTTATCTTCGTCCAAGGTGAACTCAAAGATAGTCCTACCTTTTTCGATGTCTTCTTGTACCGTCCTTAGATAAGGATCTGATTTAATAGCTGTCCTCACTTCCTCAATTATGTCCGGTATAATCTTCAATGCAGCGAACATATTTGAAAATCGATGAATAAACCCTTGGTTGGCTAATCCATCCGTCGCATCTATCACGAACTGCTCGTTGCCATGATTGAATATTGTTCCAGTAATACACATTGCTGCGGTTGTACTAACCTCTCCTTGAGATTTTATCATTTCCTTTCTGCTCAGCGCATCCGCTACTACATTAGCTTTCCCCGGATGATACTGGATATCACAATCATAGTCTTTCAATAGTTCCAGCTATCTTCTTTGTCTCATATTCAACTCTTTTTTATTAAATAAATAAGTAAGACTTTTATGTTCCGACTTAATCTAGAACTTCTCTCTGTATAGGTAATGTCTCCATATCTTGACAGCATGTACGACTGCTGCTAACTCCAAGTCATGAGTGGGATAGTTTTTCTCATGTGTCTTCAACTGTCTTGAGGCATAAGCAATTACTTGTTCTCTTTGCATAAACACACCTCTTAATCCCAGTCCTGACGCATCAGTGTATAGGGTAAATGGCTGTCCTGGGACAGGAATAGTCAAAATCAGAGCGGATATCAATCTGGTCTTCAATGTCTGGAAGCTCTTCTCACATTTATCTGTCCACACAAACTTTTCACCTTTCTTAGTCAAACTGGTGAGAGGTACGGCAATCCAGGAATAGTCTTCCACAAATCAGCGGTAATAACCAACTAGACCCAGAAAACTCTTATTTCAGCAACGCTCTTTGGTGCTTCCCACTTTACTATAGCCTCGATCTTGCTGGGATCCACTTTGATTCCTTCAGCGGATACTACATGGCCTAGGAAGGTGACTTCACTTAGCCAAAACTCACACATTGAAAATTTGGCATTCAGCTTCTCTTTCCTTAAACGCTGCAGGGTGGTGTTTAGATTCTTAATATGAGTTTTCTTGTCCTTGGAATATATCAATATATCATCGATGAATACTATAACCGACGTATCCAATATGTCGTGGAAAACTCGGTTCATAAGTTCCATGAAGATTGCGGGTGCATTTGTTAATCCAAAAGACATGACCAAGAATTCATAATGTCCATATCTGGTCCTAAATGTTGTCGTAGGGATATCTCCATCTTTAATCTTCAACTGATGGTAGCCTGACCGAAGATCAATCTTAGAAAATACTTTTGCTCCTTGTAACTGATCGAACAAGTCATCGATCCGAGGTAGTGGATACCGATTCTTGATCGTCAGTTTGTTCAACTCCCGATAGTCAATACATAATCGAACGCTACCGTCCTTCTTCTTTACAAACAATACTGGCGCTCCCCATGGCGATATACTAGGTCGAATATACCCCTTGTCCAGTAGTTCTTGTAGTTGTACTTTCAATTCCTTCAATTCTGTAGGAGCCATTCGGTAAGGTGCTTTCGATACTGGTGCGGCTCCAGGTAATAGATCTATAACAAACTCTGTAGCACGGTCGTGTGGTAGTCCTGGTAGTTTCTCAGGAAACACATCTGGGTAGTCCCACACAACATCAATATCTTTCATCCGTGGTGCTTCCTTGGTTAGGTCGACCACTGATACTAGATACCCGACTGCCCCCTTCTCAAGGCACTTCTTAGCCTTTAGTGCTGAGAGTATGAGCTTGCGTTTACGGGAAAGTTTGGTTCCCGCAAAACTGAATTCTGCTCCTTCTTTGTCTTTAAATGTTAGCTTCTTTTCGGCGCATAATAGGTTCACAGAATGTCGAGCTAACCAGTCCATTCCCAAGATGACATCAAAGTCTGCTATCCCAAGTTGGATCAAGGTTGCATCAAAGGTTTTCTCGCCAATGAGAACTGGACATGGCCCATAACCTTTCTCTAATTCCACTTCTAACCCCATCGGTGACGGTATAAGTAGTTTGTAGTCCAATGTTTTGATGGTAAGTTCAGCTTCTCTCCAAACGACACAGATATAAAGGAATGAGTAGCTCCTGAATCAAAGAGTACTCTGGCGGGTAGGCCATTTATAGGTACGATATTCGTGATTTATTTAACTTAGTCTACATGCTCATACAATGTAATACAACTTAAAAGGTTTCGGTCATACCTGTGACCACATCGGGTGACGCGGCAGCATCCTCGGATGTCAGCATATATTCGTCCTTGATGTAATTGCTTCTTGGGCTTAGGGCACTCCCTTATCATATGTCCCACTTGGTTGCAGTTATAACATCACGGACCTTCAGAATTTGGCTTTGGTTGCTGTTGAGTTACCGGGGTAGTCTTGGATGCAGCAGAAAAGCCTTGAGCATGGAAGGGTTTAAATGTCTTGTTGTGCCTTCCGTTATAAGCAATTTCGGCTGGCCTTTTTATGCCTCTGTTCTGTGTAAAGTAATTTTCCTTCTGGCTCGATTCTATAGCTCGAGCAATTTGGACAGCTTCATTATATATCTTCTTTTCCAAACCCAGAACGTGCTCTCTGATGCTTCCTCTAAGTCCCGTGACAAACCTACGGGTCTTAGTGTCTTCTTCTTGCATACTAAGTGGTGCAAAGAAAAACAGCTCCTCATAACGTTGTTGATATGCATCCACGGACATCTGGCCCTGATATAAACTCAGGAACTCCTTCTCCATAGAATCTCTGAAGCTTCGGGGAAAATACTTTTCTAAGAAAGCTTCTTTATAAGTAACCCAAGTCAATAGGGCGTGCTTGGTCAATAGATAGGCCCTAGTAGATTTCCACCAATGATGTGCATCGCCTTTTAGCATGAAGGTGGCACATAATACCTTTTCTTCTTCTGTAATAGTCATCATCACGAAATTTCTCTCCATCTCGTCGATCCAGTGTGCTGGCCATAATGGTTCGAACGATTTACAGTTGATACCAAGTTGTCACACCCCAATTCTGCACTATTCAGAATGGTGTGATGAACCGCTAGCAAATCATACATTTGTGTTATCAACGGTAATCAGAGTAGGTTATATCCGTGTTATCTAAATCCCATACATTCACATGCATAATCAGAGTAGATACACAATAGCGGAAGTCTTATAACAAAATGAACTGAAGAATCTCAATATGATATTAATATTTAAATACCAAATTATTCTACATCAACTAAGACATAAATAAATATCATTACATCCCTTTAATAAATCCAAATAATTAAATAAAAGAAAAAACCCTAAACGAACACGCATGAGTTGCACTCGCAAGAGTAGTCATGCGTATCCTCTACATCTTCAGCTTCAATCGCCGCCACATGTCCATACGCTAGAGCATCAATATAATCTGCAACAGTGGTACCTGCATCATCAACTAAAAATATTCGACGTCGAGAGGGTGAGCACACTTCATGGCTCAGTGAGCAAACAAAATAATGCAACAATACATATGCATGCGATTCAATTCATATCTTTAGTCTGGTTTTACGTTTGCACTGTGCTATAGAAAGGATAGGAGGCCGCCGCACCTCTATGCACGAGAGTGTGGATATGCCCGGTGAATCTCTCACCGTCGCCAACAGCACCCACAATGAACAATGTACACGAAGGTCACGTTTATCACTGCACAACTTCATACCAACAAATAAACCCCTGATGGCTAAGGTGGCAAACGGGACTCACAACTAACCAATCCTAATGTCAAACAGTGTATCTAAGGCCTCACCCCAGCATCCCTCAGAGCACCCGTTGAGATAGAGCTAAGGCCCCCCGGTAGAGTATAGGACTCAAAGACCGAGACCCTCCTTGATTCCCTACGTCGCAATAGTTCTGCTAAGGTAATGGCGATACGACGATGCTAATGCACAAGACTTGAGTTAGAGATAGAGCTAAAGTGCCCGGATCAAACACCGCCTAACACTTCCCCTGATGCCCTACTCGCATCAAGCACACTAACCACACTCAAACATTCACATGCCTATTCCTATCATCATCATCATCATCATGTTATCAACAATAAAGTAAATATGCATGAAAAAAATAATAAAAATATTGGATGACATGTTATATGCACATTACAAGCATATTCACATAGAATCAAGTATGGCACCGGACTCAAAAAAAATTAAAAATAATTTATTATTATCTAATTAATGTAGGTCTTGTTTCTTCACCTTAGCTTCCTAGTAGATCCTCTTTCAAGCTTTAAGAATCATCTTTATATTGATATTATATTGCTAGAAGACCTAACAAAGTCAATAGAATTAAATTAGATTTAATTCCAATTTTCTAACTTGCTGTTATCTATAGGGTCACAGGATGGGTCGCAGGTAGGGTAGCAGTATACTGTGATCCCCTGTAACAGGGTCGATATTAGGGTCGATGGGTCTATCGACCCTATGTGCGACCACCTCTGGTATTGGTCGATATTCTCATGTTTTGATCCATTCTTCCTTGTTTAACTCCTATGGCTTCTTCCATAGTCCATTCCACATACTTTCAATGGATTAGAACTTTTCTTCACCCAATATATAGTCTAATTGATATCCTCCATGGTTTCCATTGAAACCTAACCATGGATGGATGGATTGGGTTTCTCCTACATCTTCCTTCAACTATTCTAAGTCTCACAAAATTCATAGGATTAGTATTCTTACCTGAGAAGAACACTCCTTCTCTGCAACTCTTCTCCTTTTTCTTCTTCTCCCCTTTCCTTCTCTTCTTCCTCTCTTCCTTCTCTTCTCTTTCTCTCAATTCAATTAGGGTTCTAAAAGGAGTAAAAGAGGTCTAGGGACGTCCTTTAAATAGAGTAGAAACATCCTAAAATAAGTCCCTTGAGATTAGGAAAGAGCCCCAACCGAAATTATGGGAATTTCCTAATTCTGTTTTCGGCGGCAACTGAGGGTCGATGAGGGGGTCGATGATCCCGTCGACCCCTAAATCCTAAAGTGTCCGACCCCCTCTGTAAACAGGGGGTCTGACTTTCTGTCTTGGGGGGTCCGACCCACCCTTGCTGGGTATGCGACCCTCCCCTTAATTTAAGTGTTTTTGGGTCGATTTGATACCTGGGATCACGATCTCCTTCATGACCTTGGTCCATTTGGCTCGACCATGATTGGTAAACCTGATTCAAGGTGGTAAAACTGGGTTAGTTTGATACGGGTCTTACAATATAGGCCCGCAATAGATTTAAGCCAAGTCTTCCTAAAATGACATTGTGGCTGGATGGTATGTCCACCACCAGATAGGACAAGCAAACTGTTGCTCTTCTCGGCTTAGTGCCGACTCTCATTTCCAAAATTATGATGCCCTTCACTTTTACCGCATCGCCAGAGAAACTGATCAGGGAGACATTTATGGGGCGTAGGCGCTTCTCGCTGAGATTCATCGCCTTGAAGGTGTGATAGTATAAGACGTCAGCCGAGCTTCTTGCATCCACGAGCACCCATTAATTTCATTGATTTTATCCATCACCATGGTTATGACCACGGGCTCTTCATGCGGGACTTCAACGTCGATTAGATCATCGTCGGAGAATATTATTACATCCCCATTCTAGTATGGGTTAGAGGGATTGGATGACTGACACTCCAACTTGGCATAAGATTTTCTCCCAATTTTTGATGTATTCCCTACACTGGGTCCCCAATGATGGCACTTGAGTAGTGCTCGGGCATTATCAATCAAGTATGGTAATAATCCTGGCTTGCGTATTTGCCTTCCTTTAGGGGTAGGAGATCTTTCTTAGGAGGGGTCCCAACTTTCCGCAATGGTGGACTTGTACTTCTTTTGGGTGTCGCAATATCCATCAGGTCTGAAGGTTGCTCGTGCAACTTATCATGCAATCGTAGATTGGCAAGTCGCCCAGCCAAATCAGCAAGTCCTTCAGGTACATAGTTGGTCCCCAAGATGAGCTCCTACCTGTGTGCCCGTGTGTTTCTTCTATGATGGCTGGTCCTCAGGTTCCGATTCCTGCTATGTCCTCTCTGAAGTGATGTAAGCTTAATGCTTTTATGGATGACTACGATTCTTCCTCTCGAATCCCCAATCTTGTTCAGGGGTGGCGACTCTGAATTATTCCTTTTTGGATAATTCCTGACCCTGTGGGGTTGCCACTGTTCAGCTTGGGTTTCTCTGTTTGCGAGCTGCTTTCCCTTTTGCTTGCCGTCTACATCTTGTGGCTTGTCTACATACTTGCAGATATGACCATGCTTTATTAGATCCTCAATTGCATAGCGAAGGGTGCATCATTTGTCCGTGTCATGCCCGTTCTCGCGATGGTACCTGCAATATTTCTTCGATCTATCTCTTCTTGGGTCAAGCGTGATGGGTGGTGGTCCGGCCAGCTCATATTGTATACCTTTCAGGTTACACAGTAATTCAGACATGGGGATGGTGAGTTTGGTGAACTGATCGAAGGCTAGATCCACCCTGGCAACTTGCTTACCAGGGAATCCATCTTTCCTGATTTTTTGCTTCTTGGATGTATCGTCGGGTGTTGTGACTTGATCCTTGGATCTTCTTTTTTCATCGAACTTTGGATGTGTGAGAAGGAGGGCTTCATTCATTGCCGCATATTTCTCTGCCCTATCAGTTCAGCGTATGTTTTTGGAGGCCTTTTGTAGAGTGACTTCAAGAGATCTTTATCCTTGATTCCACCTTGCAATGTCGTCATTTTAACTTCTAAGTTAATATTCTTGATCTCTAAAGCTTCTCGGTTAAATCTTGAAAGATAGGCCCTCAAGGTTTCTTTCGGCTTCTACTTTACATTGATGAGATTTGTTGAGGTTTTCTTTGGAACCGTCTGAGTTTGGAAATGTTCAAAGAAGCAATCACTCAATTGATCAAAAGATTGGATGGAATTAGCGGGCAGGCTGTTAAACAAAAGGCGCCCTGCTCCCCGTAGTGTCGACGAGAAGGCCCGACAAAGGATCGCATCTTCATATCGATGTAACACCATTAAGGATGAAAAATTGTCGAGGTGTAGCTGTAGGTCAGTCATTCCATCATATGGGTCAACTTTTGGCATGAAGAAATGCTCTGACCTAGAGACGTCCATAATCTCCTTTGTGAAAGCCATGTCGGCATAGTATTCCTTTTTTCTTGATACTACAGCAGGAGCTGCTTGCTTCTTTTCCATTTCAGTCATGTGGGCTTGTATGGCCAAGAATTGCTGCTCTAGTTCACTCTGTGGAGCATTCAATCGTGCTTCTTTTTCAGCGGCACGCCTTTGTTCCGCGAGTCGGTTTCTAATGGCCTCTCTCTATACGTCCAGCATCCACCCAGTCTTGGGCGTCATTTCAAGATTTTCGACTACCCTTCCATCCAAGATCATCCTTCTTGTTGTGTTGTCCTTCTGAAGACTCCGAATTGATTGGTGACACTGGAACATATTCCATGCCATCCTCCTTGTCGTCGTCCAAATTGGGCAATTCCTCTTCATCAGGCAGTTCTTGGTTCTGGTTGGTCGTTTGTTGTGGTGCATGAGTACCTCTGGAGTGAGATGGTATTTGTAGTGGTTTGAATAACCTCGCTAGATCCGCGATCTGGGCCTTTAGGGAGTTGAAATCCTCCATCGTAACGTATTGAGGTGTTGGTTCGGGACTTGCAGAGGCACGTTCTTAAGGGGAATTTCGACCGATAGAAGTATTTTCGCCGACATTCTCAGTAGGAACCGTGTCTTGGGCTTGTTCCTTTGTTGTATCATCGTATGGTGGAGGGTTTTCACCACCAAGGTTGTTACAAGTGTGTCTCACCATGCTTCAAAATTGGGTACTCTTGAATTCAGATCTTCAAGAAAGTAAATGGCTCTACGATGGGCGTCAAACTGTTGTGGTTGCTTACTGGTTGGTTTCTGATCTGCGTTCTCCTACAAGATGAGAAGAACAAACTGTTACCGGAGGGCAGGCCGAGATGGCCTGACGTCCACTCCGACGGTCAAGTCAGTAACGGAGCTAACAGTATGGAGCTTGAGGAAGATAAGTTCCTTGGTCGTGGAGGAGGAAGATGAATCCAAAAATGAATCAAAGAGAAAGTATCTGAAAGTACTTATCTGAGAACCTTGTTCTTCTGGATGTGCATCGAATGGCTTTTATAAACGTGAAGAATCTTGAACATTCTTCGGCTAAAGCATGGAAATAACTCTCTAACTGTCAGGAGTATCTCCGACAACGGTGCGTGACCATAGGATTACAAACCAACGGCCAAGATCTGTCAAGTCGCCTGTCTCAACCAGCAAGGAAAGATCACCACGGAACCTATTGTCGTGATGATTAGGAAGTCTCCCGCACATGTGACAGCCGAGGAGTATGACAAGGTGCGAGTTGAGGTATTCAGTCACCAAGTCGCCAAGTAATAGTGCGACTTCTTATTCCATACTGTCTTGAGGCGAGTTCCAACTCGTGGGAGAAGGCACTCTCCAGATTGACGAGTTGACGGTCAAAAGACCAAGATATGTGTTTTCCTTCCTACGTCATCATTCCTGGGGACATGTGTTGCCCAATGACTGGTGGCCGAATTACGGCATCAACAATAATTACAATAAAACGCTCTAAAGACTCGAGTAAAGCCATTTTTCATGTTAGGACCACTCTTTCTCTCGCATTACGTTTTTCTTTGGAGATTCATGTAAGCAAGTCTGATTTAATAATATCCGAATTTCTTAATTACAAAAATAATTGAGTTTATTGAGAGGGTTGTAAAAGACGAGGAGCCCAATATTGTTGAGGATCTATGAATAGAGGTTTCGTAGGCTGTGAAATTACCTCTCCGTCCCAAGAAGACATGAACGAGCGCAGTACGGCATACATCCTCAATCTTTTTTTATCCTGACCACCAAACCCTCCACACCTTGGTTATTGAGACCCAATTACGAATCCAGGGGAATTTGGGGTCCGAGCTGGAAACACCAAGCTGCTTTCATGAACTAATTAGCTGTAGAGAGTAGCTAGCTAGAGACAAGAAATGTCAACTGTGTTAGTCAGTGGTCCACCACCAACTTGTCTATTAATCAATTTGTAAGTCTATTTAGTGAAGAATCAGCTAAGGCCGATAAAAACGGTGGTGGAAGTTAAGGCAAGACCTTTGTTCTCCCTGAATTCTAAGTTTACCCTGAAAAACTCAAACACATGTCAAACATGGAGTGAGTGTTTCCTGGAGAGAGGAGGACACATAGGTGAGTGTGTAACTGAGATTTATTTCTTGTTTGTTTTCGTCAACAAGTTGAATAGACAGAAACAGAAATGAGGGAGGAAGAAGTTGAAGAGCAATCAATTTGATTCCACTCCAAAACAGTACCAGACAAAACTCACGCCTATGAATCACTGTGTATCAGTATCACACACAAACCCAAGCTCCTTTTTAAAATCTTTCGCCGCATATTACTCTCTTTACTCTCTTTCTCTGCGTCAGTGCTTTCTCTGCTTCTGCCGCCTTTGCTTCTCCTACGTAGAACGTAAAAACATTCCATATCTCTAACAGTCTGATATGAAACTTTTCCTTTTTCTTGCTTTGTTTAATGAAGATCATCAGAAAACGAGACCCACCTCATGACCACCACCAAACAAACCTTTAAAAACCACTTTCGGCCTCTTCCTCAGATTTCAATCACTCCAGGATCCAGTCTCTGTGGTTGTGTTTGGAGTCAAGAAAAGCAAAATGAAAAATCGTCAGAATCAGCATTACTCTTACTTTATTTTTTTTCACATTTAAATATAATCTAAGACCTTATTTTTTTTTTCTAACCCAAGATTCAAGTGCACGAATCGGTTTTATTTTTTTTCACATCTAAATATAATCTAAGACCTTATTTTTTTCTAACCCAAGATTCAAGTGCACGAATCGGGCAAGGGATCACTTTAACGCAGGATGAACTTGGATCGTTCCTGTTTTCGTTAAATATGATTTACCGCAACAGGATTGGCTTTTGCTGTCCTGTTTTCCCTAAATATGCTTTACCTTGCAAGGATTGACTTGGCCAACTGTGCCTAACTGTATAACTGTACACCGGTACAATCACCTTCATTCTTTTTATTCTTTTTAATTTAGTATTTTATTCTTTTTAATTTAGTATCAGCGACGTATCACTCTGTCATTGGGTCTATACTGATATAATACGGATCATCGATTTTCAAAGTGACGAATACCCCTTCAGTTTTCATGAACTAAAACCAAAGGTCCAATCCCTAAAATCATGCTCTAACCCCATTTGCATACAAACCCATTTCTTCAAACAGGGAGAAACCCATTTTTAAATCTCGACAAGGATTGCTAACATCATCTACATCCACAAGATTAAAAAAACATCACCTAAGTCCACTTAATTAAACAAAATCACTAAAATTATTGATATCTAGTTTTACTCTTTATTTTTATATTTTATGTTTTTAATTTTAAAAAACTTAAAACATTTATTCTAAACTGCCTTATTCTCCGGCGATGTGAAGATTTTTCTCAGGCCATGTGAAGATTTTTCGGACAATGCGAGCTTGAGCTTAAGATGTGTTGAGCAAAACTGAGTTGTGGTGATGGTTTTATTTTTGAGAGAGAGAGAGAGGCAGAGAGATTCAAAATGTCCAGAAATGGACAAGTTTTCTCTTGGTATGCTTTTCGGACAGCTTCTGTGTATTTCCCGCAGAAGCAATGACAACGATTGATGGAGATTTAGATGCTTGATTCGGATGGGGTCTTCTACTTTTGCAATATTATGGAGGAAAGGGAGATGAGGTGTTCGTCTCCAAACCCAAGTCTAACAGTGCCGTCAAGTGTACAGATCCCTCACCTTCACATTTGCTCTTTCACTCCACTGCCACTGAAGCTTCATCCCTGTTCTTCTCCCATTTCGCCATTAACTGAATCTCCTTCATCCCTGTTCTTTCCATTTCGTCGCCACTGAACCTCCTTCATCCCTGTTCTTCCCATTTCACCGCCATGGAAGGTTCATTCACCCTGTTCTTCCCTTTCTGCCGCCATCAATGAAGTGGTGAATGATGATGCAAACTGGATTTTCAGAGCTCTCTAATGATCATCAAATAAATATTTTCAGTTCTCTATTTACCAGAAAACTGTCGCTATCTCAAATTTTAGGGCTCCCTAATAGCAGCGAGAATTTGATATTTATTTTTCGAAAAACTATGTGTAAAATTCTCTGTAGATCCTTGTCGCAGTCACGCTGTTAATACTTCAATTCATTGACTGTTCAATTCCAATGCCGTTAAAAAAAGAATTCTTAGTTATTTCCATTAATGACGGTCACCTTGCAGGCACCGTCTTCTCCGCCCTCTGCCGTAGCTAGTGAACGTTGTAGAAGTGCAAGTTAAAGAGGGGCGACAATCTAGACTTCTCCAACAATCGAATCCAATACCTGGAAGACCTTGCTCCACTTGTGCAGTTCGGGCTTGTCTCACTCGATCTCTGCGAGTTTTCTTCTTTTTGGATCAAGAGGGATTTGCTTCTTGTTTGTCTTCCAGGCGCATCGTTGAAATTTAGCAGAAGCACACGGTAAGAAAACAAACAGGAGAAAGGGAAAAGATACTAACCTATTGTCAGAGCTTGGAAGAGAGTAAAAATGATAATTCTTCAATTTCTCTGCAACTCTCTCTCTCACTCTCTCTTCAATCAACGATTTCTATTCCATTTTAGAGTTTTGATCATCTTCACGTCGTGTGATCTGCGTTCATCTATGCAAGAATTGGGAGTAGGGTAAAAAATCAAATAAAAGGTATAATGATCTCTTTACCCATCTAAAAAGGTAATATTGGCTATAAAATATTCTAATGCAACTGACATCAGCATCTAACGAGAATCTTGTGATAAAATAGACTTCTTTGATTAGCACATCAAAATTTTTGCCTGATAGATGATGTTTTTACAATCTTGTGGGTATAGATGATGTTAGCAATCCTTAATAGGGTGTAGATAAAATTTTTTCTTAAATTTATTAACAACCAAATTATCTATCAAAAAATACCCTTAGGGTCCAACAAATTGAATGATGGTAGGGAGATGGTCTAGATCAAGCATTTGTAGGGGGAAACCCAACACAAAGTTCATGTTGATATGCCACCAAGGTGTTGAGGATGCGGCAATGGTGAGTAAAGAGCCATATTTTGGTTGGTCCTTTGGAGAGTTGACAGGTGTGGCATCATTGTTGGATGACAAGGTAGATGTCCCTTTGGAGATGAGGCCTGAAATAAAGATTAGGAACAAGAGATAGTGTTTTATCCTTGTCCATATGGCCACCACCTATACCTCCGCCATGTAACTCCCAACTCAAATGGTGGTGTAATGATCCCAACACATTTTATACCTTTGTCAAAAATGCTAGTCATAACGCAATACTTTTCTTCAAAGAAGTGGTACGCCTCTATGGACTGCCGGAGTCTATTGTCTCCCATAGGGACGTTAAGTTCACAAGTTATTTTTGGAAAACCCTATGACACAAGACCCACTCGAAGCAATTGCTCTCTTCGGCTTTCCACGTTCCACCCCCACCCCAAATGGACGGTCAAACTGAGGCACCATCATAAACTCCACCCTCACAAAATGGCCCCCTCGCGACCCTCAAACGCCTCGGTCCTAACTACTAATGCAAATCTGTTGGACCTCCCTCCCCACATGAAGATCAGCAACGCATGTTACAAGTGCTTGAGTAGCTACTAGACTATCAGTAGTAGGGAGGGAAATGTGAGTAGGGTATCTGTGTTCCCCATCAAAGCATGCATATTAAGGATGATGCAAATGAACTCAGGGAAATGAAAGCTGGGAGTACATATTCTCACATGTAATAGATCTAACTTTGCATTCATTACTTTTTAACCCAAAATGCACAGAAAGCTGAGATAGAAACAAAAACAAACTTATGTGAATTAATGGTACTGGAAAAGAACGAAAGGGCTGCTTCCTTTTGGCTTTGTATTGATTTAACTGCAGGGAGAAGAATCTCCAAAGATAATTACATTTCTACCACTCCCTCCTCTCTCCCCTTCTTCTTCTTCTTCTTCTTCATCTTCTTCTTCTTCTCGTGAAAGGTTAGAGAAATTCTAGCTATACAAAGTCTTCTACACTTCTATAATCACTATAAATAGCCAAATTTACGCTGCTGTACACACACCATGACAATGGTCGTCCACTGCTTCATGTTGCATAGAAGGCCATAGTAAAGAGGGGAAAAAAAAAAACCAAAATACCTCCAGTTTCCCCACTTAATCATGAAGAAAACGAGGGTATTTTGGATGAAATTTATCCAGAAGCAAAAGAAACATTGAGTTGAAATGAAGTCCAAAAAGTAAAACAAAAACCGAAAAAAAAAGAAAAAGAGAGAGAGAGAGACTGTAACCTGTACTGCTTAGTTGTGAAGGGGATCTGGGCAACTGGGTATTTTTCTCTTACTTTCTTCAAAAACATTTTTGGTTTTGTTGAAATCCAATGCACTTCCATTGATGAACCTATTGAAGAAAACCTCATTCCTGCTCTTCATCTTCTTGTCATTCATGTCCTTGTTGTTAGGGTTGTGGTTGAATTCATTCTCTATTGTTACCCGAATTGCCCGTACCTTACAATGAGAACAAACCCATATCTGTAAAATGGATATGATTAGCAGAACCACAACGGAGAACATGAGTCTTCTCCTGCCGCCGACTGACGACATCACCGGAAAATTCACATAAATAAACTCAAGATTTACCCCACAATGAGCTCCCCAAGAGAAATAACTGACCTGACCTGTTAATGTTGTTATGAAAGATCAACCAGAGATTTTCAGTATGGGTCTTCTGACTCTTCTCTCTCTTTCTCTCTCTCGGCATGAACAGTTGATTTTCTCAGAAACTTAAGAATGACGGTCATTTTGGTTTGAAGAGAGAGACTACCACGTGATGGGCAAGGACAAATATAGTGACAGGAGTGATTATCAAACCATTGTCCATCAACGGTTAATTACGAATGTGCCCCTTAATAGCTCCATCTTGATAGCCATTGACTGTTCCACTGTTGCTTTGAAATTTGAACCACAGTGATATAAAAAAATCCAAAAAAAACTATTTTATTTCAATGGATAGACGGATTGGGAACATCGGATAGTTCGAGGCCGTTGATCACGGATGTCTGTCATTCTCATTGATGAAAGATGGTTGTTGGGCGTATGATCAACTGTATCTACTTACCCAACAAATTATACTTACTCAAAAAAAAAAAAAAAAAAAATTCTTCCACCTCCCTTCTAAAAATTCTAAAGACAACCACCTCTAATTTGTTTCAAAATGTCTCCCACCCTTCTTGTTTTGGAAAATATTTTTTCTCAATTAATTTGGTGAGGAGACTCATCATCACCAATAAATTTAAGATAATAATACCCTTAATGGATGTAAAATGACATAAATATCCTAAGTAAAAGTCAAAGACAATAATACGCTTACTGAATTTAAAATGACATAAATATCCTAAGTAAAAATCAAACAGATGTAATAGCCTCATAGGGTGTAAAACTCATTTAAATCATCGACGTCGGAGATGGTAATAGCTTAAAGAGAGGACCTGAATTGCAAAGACGACCAAGAATTTTGCCCAAACCCTTACCACCTTTTGCCTGAGCTGGGAGCCACCTAACCGCTGCGAATCCATCTTCGATTGCGGACGGAAGGCGATACTCAGTTGCGAGACGATAATCAGGTGAGAGGACCACGGCTTGAAGGTCGAAAGCAAGACGGAGACAGTAGTTTTGACAGTTGGGCCAAGTGCGAGAGCCTATACAAAAGCCACCGCCATGGATGTAGTAGAAGATTGGGAGCTTTGTAGCAGAGGAAGCTGAAGCTGGATTGTAGAGACGAAGGTGAAGATTATGAATTGGGTCGAATTGGATGTCTTTCCAAATCACAAAGCCATCTCCTAGACGGTGACGTTGAAGGGTGGCTGGTCAAAGCAGACTATAGAGCCGTCACTTTGGCCGATTTCCGTCATATTTCCCAACATTCTTCCTACTTTACTAATAATGGTAGTGACTCATCCTTCCACCAAACATCGGATACCTACAGAGAAGAACTAAACAACAACAAGTTGATCGATGTGAACCTATCATGATTCAGCAATTAGTGCACAATCCTAAAATCAGTTCTTGGAAAATAACATCCAGAGACTTTCCTTCAATCATGAAAGGGTTACTGAACGTTTCTTTCTCACAAATTGTTGTATTTTATCGATTTTTATTAAATAAAGTTTCAAAATAAAAATATGTTTTGTTTCGGTTTTCTCGGTATGAGGGTAGTGAAGTGAGGTTAGTGAGATTGGAACCCAAGACCCATTGGATGGGTTGAATTTTAATTTGGCTTCTATTGGGTCAGTAACGGTTCAACCCTTTTGACCTGAAATTGTTAGATTGGTAACGGTTCAACCCGTTTGACCCGGTTCATTAAAGTGTCTTTACAAGAGACGCATCCTTTGTTTGTAAAGACATGTTGGTTTAAAGGGACACACCCTTCTCAAGGGATGTCTTGAAAGGACATGTTCTCTTCTATAAATAGAGGAGGAGGAAGCCTTAGAAATGGTTAGAAGGACTAAGTTTTTCTTGATTCTTTCTCTCTCACTCTCTCTCCTTCTTTGTAAGCACATACCGAGGATATTCCCCTATGTTTTCTGAAACATCGTTATTTTACCGAAATTGCATCACCGCCTTGCATTTGACTTAAGCACAACTTCGAAATACTTAAAGGGGCGCATTAGACTAGTGCAGGTTTAATGCGGGAAGCCGAGAAGCTGCTTCATCTTGGAGCCAGATTTGCATCAAAACCCAGTTGCACCATTGGGGGCAAATTTTGTCTTTAGGACAGTATCGCTTGTGATACGACCCAAGTTCAAACTCATTACCAATTACAGTCTTCTTCAACAGATCATTGGAAGCATGACATCGAATAAGTGGTTCTCATTTAAAGTTTTCCTTTTATATTTACAATAATCTAAAGACAGAATTTTTCTTAGAAACTTTATAAGAGACCCGTGACATGAGATTGTTTTCATGTTAATTTGAACGGTGTTTATGTTTATGTGAGTGGTCGGTCGTAAATAAAATGGCGATTCTGCATCTCATCCCAACTGGACAAAGCCAGAAGTGAAGTCGAAAAGGGTTACCTCCTCGGCCATTGTTCAACTAATCATGCAGCCTAGTGTTTGGAGGCGTGAAAAACTGGATAACTACGATGACTACAACCATTAATTTCTATAGTTGGTCGTTTTTAATGTTGCAGACTACAGTGAGAAGAAGTGGGAATTGGGAAGCACTCCTTGAAGGTCAGTTTTCAGCTTTTGGTACTTTGTTGAACATTGAAATGCCATTTTATTTTCTTCTCTACTTTAATGCTTGATTTCAAAACCCCCAAGTTTCTGTCCCCGACCCACAAAATTTCTTTCAAGATTGTTTCCTTCTGAAACATTGAGATAGATCAGATCGATTTGTTAGACTTATGTGGGCTTAATTAATTACCTAAACTAATCAATTCAGTGGGAGTCCAATGAACACGGTAGAACCGGTTTGGTTTGATTTATCACATGGTATGAGATAGGTTTGGTAACCCTAATTCTATTGTGGGAAGGGTTTTAGGGTTACAGCAGTATTCTATAAATACTGGGTTAGAGTCCTCACAGCCACAGTTAATAAGTTCTCTCTGCACCCATTAGCAAGAGACGTCAGGATATCCTCTGGAGGCAGTGGAAGACTGTGACTGAGGGATTTCGATCAAAGATTGAAGCAACTTGGAGCGTATGGGAATCGATCTATTCATAGACAGGTATATTTTTATGTTCATTGTTTATGGCTTCTCTATTGTGTTCTATGACAACTGTATGGGATTGGAATGGGTTTCATTGAAACCCTAAACACATAATATTCTAATAGTTGGTATCAGAACTAACCATACAGACCTAGAATTAATGGAGATTGATTATAAAAACTGATAATGAATGGTTAAATTGAAAGAGAAATTTTTCTCAAGTTCTGGATCAAATCTCGATCAAATCTGTTGGAGTTTTCCATCGACAAAAATTTTTTCGACCGGAAAAATAGGTCAAGGAACATACCATTAAAAAGCTCTTGACGAGACGGAGCCGGGGATATAAAATTCAACGGCGCCGACCTTCGGACGGGCCAGCACGCTTCGACGGTAGTCGCGAGTGCATCTCACTTGAGGGAGAATTAAAAAAAAAAAAAAAGGAGTCTGTCTGGTGGCGCCGAGTCGATCGAGTCATCGTCGGGTCAACTCGGCACAGAATAGTAAACCCTAGCCAGTTCTGGCAGGGTTTGACCCGGGCCATGACCAGCCAGCCCAAACCGGCTCAACCAGAGCTAGCCAAGCCAGGGCCAGCTCTGGTCCAGTCCAGAACCAGCCCCACCCAGGTTTAGGGCCAGCCTAACCCAGCCACGACCAAGTGGGTCAAAACGAGGACCCAAATGGGTCGACCCGTATTGAGTCTGGTAACCCGATCAACAACCTGAGTTGACCGACCCAAAGACCCGACCCATTAATTGGTATTGTGATACGAAAACCCAAAATTCAGACCCAAAAACCCGAATAGATGAACTAAATAATTTGGTGGTTGAACCGTTGGTCTAGACCACAGTTTGATTAGCCCCAGGCCGTGTGGTTCGGTCTGGACCAAAATAATAATTAATAATTAAAAAAAAGGTATACTCGGTTCAGTTCAAACCGAGCCAAAGTAAGGTCGGACCTAGCCAAGCCGGCGAGAACCGAACCGACCCAGACAGGGTTTTCTTATAAGGGCCTGTTTGGTTTCTGTTTTTAACAAAAGGACATTAAACAGTGATTCTGGGAGCTAAGAAGGTCGGATTGACCTCTGGTTTATTTCATTGGACTCCATTTTTAATGATCTTCAATCTGATATATATTTTGGTACATTTTGATGCATTGAAAAATATGTTATTATGGAAAAATGCCATATGGGACTCGATTTGCAATGTTTTTGTTGATTTTTCTTAAAGTTTTTGTACAAAATTGATTGGTTGAGCTATTGTGCATGTTTATATGGATGTTTAGACCTGTTTAGTTGTGTAAATAAAACATTCATGATGTCCCACATGAGCTGCAAGTTGGGATTTGTTCATATCATGGTGGAACTTGGTGTGACCACCAAAGTGGCAACATGTTTCATTATGATGTGTTCAAATTCAAGGGTCTGTGTTTGTAAATACTTCAGTTTGATAATATTCATCCAAAGGTAACATTATCCAAGTTTATTCAAATTATAATTTATAGCTGTTGAGTAAGGATTATGGTGTGACCACCAAAGTGGCAACCTTAGTTCTATCATAATATGCTCAAATATAGTATTTATTCATTTACAAACTACAGTAAAGGAAGTATAGTGTTCACCCAAAAATGACACTGACATAAACTCTCACTTTTATGGATCCAGCAAAGAACAACACTATCCACCCAAATGTGGCATTGTCTAAGATTATAAAGAATGACACTGTCCACCCAAAGGTGGCGTTGTCAAAGAAAATAAAGAATTCATGCACATGGTTGAAGGATCTTAGCTTTAGGGGGTTTCATCCACCCAAAGGTGGTGAAATCTTTGAGAGTCATTATCTCTTCGCAGTTATTGCACAGATATTGAGAGGACCAGTGCATATATTGTCCCAAAGGATGTGTATGTAGTTCGATTGACTTTTCAAAGATATTAATTAGCTTGTACATGTTATGTATATATATTCTTGCTAGCTAATTTTATTTGGTATTAATCGTAGACTTACAATTATTTACATTGTAATATAGTTGTGGACATGTAATGATTAAATACCTTAAGATGCCTGTGTCACACCCCAATTCCGCAGTATTCAGAATGGTGTGATGAACCGCTAATAAACCAACGGTTCAACCAGGATCTCGAATAGGCTGTGTCCATTTGCTTAAACCATACACATCCACAACCATAATCAGAATAAATACACAATAGCGAAAGTTTTATATATTAAATGAACTGAGAGTTTAACTATGATAAAGTAAATAATTTAGCTAATTATCTCCAAAAGGACTAAGACATAAATTAAAATAATTAAATCAATTACATTGTCTGTATAACTTAAACAAAATCTAATCGAAAACACAAGAGTTTCACTTGCATGACGAATCATGCAACTCCATCATAACTTCAGCGTCCATCGCTGTCGCATGTCCATACATCGAAGCATTTATATAATCTTCTACGGTGGTACCTGCATCATCAACTAAAAATATTCGACATCGAAAGGGTGAGCACACATCACAGCTCAATGAGCAAACAAAACAATGCAACAAATATATGCATGCATTCAATTCATATCTTTGGTCTGGTTCATAAGTTTACAATGTGCAATAGAAAGGATAGGTGGCCGCCGCACCTCTATACACGAATGTATGGAATCACCCAATGGATCAAACACCATTGTTGCCCCTACATGCGCCCACCATGGAATAGAGATAGAGCTAAAGTGCTTAGGACTGCACCGCATCACACTTCCCCTGATGCTCTACCCATACCAACACGTAAGCCCCTGTTAGCGAGGGCTTGCAAACTGGCTCGCAACTAACCAATCCTAATGTCAAACAGTGTATCCAAGGCCTCACCCCAGCATCCCTCAATACGTCCATAGGGATAGAGCTAAGGCCCCCCGACAGAGTCAGAGACTACACGGTCCGAGACTACCTCCCCTGATGCCCTACGACGTAATACTTCTACTAAGGTAATGGCGATACAATGATGTTAGTGGACAAGACTTGAGTAGAGATAAAGCTAGAGTCTGGTGACCAGGATGAACCACAGTGTCACGTCCTCCCCCTGATGCCCCACTCGCATCAAGTACACTAACCACACATACAATCACATGACTATTCCGAGCATCATCATCAACATCATATTATAAATAAATAAAAATTAAATATGCATTAACAATAATAACAGGAATATTGGATGACATGTGATATGCACATTACAATCATACAAGCATAGAATCATTCATGGTATTGGACTCAATAAACAAAAATAGTTTATTATTAGTTAATTAGTTTAGGTCTTGTTCCCTCACCTTTGATTGAGCGTAGATCCTCGTTCAAGCTTTATGAATCACTTTTAAATCACTAGAAAAACCTAACAAGTCGATAGATTTTAATTAGAATTAATTCCAATAGATTTAGACTAACAGAAATCGTAGGATCGCAAGTAGGGTAGCACCTAGGGTTGCAGTTTCTGCGACCCTAGGGTGTAGGGTCAGACATGGGGTCGGATACCATTCGACCCTACGTGCGACCACACCCTCCCTGGGACTTCTCGAGGGCATGTGGTCGATCCTGTGGTCTCGTAGGGTCAGATTTCATTCCACCCTACATGCGACCACACGTATTCTGAGTCGACCTTTTATTCTAAAGTCCATTCTTTCATGTTTTGATCCTTTGACTTACTTTCATGGTCCATTCTATGATTGTTCTATGGCTTAAAACTCCAAGTTATACACTATTCATTGTCCATAACAATTTGTTCCATGGAACCTCTTGGAACTTGTCCATGGATGGATGATTTGGGTTTCTCCTAATCCTATGTTCTTCATAACTATTTTAAGATCTCTTATTCAGGTAAGGAATTAGGTTCATACCTTTATTCAGAGGTTTCTCTGAACTTCTTCCTCTTCCTTAGTCTTTTTCTCAAGTTTTCTTCTCTTCTTCTCTTCATTCTCTTTCTCTTTCTCTCACTCTCAATTAGGGTTCTAAAGGAGTGAAAGAGGCTAAGGGACGTCCTATTTATAGGGAAAAACCCTCCATAATAAGTCCCAATGAGTTTAGAAAAGATCTCCTTTGAATTAGAAAAGTTTCCTAATTTCCGATTTCTGTCTGTTAACGTAGGGTCGGACGTAGGGTCGCAGGATCCGTCGACCCTACACCTTCTTAGTCATGCGACCCTATGACTAAAAGTCATGGGTTGGACTTCTGTTGAGGTGGCGCCAACCCTACCTGTTTAGGCATGCGACCCTACCCTCACATTTATTGTTTTTAGGTTAGTCTCATACTTGGTCTTGTGATTTCTTCACACACTTAGTCCACTTGGCTCGACCATGATAGGTAGATCTGGTACAAGGTGGTAAGACCGGTTAGTTCGATACGGGTCTTACAGCTCCCCCCTCTTATTAAAAATATTGTTCTCGAAATTTGTACATACCTTTCGAGTCGAAAAGGTGAGGATATTGCTTTCACATAGCATTCTCTTCTTCCCATGTGATCTCTTTTATATCTCAGCTATATATCACGGTTACGTAGATGTTGAACCTTTCGACTAGTGATTTCTATTGGTGCTACTTCGAATGTCAAATCATCAGTTAGATCTGCTGGATCTGCTGTCAAAACGTGCGTTGGATTTCTGACGTACTTCTTTAATAATGAGATATGAAATACATCATGCATACTTGACATAGATGGTGGTAGTGCTAACTGATAAGCCACTTTTCCACGTTTAGCTAAAATCTCATATGGCCCGACATATCTCGGACTTATCTTCCCTTTCTGTCCAAATCGTTTTAAACCTCGCATAGGTGATACTTTCAAGAATACCTTATCACCTACGACAAATTCAAGGTCTCTACGTCGAGTATCTACGTACTGTTTCTGATGATTCTGAGCCGTTCTAACTATTTCTTTGATAATGTCGATTACTCAACAAGTCTCTTCGATAAATTCTGGTCCAATGATGCTACGTTCTCCAACTTCATTCCAAAACAGAGGAGTTCGACACTTCCTTCCATACAGTGCTTCATAGGATGACATCTGTAAAGTAGCCTGATAGCTGTTGTTATAGGCGAACTCGATCAAGGGTAGTTTCTCGTCCCATGAGCCTTTAAAATCAATAACACAGGCTCAAAGCATGTCTTCTAAAATTTGAATGGTACGCTCCGACTGTCCGTCTGTCTGAGGATGGAATGCAGTATTGAACTTCGTACCCATAGTCTTTTGCAATCCTTCCCAAAAGTTTGAAGTAAATCATGGGTCTCTATCGGACATAATGCTTTCAGGTACACCATGTAATCTGACAATTTTATCCACATATAGCTTGGCTAACCTCTCCAAGGTATACTGTGGTCGTATAGCTATAAAACGGGTTATCTTAGTCAGA
Organism: Protea cynaroides; assembly: GCA_028583415.1. Taxonomy (NCBI): domain Eukaryota; kingdom Viridiplantae; phylum Streptophyta; class Magnoliopsida; order Proteales; family Proteaceae; genus Protea; species Protea cynaroides. The sequence goes on along the minus strand of CM053268.1, from coordinate 5,648,976 downwards.
CGATCTACAATCACCCAAACTGCGTCAACTACTTGAGGAGTCAATGGTAACCCGGTGATGAAATCCATAGTGATGCAGTCCTATTTCCATGCTGGTTCTGGCATTGGCTACAATAGTCCTGTAGGTCTTTTCCGTTCAGCCTTCATCCTCTGACAATTTAGGCATTGAGACACGAATTTAGCTACATCTGCTTTCATTCCTCTCCACCAATATAATTTCTTCAAATCATGATACATCTTTGTACTTCCAGGATGTACTGAATAGGCGGTGGTGTGAGCTTCCTTAATTAGTCTGTGTCTAATGTCCAAGTTTTTCATTTCAGGAACACATACTCTTCCTTTGTACTTTAGTACCTTTTCATCGTCCAAGGTGAACTCAGGAATAATTCTACCTTTTTCGATGTCTTCTTGTATCGTTCTCAGATAAGGGTCTGATTTAAGAGCGGCTTTCACTTCATCAATTATATCGTGTACAATCTTCAATGTTGCAAACATATTTAAAACCGATGAATAAACCCTTGATTGGTTGATCCACCCGGTGCATCTATCACGAACTGCTCATTACCATAATTGAATACTTTCCTTGTAGCACATATTATTGCAGTCGTGTTAACTTCTCCTTGAGATTTTATCATTGTTTTTCTGCTTAGCGCATCAGCAACTACATTAGTCTTTCCTGGATGATACTGGATATCGCAATCATAATCCTTCAATAATTCCAGCCATCTTCTTTGTCTCATGTTTAACTCCTTCTGATTAAAAAGATAAGTGAGACTCTTATGATCTAATTTAATCTGAAATTTTTCTCCATACAACTAATGTCTCCATATCTTGACAGCATGTACTACTGCTGCTAATTCCAAGTCATGAGTAGGATAATTCTTCTCATGTGTTTTCAATTATCTTGAGACATATGCAATTACTTGTTCTCCTTGCATAAGTACACATCATAAACCCAACCCAGACGTATCAGTGTACAAGATAAATGGCTGTCCTAGAATAGGAATAGTTAAGATCGAAGCAGACATCAATCTAGCCTTCAATGTTTGAAATTTTTTTTCACATTTATCAGTCCTAACAAACTTTTCTCCTTTCTTAGTCAAACTGGTGAGAGGTACGATAATTCTGGAATAGTCTTCCACGAATCATCGAAAATACCCAGCTAGACCTAGGAAACTTCTAATTTCTACAATGCTCTTTGGTGCTTCCCACTTCACAATGGCTTCAATCTTGCTGGGATCCACTTTAATTCCTTCAGCGGATACAACATGGCCTAAGAAAGCAACCTCATTTAGCCAAAACTCACACTTTGTAAATTTGGCGTAAAGCTTCTCTTTCCTTAATCGCTGTAGAGCTGCTCTTAGATTCATGACATGAGTTTCCTTGTCCTTGGAGTAGACCAATATATCATCAATAAATACAATGACTGACGTATCCAACATATCATTGAATTCTCGATTCATGAGTTCCATAAAAGTTACGGCTGCATTAGTTAATCCAAAAGACATGACTAAAAATTCATAATGTCCATATCTTGTTCTGAATGCTGTCTTTGGAATATCACCGTCCTTAATCTTCAACTAATGGTATCCTGACCGAAGATCAATCTTGGAGAACACCTTGGCACCTTGCAACTGATCGAACAAGTCATCGATCCGAGGCAATGGGTACTGATTCTTGATTATCAGCTTATTCAATTCTCGGTAGTCTATACACAGTCGAACGCTACCGTCCTTCTTCTTTACAAACAATACTGGCGCTCCCCATGGTGATATGCTAGGTCTGACGTAACCTTTGTCCAGTAATTTTTATAATTGTACCTTCAATTCCTTCAGTTCAGTAGGAGCCATTCAATAGGGTGCTTTAGATACTGGTGCGGCTCCGGGTATCAGATCTATAACGAACTCTGTCACTCAGTCGGGTGGTAGTCCTGGTAGTTCTTCAGGAAATACATCTGAAAAGTCACACACAACATCAATATTCTCCATTCGTGGTGCTTCCTTGGTGAGGTCGACCACTGATACTAGATACCTAACTCCTCCTTTCTCGAGGCATTTTCTAGCCTTTAATGCAGAGAGGATGAGTTTTCGTTTACGGGAAAGTTTGGTTCCTGCAAAACTAAACTCTGCTCCTTCCTTATCTTTAATTGTCAGCTTCTTTTCTGCACATAATAGGTTTACAGAATGCCGAACTAACCAGTCCATTCCCAAGATGACGTCAAAGTCTATCATCTCAAGTTGAATCAAGGTTGCATCCAAAGTCTTCTCGTCAATAAGAACTGGACATGGTCTATGACCTTTTTCTAATTCCACTTCTAATCCCATCGGTGATCGTAAAAGCAGTTTGCAGTCTAAAGATTTGAGGGGTAGATTCAGCTTCTTTTCAAATGACACAGATATAAAAGAATGAGTAGCTCCAGAATCAAAGAGTACTCTAGCGGGTATGCCATTAATAGGTACGATACCTGTGGATTTGTTTTAATTTAGTCTACATGCTCACACAATATAACATAAAATGAAAGGTTTAAGTCATACCTGCGACCACATCAGGCGATGCGGTAGCATCCTCAGATGTAACAGCATAAACCTTTCCTTGCTGTAGCTGCTTTCTGGGTTTAGGACACTCTCTCGAATAATGTCCTACTTGGTTGCAGTTAAAGCATTTTACTCCTTCATTGTTTTGCTTTTGTTGCGGTTGAGCTGTTGGAGTAGTCTTGGCTGCAACATTGAAGCCTTGAGTATGGAAGGATTTAAATGTCCTTGTATTCCCTCCGTTGTATGAATTTCTTTTTGGCCTTTTAGTACCCCTGTTTTGAGCAAAGTAGCTCTCCTTCTGGCTCAACTCTATTACTCGAGCAATTTGTACGGCTTCGTTGTAAACCTTCTTTTCCAATCCCAGAACATGCTCACGGATGCTTCCCCTGAGTCCCATGACAAACCTTCGGGTCTTTGTGTTTTCCTCCTGCATGCTGGCGGGTGCAAAGAAAAATAGCTCTTCGTAACACTATTGGTATGCATCCACTGCCCTGATATAGACTCATGAACTCTCTCTCCATAGAATCTCTAAAACTTCTAGGGAAATACTTCTCAAAGAATGCCTCCTTATATATAACCCAAGTCACTTGGGCGTGCTTTGTTAATAGATAAGTCCGTGTGGACTTCCACCAGTGGTGTGCATTGCCTTTCAGCATGAAGGTTGCACACAACACTTTCTCCTCCTCATTCACTGTCATCATCATAAAATTTCTTTCCATTTCATCAATTCAGTGTGCTGGCCACAAAGGATCTGCTGGCTTACCATTATGTTCTTTGGGCTTCATCTTCAGAAAATGCTCAATCAGTAGGGAGTGGTTCAGCTGATACGGAGCATAGGCCCCATACATATGTGGTTGAGACTGATAACTGCCTTGAGCTACCTCAGGATTCTACACTTGAGCCGGCATGACTGGTGTTTGAGGTGCGTGGGGTACCATGTTGCTTCCTCCTAGTACTATGCTAGCCTGTCCTGCTGGCATAGGTGTCGTATGTGCAGCTGGAAAAGCCATGCCTATAGCAACCTGCATATTGGATTGCACCTACTGTATTTGCTGCAGTTGTTGTGCCAAGTTCATTACCACTGTAGCCAGATCTGTAGGTGGGACTGACAAGTTTGTAGGACTTACCTAGCCACTAGCCACTGGCGGTGCCATATTTAGATTCTCTTGTGCTTCATGATTTACATGGCTGTCTTCCTCCACAGGTGGTGGTGGTGGAATTGGGTTACAACCTCATCTGGTCACCCTTCGCCCAACCATTTCTTGTTCTGGTGGTGGTAGTGTCTGAAAACAATCATAGCACATGTGAGGCAATCAATATAAGTTGTTCTCAAGTCAAAAATCCAACTAATCAATATAAATTCTAATTTTTCAGATCATTCTGAAAAAATACTGTATTTTCCATCGTAGGGTCGATGGTAGGGTCGGCCCTTATGCGACCCTAGGTTATGTGACCCTGAGAACACTGTCAGCTCACCGAGAGCTTAGGGTCGATCGTGGGGTCGGTATATGTCCGACCCTAGGTCCGACCCATGGTTCTCTGTCAGATCACCTAGAGCCTAGGGTCGATGGTAGGGTCTGACGTAGGGTCGCACATTTTGGTAGAATTCTGCGATCCTATGATCAAAATTAGGTTTTTAAGCCCGATTTTGGATTCGGTTCCCATTCCTTCTCTTTTCTTCCAACTCAACTCGTTTCCCTGAGTTGCTACAGTATCGACCCCTTGTGTTTGGTGATCATTCCTTCCGTTCGCGATTTTCACTCCTTCCCTTCAGATATGCTCTCTACTATTTCATATTTTTAAACTTTCCAAACTAGGTTTTCCGCCCATTACATCGTTTTCTTCAAATTAAACTTTTTCCAATCGTAAAAATTTAATTTTTATTGGGGGCTTTTGCTATTGGTCACCCAATGGACAAAAACCCTAAAAAATATTTGAGTTTCATTGGTTGGTTATCGAAAAACTTGAAATTTTCCATTTTTGACCTAATTTTCAAGATTTTTTGAATTTATTGAAATTTCTTCAAATTCGATCTTTCTTGTCACACCCCAATTCTACACCGTTTAGAACGGTGTGATGAACCGCTAATAAACCAATGGTTCAACCAGGATCTCTAATAGGCTGTGTCCATGTAAACTAAATCACACACATCCACAACCATAATCAGAATAAATACACAATAACGAAAGTCTTAATAATAAATGAACTGAGGAATCTAACTGTGATAATCATAAATAAAGTATCAAATTATGTTGTATCAACTGAGACATAAATAAATAAAATATCAATTACATTTCCTTAATAATTCAAATGAAAATCTAATCGAAAACGCATGCGTTGCACTCGCATGAGGGGTCATGCGTTTCCACTAACTCTTTAGCTTCCATTGCAGCGGCGTGCCCATACATAGAAGTATTCATATAGTCCTCCACCGTGGTACCTACATCATCAACTAAAAATATTCGACGTTGAAAGGGTGAGCACGCATCACGGCTCAGTGAGCAAACAAAACAATGCAACAATCATATGCATGCATTCAATTCATATCTGTGGTCTAGTTTATAAGTTTGCAATTTGCTATAGAAAGGTTCGATGGCCGCCTCACCTCATACACGAGTGTGTGAATTCGCCCAATGAAAATGGCACTGTCGTCCCACATGCACCCACCATGGACAATATACACCCCATGAAAACAGCATGGCTATACCGGTTGCCCACACCAACACATAAGCCCCTGCTGGCGAGGGCTTGCAAACTGGGCTCGTAACTAACCAATCCTAATGTCAAATAGTGTATCGAAGGCCTCACCCCAGCATCCCTCAATACATCCATAGAGATAGAGCTAAGGCCCCCCGACAGAGTCGAAGACTACACGGTCCGAGACCACCTCCCCTGATACTCTACGACGTAATAGTTCTGCTAAGGTAATGGCGATACAACGATGTCAGTAGACATGACTTGAGTAGAACCATGGCACAATATACACCCCATGAAAATGGCATGGCTGTACCGGTTGATACCATCCCCTACCCGCACCATATACACTAACCACATACATACATTCACATGCCTATTCCTAGCATCATCATCATCATCATGTTATAAATAAACAGAACCAAATATGCATGAACAGTAATAGCAGGAATATTGGATGACATATTGAATGCACATACAAGCATACACGCATAGAATCAGTCATGGTATTGGACTCAAGAAATAAAAATAGTTTATTATTAGCCAATTAGTTTAGGTCTTGTTCCCTCACCTTTGCTTGAGTATTGATCCTCTTTCAAGCTTTAAAACCACTTTTATATCAATAGAAAAACCTAACAAGTTGATAGATTTTGGTTAGAAGTCATTCCGACAATTTTAGGCTTATTTTTAAGCACGGGTCGCAGGGTGGGTCACAGGTAGGGTAGCAGTATACATCCACCCCCAGGGTAGGGTTGATGCCAGGGTCGGATGTTCCATCGACCCTGGGTGCGACCACCCCTATTCTGAACTTCCCGAATACTGGGGATTTTCATTCTACAGTCCATTCTTTTATGTTTGGGTCCTATGGCTTACTTTCATAATCCATTCTAGGCTTGTTCTATGGCTTAGAACACTAGGTTTCTTCCTTACCTTGTCTACCATGATTTCTCCATGGATTTCATCGAAATCTTCCCATGGGTGTATGATTTGGGTTTCTCCTAGACCATACTCTCTTCATGAACTATTCTAAGGTCTTAGACTATCAAATAGAAAGCTTGCCCATACCTTAGGTTTGCTAAGATTCAGAGATTTCTCTGAATTCTTCAAGTAGGTCTTCTTCTCTAACTTTCCTTCTCTTCTTCTTCTCTTCTCTTTCTCTCACTCTCAATTAGGGTTTCAAAAGGAGTGAAAGAGGCTTAGGGACATCCTATTTATGGAGTAGAATCTCCAAAAATAAGTCCCATTGAGATTAAGAAGGAATCCCACTGAAATTTGGAAAGTTTCTTATTTGCGGTTTCTGTCGGCAAACAGGGGGTCGATGAGGGGGTCAGAGATCCCGTCGACCATCAGTTCCTAAGTTGTACGACCCCCAGTGAAAAATCAGAGGTTTGACTTCTATGTGAGGGGGGGTCGACCCTGCTGGTCTGGGTATGCGACCCTACCCTCATTTTGACTTTTTTGGGTCAGTTTAGTACCTGGTTTCGCCATTTCCTTCACGCACTTGGTCCATTTGGCTCGACCATGATGGGTAGACCTGGTACAAGGTGGTAAGACCGGTTAGTTCGATACGAGTCTTACATTTCTAGATTAAATTTCTTACTGTATGAACCTTGCAGGATAGTTTGGAACCTATGTAAGTTCTCCTGCCCAATTGTTTGGGTGAAAAGTGAGGCTTTTGGCCAAATCATGCCGTTATAATGCCGAAATTTTGAGTTTTTCACCATTACTAATATCTTGTTTGTTCTTCTGTGTCTTGACAGATAGTATGGTTCGTACCAATGTTCCTAGGGCTCATGACCCTGTTCGCTTCCTCTCCAACGAGGCAGAAGCTTAGTATGCTCGCTACGAGCGTATGAAAGTAGAAGAGGGTCACTGTGTGAACTTGGCTAGTCTAGCCTTGTTCAATATGGAGGGGGCATTTGGTGACATGGACTGGATTCCTGTGATCACCTATGAGGCTTGTACTCGTCCTGATTTGGTGAGGCAGTTCTATTGCAATCTCCAGGTAGTGGGGAATCACAATGACACAGAGAGGGGTAGGGAGCTCAGGATTACTACCTACGTCAAGGGGGTGGAGGTTTCATTTAACTGTCAGCAATTGGCTAATCTTTTGGGCATATCAAATGACATCCCTTTGGGGTACTGTGCTCCCAAGGAGCCCCAGTTCTTATCTTTGGAGATGCATGCTGAGATTGATAGTCAGCTCATCAGAGATGATCGCTGGGGGATGAAAGCGATCAACCTATGTCTAGAGCTTCGGGTGTACTGCAAAATTATCCAGCACAACCTGATACCCCAGAGTGGACATTATGAGAGGATCTCCCAGTTGACTTAGTATGTCCTCTACTGTATTTACACTAGGCAGCCTGTCTGCCTTCCTTATATTATTATCCGGATGATGATCAGCGCTACGCTTCCTAGTCAGTTGGGCAACCTATCCTATGGACGTCTGATCACTACACTGCTCACCCGCCTACATGTTGATTTAGTAGATGAGAGGATTCAGGAGAAGACCTTCTCATCGGATCTTGACTGGGAGGCATCTATAAGATGGGTATGCGGGATGCTCAGGTCAATGACGATGAAAGGAACTCTCTTCTCGTACTCGAGTAGAGGTAGCAGACGCCGTGGCGGCAGCAGCAGCAACAGGAGCAGGGGTCCGTGGGGATGATGCTGAGGATGAGGATCGTATGTACATGGATGTAGACTCCATACCTCCTCCATCACCTCTACATTCTACTGGAGCTGGTCCATCTCAGACTCTTTCACACATGGCTGGTCCTTCATGCCCATCCTTTGATGATATGATGGGACTACTATGCGAGATTAGAGAGGCTCAGCGCGTGACTGATCTGAGAGTAGGAGAGCTTCTAGATGCTCAGCGTGCATCCGATCAGCGGATGGCCGAGTTGACAGCTAGTCTCCAGAAGACCCAGACTCAGGTAGCCTGGTTGACTAGAGTGTATGCTGAGGACTAAGACAGAGATCACGAGGCACCTCCTCCTCTAGCACCTCCAGCTCCATGATGTATATTTTCTTTTTATCCTTCTTTGTCCTACAGAGTAACTGTCTGGATTGTGGACTGTACTCTGATTTGGATATGTATAAATGGGCTTTTTATTTGATGTACATGAAACATGTTTCTCCTTTTATATGTGCATTATTCTCTTTCTTAATTTTGTCTCAAACAACACAGGTGCTTATAGTGTGTTCTTATTGCAGCTTTTAAAATTTATCCTAACTCAGTTCAAAACTTTTGTGGAATTATACTGGTTTAATAGACAGGGCCTGAGAGCTCTGATGCCAAGTTGTCACACCCCAATTCTGTACTATTCAGAATGGTGTAATGAACCGCTAATAAACCAACGGTTCAACCAGGATCTTGAATAGACTGTGTCCATTTGCTTAAACCATACACATCCATAACCATAATCAGAGTAAATACACAATAGCGGAAGTCTTATATATTAAATGAACTGAGAGTCTAACTGTGATAAAGTAAATAATTTATCTAATTATCTCCAAAAGGACTAAGAGATAAATTAAAATAATTAAATCAATTACATTGTCTGTATAACTTAAACAAAATCTAATCGAAAACACAAGAGTTGCACTCGCATGACGAATCATGCGACTCCATCATAACTTCAGCGTCCATCGCCGTTGCATGTCCATACATTAGAGCATTTATATAATCTTCTATGGTGGTACCTGCATCATCAACTAAAAATATTCGACATCGAAAGGGTGAGCGCACATCACGGCTCAGTGAGCAAACAAAATAATGCAAACATATGCATGCATTCAATTCATATCTTTGGTCTGGTTCATAAGTTTACAATGTGCAATAAAAAGGATAGGTGGCCGCCGCACCTCTATACACGAATGTGGGGAATCTCCCAATGGATCAAACACCATTGCCGCCCCCACATGCACCCACCATGGAATAGAGATAGAGCTAAAGTGCTTAGGACCGCACAGCATCACACTTCCCCTGATGCTCTACCCATACCAACACGTAAGCCCCTGTTGGCGAGGGCTTACAAACTGGGCTCGCAACTAACCAATCCTAATATCAAATAGTGTATCCAAGGCCTCACCCCAGCATCCCTCAATACGTCCATAGAGATAGAGCTAAGGCCCCCCAGTAGAGTCAGAGACTACACGGTCCGAGACCACCTCCCCTGATGCCCTACGACGTAATAGTTCTGCTAAGATAATGACGATACGATGATGTTAGTGGACAAGACTTGAGTAGAGATAGAGCTAGAGTCTAGTGACCAGGATGAACCACAGTGTCACGTCCTCCCCTTGATGCCCCACTCGCATCAAGTACACTAACCACACACATACAATCACATGACTATTCCTAGCATCATCATCAACATCATATTATAAATAAACAAAAATTAAATATGCATTAACAATAATAACAGGAATATTGGATGACATGTGATATGCACATTACAATCATACAAGCATAGAATCATTCATGGTATTGGACTCAATAAATAAAAATAGTTTATTATTAGTCAATTAGTTTAGGTCTTGTTCCATCACCTTTGATTGAGTGTAGATCTTCGTTCAAGCTTTATGAATCACTTTTAAATCACTAGAAAGACCTAACAAGTCGATAGATTTTAATTAGAAATAATTCTAATAGATTTAGACTAACAGAAATTGTAGGGTCGCAGGTAGGGGTAGCACCTAGGGTAGTAGTTTCTGTGACCCTAGGGTGTAGGGTCGGACGTGGGGTCGGATACCATTCGACCCTACGTGCGACCACACCCTCTCTGAGACTTCCCGAGGGCATGTGGACGATCCTGTGGTCTCGTAGGGTCGGATATCATTCGACCTTACGTGCGACCACACGTATTATGAGTCAACCTTTTATTTTAAAGTCCATTCTTTCATCTTTTGATCTTTTGGCTTACTTTCATGGTCCATTCTATGATTGTTCGATGGATCAAAACTGCAAGTTATACACTATTCATTGTCCATAACAATTTTCTCCATGGAACCTCTTGGAACTTGTCCATGGATGGATGATTTGGGTTTCTCCTAATCCTATGTTCTTCATAACTATTCTAAGATCTCTTATTCAGGTAAGAAATTAGGTTCATACCTTTATTCAGAGGTTTCTCTAAACTTCCTCATCTTCCTTAGTTTATTCCTCAAGTTTTCTTCTCTTCTTCTCTTCCTTCTCTTTCTCTTTCTCTCACTCTCAATTAGGGTTCTAAAGGAGTGAAAGAGGCTAAGGGACGTCCTATTTATAGAGGAAAATCCTCCATAATAAGTCCCAATGAGTTTAGGAAAGATCCCTATTGAATTAGGAAAGTTTCTTAATTTCCAATTTCTGTTTGTCATCGTAGGGTCGGACGTAGGGTTGCAGGATCGACCCTACACCTTCTTAGTCATCCCACCCTATGACTAAAAGTCATGGGTTGGACTTCTGTTGAGGTGGGGTCGACCCTACCTGTTTAGGCATGCGACCCTACCCTCACATTTACTGTTTTTGGGTTAGACTCATACCTGGTCTTGTGATTTCTTCACGTACTTTGTCCACTTGGCTCGACCATGATAGGTAGACCTTGTACAAGGTGGTAAGACTGGTTAGTTCGATATGAGTCTTACAGCCTGTTTTTGGCAGTCAGTTCTATGAATTGACATGAAAATTGAAAACTAGTCTAGGACTGTTTAACCTACATGTACTCAACAGAAAATTATGTTTTGGTTCTTAGGACGTTCAGTCTAAAATGAAATAAGGCAATTTTCAGATGATGAACATTGGGAAAGGCTATTTCTTGTGAATTCTAAAGAAAGGTTTGATATTTTAAGAAAGGACGGAAAGATGTTTTATTACTTAAGTCCATCAGTACCAGTTTTTGATGATAATAGGTGGTATTAGGAATGTGAGGAAATATAAGGTAGAGCTGTTAACTATTAATGATAAGCTCAAGGATAAGTGAATATTTGTAGGTTCATTAAAACCTATGTAGGTGACATTTTAGACTTTTCACTTCCTCACAAGAACTGCATAGTCAAATCCTGGTGACCTATAGTACTCAAAAATATAATGAACCCCAAAAGTGAAAGAACTAAGGATAGAAGTTCAAAGAAAAAGAAAAAATATGAATGTCAATGTCATAGTGTATAATACATACCCAGACGAAGGCAAGTTGTAAAAGGGGTAGAGAAACCCATAGAAAGAAAAATATTTTTTCATGGAATAGTCAGAAACTTTATGACAAAGAATTAGATATTAAGAAACTACAAGATAAAATGGATCTAAGTAGAATAAAATTCTTGTAGAGTGACCCAGAAGGGACATGTAAAGAAAAATTTATATAGTTGGACAGGCTTAAGTGAAAAGGAATAAGGATTATGAAACTTCTGAGCAAGAAGGTGCAGTGTCACACCCCAATTCCGGTTGAACCAGAAGTGTGAGTGAACCGTCATTGAACCAACAGTTCACACCAGGATCTCAATAAGACCGTATCCACTCATACAAACCATTGCACATAACCACAATCAGAATATAATAAATACAGCGAAAGTCTTAAATAAAATGAACTGAGTAATCTATTGATAAATTTAAATAAAATATTTAATTATTTAAATTCCCAAAACTTAAATAAATATTGTTACATCACTGTATTTTCAACCAAAAATAAGTAGAATAAATTAAAATCAAATCCTAAAGGTACACACAGAAAGGGCACTCGCATGAAGCGTCATGCTCGTCCTCTCCTGCTTGCACGTCCAGGGCAGTCATGCCTCCATACACTTGAGCGTCTACGTAATCCTCCACTGTATAACCTGCATCAACATCTAAAAACATGTATATATACAAGGGTGAGCTCACAACTTAGCTCAGTAAGGCAATCAGACAATGCACAAACATATGCATGAGTAACATTCACATTATGGTCTGGTTTTAAGTTTGCAATGTGCTATAGAAAGGATTGGCGGCCACCGCACCTCTATACACGAGTGTGTGAAGTCGCCCAATGGATCAAATACCACTTTCGTCCCACATGCATCCTATCATGGAATAGAGATAGAAGTAAGACGTCCGGATCAAACACCGCTAACACCTCCCCTGATACTCTACCCATACCAACACGTAAGCCCCTATTGGCGAGGGCTTGCAAACTGGGCTCGCAACTAACCAATCCTACATGTCATCACAGTAGGCCTTGTCCCAGCGCAGCTCCCTACGGCATAGAGATAGAGCTAGAGTCTAGTGGCCAGGTCGGAGACCACAGTGCCACTTCCTCCCCCTGATACCCTACCCGCACCAAGCATGCTAAGACAGAATGATACGAAAGGTGCTAGTGTGAGGAATGATCCCAGACCTCTAGTCCTTCCCATTCCATACACCAACGAAAACAATCACATGCCTAACAGTCACAACCTAGCATAGCAAGTATGCATGAACAATAATAATAACTGAAAGTAAAGGATGACATGCGAGAATGCACAATTATCACTCCATAGAATCATATTATTAACAACGGTTTACTGTTTATTAAATTATTAGGGTTTATGTCCGATTCCCTTACCTAACGCTTGTTTGATAGCTTGCTCTACGTCACAAGGTCTAAACGTGCTATCACAAGGTCCTACACGATATTAGGGTTTAGTTAGAATAGTTTTCTTAGGGTTTACATTGGTCGGAAAACCAACAAAATCAAAACACTCTTCACAGAGCAGACCGGTCACAGGTACCGGTAGCAGCTTTGTGGGGAAAACCTACGATCGGTATGGTCAGCCGGTCCCCACAGACCAGTCCCCAGGAGGTACCGATCGCAGTACATGTCGCATGGGGTGCAACCGATATGATCGACCGGTATGTCTTCGGAAGACCATACGTCCGGTTTTTTGACTTTTGTCGATCGTCTCATAATGATCCTAGGATTTCTCCTACACATTCTAGGTCTGAGCATTGAGTTAGAGTTGTTTCCAACTCCATTCAAGTCCTAGCCTCGATGATCTTCGACTTAGAACTTGAATCTAGGGTTTACCATTAATTTAGGGTTTGATGGTAAAATAGGGTTTAGATCAATACCTGCTTTGCATGGTATTGATCCAAGCAAACTAACCATCCTAGAGTCATAATGTAAAAGAAGATTTAAGCACTTACCGTCGACTTGCGATAAGGTGTTATTCGTCGAGCGGCAATGGCGGCTCTTCCTTCTCCTTCCTAGCTTTTCCTCCTTCTTCAATCTCTTTCTCCTCTCTAGGGTTGGTGAAGATCAATGAAAGAGGTTTTAGGAGGTTTAGAGGGGTTTATATAGGCTAGGTTTAGGTTTAGGAAGCCTCTTAGCATTAGGAAAGTCCTTCGGTTTGAAATTTAGAAAGTGGGACCCGTAGAGATCCGTTTCTGGATCTTAGTGGTCTGCTACGCAGGCTATACCAATCGACCATCGACCGATACCATAGACTGGTACCATCGACCGGTATGAGGTTTTTCATACTTGAATTGGTCCGATTGGTCTGATTTCATACCTGGTTGTCATTCGCTCGTTCCGTCTGGTCCAGTGATGATTGGAAGACCTGTTACGATATGAAACAAGATTTAAATTGGGTTCATAGTGTACGGGTCTTACATGCAGTATATTGGATACTTAAGCATTAATCGTAGTCTGAACCCATAGAAGTATAAAAATCTTTAATTTATTCTATCTTTAGAAGTTAAACTGTATATTGTAATCTTCCACCCAGGTAATAAGGGTTTAGGACTGTTGTCCAAAGAAAGATTGGAAAGAATAATAAACTCCCCTTCCAAGGTTTATTATATGTATATATGTGAGAATTAATTAAAAGAGAAGATAACAAGATTAAGTAAGTGAAGGTTATTCACATCAAGGATTTATTGGACTTGGTGGACATTGAGATTTCATCTAGGACTTCTTGTCACAGTTTAGTCTATGGGTGTTTTTTCAAATAATGAAAATTAAGATGGAAAATTTTTATTAAAGGAACTAAGACTATTAGATCTGAATGAGAGAGTTATGTATTATGGGAGATCATGTGATACTGGTCTATTCCTGATAAATTTGAATAAGTGTTTGTAAAATCTTGAGAATGTATTAATCCTATAAGGAAAGAATTGATATTGCAGCCTATATTATTAATAGAGTGCTAGTTAGTCAGTTCCAGTTTAAGTTATCCTCTTATTTAAAACTGTAGAACTAACATGGTTTCATAACACTCGTGAGAGAGTGATTATTTTGGACATTGAGTTGTCATTTTATGGGATGTCAAAATTGTCACACCCCAATTCCGCACTGTTCAGAATGGTGTGATGAACCGCTAGCAAACCAACGGTTCAACCAGGATTTCGAGTAGGCTATATCCATTTTATCTAAACTCCCATACATCCATAATCATAATCAGAGTAAATACACAATAGCGGAAGTCTAATAAATAAATGAACTGAGAATCTACTGTGATATTAATATTTAAATAGCAAATTATTTTGTATCAACTGAGACATAAATAAAAATCAAATACATGTCTTTATTAAATTCAAATAAAGAAACCTAAGAAAATATCTAATCGAATACACATGAGTTGCACTCACAAGAGGAGTCATGTGTATCTACTTCAGCTTTAGCTTCCATCGCCGCTACGTTCCCGTATGCTGGAGCTTTCATATAATCTTCAACGGTATAACCTGCATCATCAACTAAAAATATTCGATGTCGAGGGGGTGAGCACACATCACGGCTCAGTGAGTAGACAAAACAATGCAACAGTACATATGCATGCAATCAATTCATATCTTTGGTCTGATTTATAGTTTGCAATGCGCAATAGAAAGGTTGGGTGGTCAAAGGTTAACGTTTATTGACCCCGCCTCTATACACAGGGTGTGGAAGTCCACCCGAAGGTTAACGTTTATCGTCGTCCCCATCCACCCTAATCATGAACATTATATAACAAAGGTTAACGTTTATTGCTATATAGTGCCATACCAACACGTAAGTCCCTGTTAGCGAGGGCTTACAAACTGGGCTCGCAACTAATCAATCCTAATGCCAAACAGTGTATCCAAGGCCTCTCCCCAGCATCCTTTAGAATGTCCATAGAGATAGAGCTAAGGCCCCCCGGTAGAGTCAGAGACTACAAGGACCGAGACCACCTCTACTGATACTTTACGACATAATAGTTCTGCTAAAGTAATGGTGATACGACGATGCTAATGCACAAGACTTGAGTTAGAGATAGAGCTAAAGTGCTGAGACCCGCCAAAGGTTAACGTTTATTGACGTTCTCATCACACCTCCCCTGATACTCACTCGCATCAAGTACACCAACCACACACATACAATCACATGCTTATTCCTATCATCATCATCATCATCATCATGTTGTAAACAATAAAGTAAATATGCATGAACAAATAATAGAAATATTGGATGACATGTTGTATGCACATTACAAACATATTTGCATAGAATCAAGCATGGCATTGGACTCAAGAAAATGGAAAATAGTTTGTTATTAACCAATTAGTTTAGAGTTCTGTTTCCTCACCTTAGCTTGCTAATAAATACTTTTCCAAGCTCTATAATCACCTTTATATTGTTATTGTATTGCTAGAAGACCTAACACAGTCGATAGAATTTAATTAGAATTAATTCTGAATTTAAAAACCATTCTGTTAACTGAGGGTCGGAGGTAGGGTCGGAGTCATGATCGACCCTGGGTGCGACCCTTCCCAAACTCTGAACTTCCCGAACACTGAGGGTCGATAGTTAGGATCACCTAGGGTCGGATGGTCATCGACCCTCGGTGCGACCCTTGGTGTACTTTGGTCAATTTCCCTCTTTTAGTCTATTCTTCGTGCTTGGGATCCTATGGCTTGCTCCTACATTCCATTCTACATTCATTCCATGGTCTGAAACCATGAATCATCCACCTAAAATAGCTTTCATACATTCTTTTATGGTTTCCCATGAAAACCTAACCATGGGTTGATGGTTTGGGTTTCTCCGAGATCACACTCTCATCAATATCTAACCTAAGGTCTGTAGAAACTCATGGAATTAGTATCCATACCTGAGAAGAATACTCCTTCTCTGCAACTCTTCTCTTTTGGCTAAATTCTCTTCCTTGCTTATCTTCTTCCTCTTTTCCTTCTCTTCTCTTTCTCCCAATTCAATTAGGGTTGTGAAAGGAGTGAAAGAGACTTAGGGACGTCCTTTAAATAGAGTAGGAACATCCTAAAATAAGTCCCTTTGAGATTAGGAAAGAATCCAAATCGAAAATCTGAAAATTTCTTAATTTCAGTTTTGGTTCCAACTGAGGGTCGATGGGAGGGTCGATGATCCCGTCGACCCTAGGTTCTCTAAGTTGTCCGACCCTCCCTTCAAAACTGAGGGTCTGACCTTCTGTTTTGGGGGGATCCGACCCTACTTGGCTGGGTATGCAACCCTCCCCTTAAATTAAGTGTTTTTGGGTCGATTTGATACCTGGGATCTCAATCTCCTTCACGCCCTTGGTCCATTTGACTCGACCATGATAGGTAAACCTGGTTCAAGGTGGTAAGACCGGGTTAGATTGACACGGGTCTTACAACTCCCCCCTACTTATAAAAATTTCATCCTCGAAATTTTCGTACCTTCTAAATCAAATAAGTGAGGGTATTGCTTTCGCATAGCATTTTCTTCTTCCCATGTAATTTCTTCTATGTCTGTACTTTTCCATGTGACCTTAACATAATAGATATCTCGGTTGCGTAGACGTTGAACCTTTCGGCTGGTGATTTCTGTTGGTGATACTTCGAATGTCAAATCATTAGTCAAATCCAGTAAATCTACTGTCAACACGTGCGTTGGATCCTTTACATACTTCTTCAATAGGAAAATGTGAAATACGTCATGCACACTTGACATAGAAGGTGGTAGTGCTAACTGATAAGCCACTTTACCATACTTAGCTAGAATTTCATACGGCCCGATATATCATGGACTTAGTTTCTCTTTCTGTCCGAACCTTTTCAATCCTCGCATAGGCGATACCTTCAAAAATACTTTATCACCTACAGCGAACTCCAGATCTCTGCGTCGAGTATCTGCATATTGCTTCTGACGGTTCTGAGCCGTTCTCACTCTTTCCTTGATAATGTCGACCACTCGGCAAGTCTCTTCAATAAATTCCAGCCCAATAATACTACGTTCACCAACTTCATTCCAAAATAAAGGAGTTCGACACTTCCTGCCATACAGTGCTTCATAAGGTGACATCTGTATAGTAGCCTGATAGCTATTGTTATAAGCGAACTCGATCAATGGTAAATTTTCATCCCATGATCCTTTGAAATCAATTACACATGCTCGTAGCATATCTTCTAGAATCTGAATTGTACGTTCTGACTGTCCGTCTGTCTGTGGGTGGAATGCAATACTGAACTTCAACATTGTACCCATAGCCTTTTACAATCCTTCCCAAAACTTAGAAGTAAATCGTGGATCTCTATCAGACACAATGCTTTCTGGAACACCATGTAACCGAACAATATTATCCACATACAGCTTTGCTAACCTTTCCAGTGTATACTGAGGTCGTATAGGTATGAAGCGAGCTGTTTTATTCAGGTGGTCCACAATCACCCAAACTACGTCAACTACTCGAGGAGTCAGTGGTAGTCCCGTGACGAAGTCCATAGTGATGCAGTCCCATTTCCATGTTGGTTCCGGTAATGGCTGTAACAGTCCGGCGGGTCTTTGTTGTTCAGCCTTTACCTTTTGAAAATTTAGGCATTGAGACACGAACTTGGCTACATCTGCTTTCATTCCCCTCCACCAATATAGTTTCTTTAGATCATGATACATTTTTGTACTTCCAGGATGTATCGAATAGATGGTGGTATGGGCTTCTTTCATCAGTCGGTGTCTAATGTTCATACTTTCTGTTTCAGGTACACATATTCTTCCTTTGTATCTCAGTACTCTCTCTTCGTCCAAGGTGAACTCAGGATTAGTCTTACCTTTCTCGATATCTTCTTATACTGTTCTCAGATAAGGATCTGATTTGATAGCTATCTTCACTTCATCCATTATGTCCAGTATAATTTTCAATGCAGCGAACATGTTTGAAAACTGATGAACAAACCCTTGGTTGGCTGACTCATCCGTTGCATCTATCACATATTGCTCATTGCCGTGATTGAATACCATTCCAGTAGTACACATTGCTGCAGTTGTGCTAACCTCTCCTTGCGATTTTATCATTGCTTTTCTGCTTAACGCATCCGCTACTACGTTCGCTTTTCCCGGATGATACTGGATATCACAATCATAGTCTTTCAATAGTTCCAGCCATCTTGTTTGTCTCATATTCAACTCCTTCTGATTAAGTAAATAAGTAAGACTTTTATGGTCCGACTTAATCAAAAATTTCTCTCTGTATAGATAATGTCTCCATATCTTGACAGCATGTACTACTGCCGCTAACTCTAAATCGTGGGTGGGGTAATTTTTCTCATGTATCTTCAATTGTCTCGAGGCATAAGAAATTACTTGCTCTCCTTGCATAAGCACACATCCTAGTCCCAGTCCCGACGCATCAGTGTATAAAGTAAATGTCTGTCCTGGAATGGGAATAGTTAAAATCGAAGCGGATATCAATCTGGTCTTCAATGTTTGGAAAGCTCTTCTCACATTTATCCGTCTACACAAACTTTTCACCTTTCTTAGTCAGACTACTGAGAGGTACAGCAATCCGAGAATAGTCTTCTACGAATCTTCGATAATAACCAGCGAGACCCAGAAAACTTTTAATTTATGAAACGCTCTTTGGTGCTTCCCACTTTACAATAGCATTGATCTTGCTGGGGTCCAATTTGATTCCTTTAGATGATACTACATGGCCTAGGAAGGCGACTTCACTTAGCCAAAACTCACACTTTGAAAATTTGGCATATAGCTTCTCTTTCCTTAAACGCTGTAGGGCGGCGTTTAGGTTCTTGATATGGGTTTCTTTGTCCTTGGAGTATACCAATATATCATCAATAAATACTATAATTGACGTATCCAACATATCGTGGAAGACCCGGTTCATGAGTTCCATAAAAGTTGCGGGTGCGTTTGTTAATCCGAAGGACATGACCAAGAACTCATAATGTCCATATCTGGTCCTGAAAGCTGTCTTCGAAATATCACCTTCTTTAATCTTCAATTGATGATAGCCCGATCGAAGATCGATCTTAGAAAATACCTTTGCACCTTGCAACTGATCGAACAAGTCATCGATCCGAGGTAGTGGATATCGATTCTTGATTGTCAGTTTATTCAACTCCCGATAGTCGATGCATAATCGAACGCTACCATCCTTCTTCTTCGCGAATAACATCGGCACTCCCCATGGTGATATACTGGGTCGAATATAATCCTTGTCCAGCAGTTCCTGTAGTTGCACTTTCAGTTCCTTCAGTTCAGTAGGAGCCATTCTGTAAGGTGCTTTTGATACTGGTGCGGCTCCAGGTACAAGGTCTATCACAAACTCTGTGGCTCGGTCGGGTGGTAATCCTGGTAGTTCCTCCAGAAATACGTCAGGATAGTCCCGCATGACTTCAATATCTTCCATTTGTGGTGCTTCCTTGGTTAGGTCGACCACTGATACTAGACACCCGACTGCCCCCTTCTCAAGGCACTTCTTAGCCTTTAGTGCTGAGAGTATGAGCTTGCGTCTACGGGGAGGTTTGGTTCCCAAAAAATTAAATTTTGCTCCTTCTTTATCTTTAAATGTTAGCTTCTTTTCGGCGCATAATAGGTTTGCAAAATGCCGAGCTAACCAGTCTATTCCCAAGATGACGTCAAAGTCTGCCATCTCAAGTTGTATCAAGGTTGCATCTAAGGTTTTCTCGCCAATGAGAACTGGACATGGTCCATAACTTTTCTCTAATTCCATTTCTAACCCCATCGGTGACCGTACGAGTAATTTATAGTCTAATGTTGTAATGGGTAAGTTTATCTTCTTTCCAAATGACACAGATATAAAGGAATGAGTAGCTCCTGAATCAAAGAGTACTCTGGCGGATACGCCATTTATAGGTACGATACCTGTGATTTATTTTATTTAGTCTACATGCTCATACAATGTAATTACAACTTTAAAAAGTTTCCGTCATACCTGTGACCACATCGGGTGATGCGGCAGCATCCTCGGATGTAACAACATATACCTGTCCCGGATGGAACTGTTTCTTGGGCTTAGGGCACTCCCTTGCCATATGTCCCGGTTGGTTACAATTATAACACTTCGGGCTTTCAGAATTTAGCTTTGGCTGAAGTTGAGCTACTGGAGTAGTCTTGGTTGCAACTGTAAAATTCTGAGGGCGGAAAGGCTTATATGTCTTGTTATTGCCTCCGTTGTAAGAATTTCCAGCTGGCTTTTTGATACCCCGGTTGTGTGTGAAATAACTCTCCTTCTGGCTCGATTCAATAACCCGAGCTATTTGGACAGCTTCACTATAAATCTTCTTTTCTAAGCCCAGAACGTGCTCTCTGATGCTTCCTCTCAGTCCCGTGACGAACCTACGGGTTTTGGTGTCTTCTTCCTACATACTAAGTGGTGCGAAGAAAAACAGCTCTTCATAACGCTGTTGATATGCATCCACTGACATCTGTCGCTAATATAGACTCAGGAACTCCTTCTCCGTAGAATCTCTGAAGCTTCGTGGAAAATATTTCTCAAAGAAAGCTTCTTTATAAACAGCCCAAGTCAGTTGGGCGTACTTGGTCAATAAGTAAGCCCTGACTGATTTCCACCAATGATGTGTGTCACCCTTTAGCATGAAGGTGGCACATAATACTTTTTCTTCCTCTGTAATAGTCATCATGAGGAAATTTCTCTCCATCTCGTCTATCCAGTGTGCTGGCCATAATGGATCAGACGGTTTGCCGTTAAATTCCCTGGGCTTCATCTTTAAAAACCTCTCAACCAGTCGAGAGTGATCCATCTGATTTTGGGTGTATGCCCCAAACATAGGGGGTGGATACTGATAATTAACATGAGCTGCTTCCGGACCAGGTACTGGAATTTGTGCAGCAGGTTGTTGAGGTGTCTGAGATGCTAGGTGGTTACCCACTGGTACTACACTGGCTTGTCCCGTCTGCATGGGTGTAGCATGAGCAGCCTGGAACATGATTCCCATTGCAACCAGCATTTGAGCCTGTGCGTGTTGCATCTATTGCAGCTGTTGAGCTAGGTTCATAACTACGGTTGCTAGTTCCGGTGGTGGAGGTGGCAAATTTATAGGATTTGCTTGATCTGGATTTCCTGAGACATGTATATTCTCCTGGCTAGTTTCCTCCACAGGTGGTGGTGGTGGAACTGCATTTCGGCTCTGTCTGGTTACTCTTCTTCCAGATATATTTTCCTTCTGAGATGGGTGGTGCCTGAAAATCATCCAAAATAAGTGAGAAATCATTGATACTCCATGTAGGCATGTTAACCGATGTAAACTTTCAAATTTCAATTCATTTTATGAAAAAAATACTGTCTTTTCTATGCAGGGTTGATGGTGAGGGTCGATGGTATGTCCGACCCTTAGTATCCGACCCTGGGAATAACCTGTTCTTCCCGAGAGCTGAGGGTCGATGTGAGGGTCGATGGGTGTCCGACCCTCAGTTCCGACCCTTAGTTTTCTGTCTGATTCCCGAGAGCCAAGGGTCGATGGGAGGGTCGATCCGAGGGTCGATGGTTCTGGTCGAATTGTCCGACCCTCAGACCAAAAATCAGATTTTTAAGATCCGGTTTTGGGTCATTTCTTATTATTTCCCTCCCGTTTCGACTCGTCTCTCCCCTCTGAGTTGCTATAGTGCCACTCCACTGTTTTTGGTCGGTTTGAGTCTGGGTTTCGACGTCCGCGTCATCCATACAGGTATGTTCTCCCATTTTTACCTGTTTTTAGGTTTTCTTTTCTAGGTTTTTGTCCATTTAACTTGTATTTTTCAAATTAAACTTTTTCCAACCGTAAAAATTAGATTTTTATTGAGGGCTTTTATTATTGGTGTCTCAAGGAACGAAAGCCCTCAAAAATTTTTGAGTTTCATCGATTGGTTATCGAGAAACTTGGATTTTTGCTCGTTTGCCCTAATTTGTCGAAATTTTTCGATTTCTTGAAATTTCTTTAAATTGGTCTTCGTTAGTTCCAATTTCCTACTGTGTGAGTGTCGTAGGCTATGTTGGAATCTTCGTAAGTCCTCCTGCCCGCGTGTACGGGTGAAAAGTGAGGTTTTTTGCCAATTTACGTCGTTAAAATGTTAAATTTTGGATTTTTATCCTATTAACTCCTTGTCTCCCTTTCTCTTTCTTATCTGCAGATACCATGGCTCGTACCAAGATACCCAGAGTTTGTGATCCGCTTCGCTTCCGCTCCAATGAAGCCAAGGCACAGTATGCCGACTATGCTCGTAAGAAAGTGAAGGGTGGTCGTATGGTGAACTTGGCTGAGCTAGCCTTGTTCAACGTAGAGAGAGCATTTGGTGATATGGGGTGGCTCCCTGTCATCACTTACGACGCGTGCACATGTCCGGATTTGGTGCGCCAGTTCTATTGTAATCTTCAGGTGGTGGGGAATTACAATGACGTTGAGCGTGGTCAAGAGTTGCGCATCACCAGCTATGTTAAAGGGGTGCACATTTCCTTGGACTATCGGCAACTGGCCGATCTACTGGGCATACCCTATGATGGTGCCATGGTGTATTGTGCACCTGGAGAGCCCCAGTTTGTTTCCATGGAGATGAGGGCAGAGATCGACAATCAGCTGCTACGACCTGATCGCTGGCAGATGAGAGCTTGTTACATGCGTCCAGCTCCATGGGTCTTCTGCAAGATTATCCAGCATAATCTGATTCCGCAAAGTGGGCACTATGAGAGGGTTTCTCAGCTGACCCAAGACAGCCAGTTTGCCTTCCCTACATCATTATGCGTACCATGATTAGTGCTACATTGTCCGGTCATAGGGGTAATCTACCCTATGGACGTATGATTACTATTATACTGACCCGCCTGGGGGTTGACTTAGTAGATGAGAAGATTCAGGAGAAGACCTTCTCGTCGCCTCTAGATTGGGAGGCTATCTGCAAGATGGGTATGCGGGATGCCCAAGTCAGTGATGAGGAGAGGAACGAGATGGTACGCCCTCACACTCGCATTGAGATGGCTGACGTTGAGGCCGCTGCTGTCGCTGCTAGAGCTCATGTGGATCCTGTCGATGATGACGATCGTATGTATATGGATGTCGACTCGATACCACTGCCTTCACCTACGCATGCGGCTGGAGTTGGTACATCTTCTGCGGCGGATCCTGTACCTGAGACTGGTCCTTCTCATGCGGCTGGTCCTTCACGCCCACCTCCTGACCTGATGGAGATGTTGCAGGAGATCAGGGAGGCTCAACGCAGATCTGATATGAGGATGGAGGAGTTGCTAGACGCTCAGCGTGTGAGAGTGGATGAGCTGTTAGCCGCCCAGCACATATCAGACACACGGATGGGAGAGCTCATAGAGGTTCAGCGTGCGACTGATCAGAGGGTAGCCGATCTCATAGCTAGTCTACAGACAACCCAGACTCAGATAGCCTGGTTGACTAGAGTCTATGCTGAGGACTATGACAGAGATCGTGAGGCCCCGCCTCCTCCTTCACCTCCAGCTTCTTGATTGTACTTTATTTTCCTTGTACTACAGAGTAACTTTTCGGGTTGTGGACTGTACTCTGCTTTAGTTATGTATATACGTTTTGTTCTCTCTCTCATTGTATGTAACTTGTTTCCCCTTTAATAGATGCATTATTTTCTTTTTAAATTTGTTCTCAACCATCACTGGTGCTTATAGTGTGTTAATATTATGGTTTTTACTTTTATCCTATCTCAGTTCATAATTGTCTCGAATGTATGTTAGTTCAGCGGACAAGGCCTAGGATGCTCTGATACCAAGTTGTCACACCCCAATTCCGTACTGTTCAGAATGGTGTAATGAACCGCTAGCTAACCAATGGATCAATCAGGATCTCGAGTAGGCTATACGTCACACCCTAATTCTGTACTATTCAGAATGATGTGATGAACCGTAATAAACCAACGGTTCAACCAGGATCTCGAGTAGGCTATCCCCGCGTTATCTAAACTTACACACATCTGTAATCATAATCAGAGTAAATACACAATAGTGGAAATATTATAAATAAATGAACTGAGAATCTATGTGATATTAAAATTTAAATAACAATTTATTCTGTTTCAACTGAGACATAAATATTTAAATACCAAATACATGTCGTAATAAATCCAAATAAAGAAACCTATAAAATATCTAATCAAATACACACGAGTTGCACTCGCAAGAGGAGTCGTGTGTATCCACTTCAGCTCCAGCTTCTATCGCCGCTACATTCCTGTACGCAGACGCATTCATATAATCTTCAACGGTATAACCTGCATCATCAACTAAAAATATTCGACATCGAGGGGTGAGCACACATCACGGCTCAGTGAGTAGCCAAAACAATGCAACAGTACATATGCATGCAATCAATTTATATCTTTGGTCCGGTTTAAAGTTTACAATATGCAATAGAAAGGTTTAGGTAGCCAAAGGTCGCGTTTATTGACCCCGCCTCTATACACAAGTGTGTGACATCACCCGAAGATCACGTTTATCGTCGACTCACATGCACCCAACCATGAACAGTATATAACAAAGGTTAACGTTTATTGCTATATATTGCCATACCAACACGTAAGCCCCTGTTAGCGAGGGCTACAAACTGGGCTCGCAACTAATCAATCCTAATGCCAAAAATTGTATCCAAGGCCTCACCCCAGCATCCCTCAGAATGTCCATAGAGATAGAGCTAAGGCCCCCCGGTAGAGTCAGAGACTACAAGGACCGAGACCACCTACCCTGATACCCTACAACATAATAGTTCTGCTAAAGTAATGGCGATACGACGATGCTAATGCATAAGACTTGAGTTAGAGATAGAGAGAAAGTGCTGAGACCCACCAAAGGTTAACATTTATTGGCGTCCTCATCACACCTCCCCTGATACTCGCTCGCATCAAGTACACCAACCACACACATACAAGCACATGCCTATTCCTATCATCATCATCATCATCATCATGTTATAAACAATAAAGTAAATATGCATGGACAAGTAATAGAAATATTGGATGGCATGCTGTATGCACATTACAAACATATTCGCATAGAATCAAGCATGGCATAGGACTCAAGAAATAGAAAAACAGTTTTGTTATTAACCAATTAGTTTGGAGTTCTGGTTCCTCACCTTAGCTTGCTAATAGATACTTTTCCAAGCTTTAGAATCACCTTTACAATGTTATTATATTGCTAGAAGACCTAACAAAGCCGATAGAATTTAATTAGAATTAATTCTAAATTTAAAAACCATTCTGTTAACTGAGGGTCGGAGGTAGGGTCGGAGTCCTGATCGACCCTCGGTGCGACCCTCCCCAAACTCTGAACTTCCCGAATACTGAGGGTCGATGGTCAGAATCACCTAGGGTCGGATGGTCATCGACCCTCGGTGCGACCCTCGGTGCACTTTGGTCCAATACCCTCTTTTTAATCCATTCTTCGTGTTTGGGTCCTATGGCTTGTTTCTACATTCCATTCAACATTCATTCCATGGTCTAGAACCATGAATCATCCACCTAAATAGCTTTCATGCATTCTTCTATGGTTTTCCATGAAAACCTAACCATGGGTTGATGGTTTGGGTTTCTCCGAGATCACACTCTCATCAATAGTTAACCTAAGGTCTGTAGAAACTCATGGAATTAGTATCCATACCTGAGAAGAAAAATCCTTCTCTGCAACTCTTCTCTTTTGGCTTAATTCTCTTCCTTGTTTCTCTTCTTCTTCTTTTCCTTCTCTTCTCTTTCTCTCAATTCAATTAGGGTTGTGAAAGGAGTGAAAGCGGCTTAGAAATGTCCTTTAAATAGAGTAGGAACATCCTAAAATAAGTCCCTTTGAGATTAGGAAAGAATCCCAATCGAAAATTAGGAAATTTCCTAATTCTATTTCCTACGATAACCGAGGGTCGATGGGAGGGTCGATGTTCCCGTCGACCCTAGGGTTCTAAGCTGTCCGACCCTCCCTTCAAAACTGAGGGTCTGACTTACTGTTTTGGGAGGGCCGACCCTGCTTAGCTGGGTATGCGACCCTCCCCCTATTTTAAGTGTTTTTGGGTCGATTTGATACCTGGGATCTCGATCTCCTTCACGCCCTTGGTCCATTTGGCTCGACCATGACGGGTAAACCTGGTTCAAGGTGGTAAGACCGGGTTAGATTGACACAGGTCTTACAACTCTCCCCAACTTATAAAAATTTTGTCCTCGAAATTATACGTACCTTCTGAATCAAATAAGTGAGGGTATTGCTTCCGCATAGCGTTTTCTTCTTCCCATGTAATCTCTTCCATGTCTCAACTTTTCCATGTGACCTTAACATAGTAGATATCTCTGTTGCGTAGACGTTGAACCTTTCGCCTTGTGATTTCTGTTGGTGTTACTTCAAATGTCAAATCATCAGTCAATTCCAGCAAATCCACTGTCAAAACATGCGTTGGGTCTTTGACATACTTCTTCAAGAGGGAAATGTGAAATACGTCATGCACACTTAACATAGATGGTGGTAGTGCTAACTGATAAGCCACTTGTCCACGCTTAGCTAGAATTTCATATGGCCCGACATATCTTGGACTTAGTTTCCCTTTCTGTCTGAACCTCTTCAATCCTCGCATAGGCGATACCTTCAAAAATAATTTATCACCTACGATGAACTCCAGATCTCTTCGTCGAGTGTCTGCATATTACTTCTGACGGTTCTGAGCTGTTCTCACTCTTTCCTTGATGATGTCGACCACTCAACAAGTCTCTTCAACAAATTCTGGTCCAACAATACTACGTTCCCCAACTTCATTCCAAAACAAGGGAGTTCGACACTTCCTGCCATACAGTGCTTCATAAGGTGACATCTGTATGGTAGCCTGATAGCTATTGTTATAAGCGAACTCGATCAATGGTAACTTTTCATCCCATGATCCTTTAAAATCAATTACACATGCTCGTAGCATATCTTCTAGAATCTGGATTGTACACTCCAACTGTCCATCTGTCTGTGGGTGGAATGCAGTACTGAACTTCAACGTTGTACCCATAACCTTTTG
This sequence comes from Protea cynaroides, assembly GCA_028583415.1. Classification (NCBI taxonomy): domain Eukaryota; kingdom Viridiplantae; phylum Streptophyta; class Magnoliopsida; order Proteales; family Proteaceae; genus Protea; species Protea cynaroides. The sequence continues at coordinate 5,621,536 of CM053268.1, read as the reverse complement.
CAATCCCTCCCAAAACTTGGAAGTAAATCGTGGATCTCTATCAGACACAATGCTTTCTGGAACACCATGTAACCGAACAATATTATCCACATACAGCTTTGCTAACCTTTCCAGTGTATACTGAGGTCGTATAGGTATGAAGCGAGCTGTTTTAGTCAGACGGTCCACAATCACCCAAACCGCATCAACTACTCGAGGAGTCAATGGTAGCCCTGTGACGAAGTCCATAGTGATACAGTCCCATTTCCATGCTGGTTTCGGTAATGGCTGCAACAGTCCTGTGGGTCTTTGTCGTTCAGCCTTTACCTTCTGACAATTTAGGCATTGGGACACGAACTTAGCTACATCTGCTTTCATCCCCCTCCACCAATATAGTTTCTTTAGGTCATGATACATTTTTTGTACTTCCAGGATGTATCGAATAGATGGTGGTGTGGGCTTCCTTCATCAGTCGGTGTCTGATGTCTGCACTTTCTGTTTCAGGTACACATATTCTTCCTTTGTATTTCAGTACCTTCTCGTCATCCAAGGTAAACTCAGGGTTGGTCCTACCTTTCTCAATATCTTCTTGTACTGTTCTCAGATAAGGATCTGCTTTGATAGCTATCTTCACTTCATCCACTATATCCAGTCTAATCTTCAATGCCACGAACATATTCAAAAACCGATGAATAAACCCTTGGTTGGCTGATCCATCCGTTGTATCTATCACATACTGCTCGTTGCCGTGATTGAATACCCTTCCGGTAGTACACATTGCTGCAGTCGTGCTAACTTCTCCATGCGATTTTATCATTGCTTTTCTGCTTAATGCATCCGCTACTACGTTTGCCTTTCCCGGATGATACTGGATATCACAATCATCGTCTTTCAATAGTTCCAGCCATCTTCTTTGTCTCATATTCAACTCCTTCTGATTAAATAAATAAGTAAGACTTTTATGGTCTGACTTAATCTGGAATTTCTCCCCGTATAGGTAATGTCTCCATATCTTGACAGCATGTACTACTACCGCTAACTCCAAATCATGGGTGGGGTAATTTTTCTCATGTATCTTCAATTGTCTCGAGGCATACGCAATTACTTGCTCTCCTTGCATAAGCACACATCCTAATCCCAATCCCGACGCATCAGTGTATAAGGTAAACGTCTGTCCTGGAATAGGAATAGTCAAAATCGGGGCAGATATCAATCTGGACTTCAATGTCTGGAAGCTCTTCTCACATTTATCCGTCCACACAAACTTTTCACCTTTCTTTGTCAAACTGGTGAGAGGTACGGCAATCCGAGAATAGTCTTCTACGAATCTCCGATAATAACCAGCTAGACCCAGAAAATTTTGGATTTCTGAAACGCTCTTTGGTGCTTCCCACTTTACAATAGTCTCGATCTTGCTAGGGTCCACTTTGATTCCTTCAGCGGATACTACATGGCCTAAGAAGGCGACTTCACTTAGCAAAACTCGCACTTTGAAAATTTGGCATATAACTTCTCTTTCCTTAAACACTGTAGGGCTGCGTTTAGGTTCTTGATATGGGTTTCCTTGTCCTTGGAGTATACCAATATAACATCAATAAATACTATAACCGACGTATCCAACATATCGTGGAAGACTCGGTTCATAAGTTCCATGAACGTTGTCGGTGCATTAGTTAATCCGAAAGACATAACCAAAAATTCATAATGTCCATATCTGGTCCTGAATACTGTCTTCGAAATATCACCTTCTTTAATCTTCAGCTGATGATAGCCTGATCGAAGGTCGATCTTAGAAAATACTTTCACTCCTTGTAACTGATCGAACAAGTCATCGATCCGAGGTAGTGGGTATTGATTCTTGATTGTCAGTTTATTCAACTCCTGATAGTCGATGCATAATCAAACGCTACCATCCTTCTTCTTTACGAACAACACCGGTGCCCCCCATGGAGATATACTGGGTCAAATATAACCCTTGTCTAGAAATTCTTGTAGTTGCACTTTTAATTCCTTCAGTTCCATAGGAGCCATTCTGTAAGGTGCTTTTGACACTGGTGCGGCTCCAGGTATAAGGTCTATCACAAACTCTGTGGCTCGGTCGGGTGGTAATCCAGGTAGTTCCTTCGAAAATACGTCAGGGTAGTCTCGCACGACGTCAATGTCTTCCATTCGTGGTGCTTCCTTGGTTAGGTCGACCACTGACACTAGATACCCGACTGCCCCCCCTTCTCAAGGCACTTCTTAGCCTTTAGTGCTGAAAGTATGAGCTTGCGTCTCCGGGGAAGCTTGGTTCCCGAGAAACTGAATTCTGCTCCTTCTTTGTCTTTGAACGTTAGCTTCTTTTCAGCACATAATAGATTTGTAGAATGCCGAGCTAACCAGTCCATTCCCAAGATGACATCAAAGTCTGCCATCTCAAGTTGTATCAAGGTTGCATCTAAGGTCTTCTCTCCAATGAGAACTGGACATGGTCCATAACCTTTCTCTAATTCCACTTCTAACCCCATCGGTGATCGTACAAGTAATTTGTAGTCTAATGTTTTGATGGGTAAATTTATCTTCTTTCCAAATGCCACAGATATAAAGGAATGAGTAGCTCCAGAATCAAAGAGTACTCTAGCGGGCATGCCATTTATAGGTACAATACCTGTGACTTATTTTACTTAGTCTACATGCTCATACAATGTAATTACAACTTTAAAAAAGTTTCAGTCATACCTGTGACCACATCGGGTGATGCAGCCGCATCCTCGAATGTAACAGCATATACCCGTCCCTGATGGAATTGCTTCTTGGGCTTAGGGCACTCTCTTGCCATATGTCCCGGTTGGTTGCAGTTAAAACACTTCGGGCTTTCAGAATTTGGCTTTGGCTGAGGTTGAGCTGCTGAAGTAGTCTTGGTTACAGCAGTAGAATTCTGAGGACGGAAAGGCTTATATGTCCTGTTATTGCTTCCGTTGTAAGAATTTCCAGCTGGCCTTTTGATGCATCTGTTCTGAGTAAAATAACTCTCCTTCTGGCTCGATTCGATAACTCGAGCAATCTGGACAGCTTCATTATAAATTCTCTTTTCTAAGCCCAGAACATGTTCTCTGATGTTTCCTCTCAGTCCCGTGACAAACCTACGGGTTTTGGTTTCTTCTTCTTGCATACTCAGTGGTGCGAAGAAAAACAGCTCTTCATAACGTTGTTGGTACGCATCCACTGACATCTGTCCCTGATAAAGACTCAGAAACTCCTTCTCCATCGAATCTCTGAAGCTCCGTGGAAAATATTTCTCAAAGAAGGCTTCTTTATATATAGCCCAAGTTAGTAGGGCGTGCTTGGTCAGTAGATATGCCTTCGTAGATTTCCACCAATGATGTGCGTCGCCCTTGAGCATGAAGGTGGCACATAATACTTTCTCTTCCTCTGTGATAGTCATCATGAGGAAATTTCTCTCCATCTCGTCTATCCAGTTGCTGGCCACAATGGATCAGACGGTTTGCCGTTGAATTCCTTGGGTTTCATCTTCAAGAATCTCTCCACTAGTCGAGAGTGGTCCAACTGATTTTGGGGATTTGCCCCAAACATATGGGGTGGATACTGGTAATTACCCTGAGCTGCTTCTGGAACCTGCACTGGAATTTGTGCAGCAGATTGTTGAGGTGTCTGAGGAGCTGGGTGGTTACCCACTGGTGCTGCACTGGCTTGTCCTGTGTGCATGGGTGCAGCCTGAGTGGCTTGAAACATAATGCCCATGGCAACTTGCATCTGAGCCTGTGCATGTTGCATCTGCTGCAGCTGTTGTGCCAGATTCATCACCACGGTTATTAGCTCTGGTGGTGGAGGTGGTAAATTTGTAGGGTTTGCCGGTTCTGAATTACCCGGTGCATAATTATTTTCCTGACTAGTCTTCTCCACGGGTGATGGTGGTGGAACTGCATTCCGGGTCTATCGGGTTACTCTATGTCCAGACATAATTCCCTTCTGTGATTGGTGGTGCCTGAAAATTATCAAAATAGGTGAGAAGTCATTTATACTTCATGTAGGCACGCTAACCGATAATCAATTCCAATTCTAGCTCATTTTATAAAAAAAATATTGTCTTTTCTATGCAGGGTCAATGGTGAGGGTCGATGGTATGTCCGACCCTTGGTATCCGACCCTGGGAATGACCTGTTCTTCCCGAGAGCTGAGGGTCGATGCGAGGGTCGATGGGTATCCGACCCTCAGTTCCGACCCTTAGTTTTCTGTCAGATTCCCGAGAGCCGAGGGTCGATGGGAGGGTCGATGGTTCTAGTCGAATTGTCCGACCCTCGGACTAAAAATCAGATTTTTAAGATCCGATTTTGAGTCATTTCCTATTATTTCTCCTCCGTTTCGACTCGTCTCTCCTCTCTGAGTTGCTACAGTGCTACTCCACTGTTTCTAATCTGTTTGACTCCGGGTTTCGACGTCCACGTCATCCATACAGGTATGTCCTCTCATTTTTACCTATTTTTAGGTTTTCTTTTCTAGGTTTTCATCCATTTAACTCATATTTTTCAAATTAAACTTTTTCCAACCGTAAAAATTCGATTTTTATTGGGGGCTTTTGTTATTGGTGTCTCAAGGAACGAAAGCCTTCAAAAATTTCTGAGTTTCATCGGTTGGTTATCGAGAAACTTGAATTTTTCCCCTTTTTGCCCTAATTTGTCGAATTTTTGATTTTTCTTGATTTTCTTCAAATTGGACATCGTCAGTTAAAATTTTCTACTGCATGTGGGTTGTAGGGTATGTTTAAACCTACGTAAGTTCTCATGCCCACTTGTATGGTGAGGAATGGGGCTTTATGGTCAACTTGTGTCGTTATCAAATCAATTTTGAATTTTTTTATCCTATTAACCCTTGTCTCCCTTCCTCTTTCTTATCTGCAGATACCATGGCTCATACCAAGATACCCAGAGTGCGTGATCCCCTTCGCTTCCGTTCTAATGAAGCCGAGGCACAGTATGCCGACTATGCCCGTAAGAAGGTGGAAGGTGGTCGTATGTTGAACTTGGCTGAGCTAGCCTTGTTCAGCATAGAGAGGGCATTTGGTGATATGGGGTGGCTCCCTGTCATCACCTACGATGCTTGCACATGTCCGGATTTGGTGCGCCAGTTCTATTGTAATCTCCAGGTGGTGGGGAATTACAATGACGTTGAGCATGGTAAGGAGTTGCGCATCACCAGTTACGTTAAAGGGGTGCACATTTCATTTGACTATCGGCAACTGGCCGATCTGCTGGGCATTCCTTATGATGGCCCCATGGTGTACTGTGCGCCTGGAGAGCCACAGTTTGTTTCTATGGAGATGAGGGCAGAGATCGACAACCAGCTGCTACGACCTGATCGCTAGCAGATGAGAGCCTGTTACTTGCGTCCAGCTCCACGGGTCTTCTGTAAGATTATCCAGCATAATCTGATCCCGCAGAGTGGGCACTATGAGAGGGTTTCTCAACTGACCTAGTTTCTGATATACAGTATCTGCACCAGATAGCCGGTCTGCCTTCCTTACATCATCATGCAAACCATGATTAGTGCTACATTATCCGGTCATAGGGGTAATCTACCCTATGGGCGCATGATTACGGTTCTACTGACCCGTCTGGGGGTTGACCTGGTAGATGAGAAGATCCAGGAAAGACCTTCTCGTCGCCTCTAGATTGGGGGGATGGGTATGCGGGATGCCCAAGTTAGTGATGAGGAGAGGAACGCGATGGTGTGCCCTCACACTCGTATCGAGATGGCTGATGCTGAGGCTACTGCTGCCGTTGCTAGAGCTCGTGTGGATCCCGTCGACGATGATGACCGTATGTATATGGATGTTGACTTAATACCACCGCCTTCCCAAAACATGCGGCTGGAGTTGGCACTTCTTCTACGGCGGCTCTTGCAACTGAGGCTGGTCCTTCGCATGCGGCTGGTCCTTCACTCCCACCTTCTGACATGGTGGAGATGCTGCAGGAGATCAGGGAGGCTCAGCGCAGATCTGATCTGAGGATGGAGGAGTTGCTAGATGCTCAGCGTGTGAGAGTGGATGAGCTATTAGCCGCCCAGCGCATATCAGACACACGGATGGGAGAGCTTATAGAGGTACAGCGTGCGACTGATCGGAGGGTAGCCGATCTCACTTCTAGTCTACAGACGACCCAGACTCAGATAGCTTGGTTGACTAGAGTCTATGCTGAGGACTATGACCGAGATCGTGAGGCCCCACCTTCTCCTTTGCCTCCAGCTTCTTGATTGTACTTATTTTCTTGTACTACAGACTAACTGTCCGGGTTGTGGACTGTACTCTGCTTTAGTTATGTATATACATTTTATTTCTCTCACTCATTGTATGTAACTTGTTTCCCCTTTAATAGATGCATTATTCTCTTTTTAAATTTGGTCTCAATCATCACTTGTGCTTACAGTGTGTTAATATTACTGTTTTTACTTTTATCCTATCTTAGTTCACAATTGTCTTGAATGTATGTTAGTTCAGCGGACAAGGCCTGAGATGCTCTGATACCAAGTTGTCACACCCCAATTCTGCACTATTCAGAATGATGTGATGAACCACTAATAAACCAACGGTTTAACCAGGATCTCGAGTAGGCTATCCCCGTGTTATCTAAACTTACACACATCCGTAATCATAATCAGAGTAAATACACAATAGCGGAAATCTTATAAATAAATGAACTGAGAATCTATGTGATATTAAAATTTAAATAACAATTTATTCTGTTTCAACTGAGACATAAATATTTAAATACCAAATACATGTCGTAATAAATCCAAATAAAGAAACCTATAAAATATCTAATCAAATACACACGAGTTGCACTCGCAAGAGGAGTCGTGTGTATCCACTTCAGCTCCAGCTTCCATCGCCGCTACGTTCCTGTACGCAGACGCATTCATATAATCTTCAACGGTATAACCTGCATCATCAACTAAAAATATTCGACATCGAGGGGTGAGCACACATCACGGCTCAGTGAGTAGCCAAAACAATGCAACAGTACATATGCATGCAATCAATTTATATCTTTGGTCCGGTTTAAAGTTTACAATATGCAAAAGAAAGGTTTAGATAGCCAAAGATCGCGTTTATTGACCCCGTCTCTATACACAAGTGTGTGATGTCACCCGAAGATCACGTTTATCGTCGACTCACATGCACCCAACCATGAATAGTATATAACAAAGGTTAACGTTTATTGCTATATATTGCCATACCAACACGTAAGCCCCTGTTAGCGAGGGCTACAAACTGGGCTCGTAACTAACCAATCCTAATGCCAAAAAGTGTATCCAAGGCCTCACCCCAGCATCCCTCAGAATGTCCATAGAGATAGAGCTAAGGCCCCCGGTAGAGTCGAGACTACAAGGACCGAGACCACCTCCCCGATACCCTACAACATAATAGTTCTGCTAAAGTAATGGCGATACGACGATGCTAATGCACAAGACTTGAGTTAGAGATAGAGCTAAAGTGCTGAGACCCGCCAAAGGTTAACGTTTATTGACGTCCTCATCACACCTCCACTGATACTCGCTCGCATCAAGTACACCAACTACATACATACAAGCACATGCCTATTCTTATCATCATCATCATCATCATGTTATAAACAATAAAGTAAATATGCATGGACAAGTAATAGAAATATTGGATGGCATGCTGTATGCATATTACAAACATATTCGCATAGAATCAAGCATGGCATAGGACTCAAAAAATAGAAAAATAGTTTTGTTATTAACCAATTAGTTTGGTGTTCTGGTTCCTCACCTTAGCTTGCTAATAGATACTTTTTCAAGCTTTAGAATCACCTTTACAATGTTATTATATTGCTACAAGACCTAACAAAGTCGATAGAATTTAATTAGAATTAATTCCGAATTTAAAAACCATTCTGTTAACTGAGGGTCGGAGGTAGGGTCGGAGTCCTGATCGACCCTCGGTGCGACCCTCCCCAAACTCTGAACTTCCCGAACACTAAGGGTCGATGGTCAGAATCACCTAGGGTTAGATGGTCATCGACCCTCGTTGCGACCCTCGGTGCACTTTGGTCCAATACCCTCTTTTTAATGTGTTTGGGTCCTATGGCTTGCTTCTACATTCCATTCAACATTCATTCCATGGTCTAGAACCACGAATCATCCACCTAAATAGCTTTCATGCATTCTTATATGGTTTTCCATGAAAACCTAACCATGGGTTGATGGTTTGGGTTTCTCCGAGATCACACTCTCATCAATAGCTAACCTAAGGTCTGTAGAAACTCATGGAATTAGTATCCATACCTGAGAAGAAAAATCCTTCTCTGCAACTCTTCTCTTTTGGCTTAATTCTCTTCCTTGTTTCTCTTCTTCTTCTTTTCCTTCTCTTCTCTTTCTCTCAATTCAATTAGGGTTGTAAAAGGAGTGAAAGTGGCTTAAGGACGTCCTTTAAATAGAGTAGGAACATCCTAAAATAAGTCCCTTTGAGATTAGGAAAGAATCCCAATCAAAAATTAGGAAATTTCCTAATTCTATTTCCTACGGTAACCGAGGGTCGATGGAAGGGTCGATGATCCCGTTGACCCTAGGGTTCTAAGCTGTCCGACCCTCCCTTCAAAACTGAGGGTCTGACTTACTATTCCGGGAGGTCCGACCCTGCTTTGCTGGGTATGCGACCCTCCCCCTATTTTAAGTGTTTTTGGGTCGATTTGATACCTGGGATCTCGATCTCCTTCACGCCCTTGGTCCATTTGGCTCGACCATGATGGGTAAACCTGGTTCAAGGTGGTATGACCGGGTTAGATTGACACGGGTCTTACACTATATCCGTTTTATCTAAACTCCCATACATCCATAATCATAATCAGAGTAAATACACAATAGCGGAAGTCTTATAATAAAATGAACTGAGAATCTACTGTGATATTAATATTTAAATAGAAAATTATTCTGTATCAACTGAGACATAAAATAAATATCAAATACATGTCTTTATTAAATCCAAATAAAGAAACCTAAGAAAATATCTAATCGAATACACATGAGTTGCACTCGCAAGAGGAGTCATGTGTATCTACTTCAGCTTCAACTTCCATCGCCACTTCGTTCCCGTATGCTGGAGCATTCATATAATCTTCAACGGTATAACCTGCATCATCAACTAAAAATATTCGACGTCGAGGGGTGAGCACACATCACGGCTCAGTGAGTAGCCAAAACAATGCAACAGTACATATGCATGCAATCAATTTATATCTTTGGTCCGGTTTAAAGTTTGCAGTATGCAATAGAAAGGTTTAGATAGCCAAAGATCGCGTTTATTGACCCCGTCTCTATACACAAGTGTGTGATGTCACCCGAAGATCACGTTTATCGTCGACTCACATGCACCCAACCATGAACAGTATATAACAAAGGTTAACGTTTATTGCTATATATTGCCATACCAACACGTAAGCCCCTGTTAGCGAGGGCTACAAACTGGGCTCGTAACTAACCAATCCTAATGCCAAAAAATGTATCCAAGGCCTCACCCCAGCATCCCTCAGAATGTCCATAGAGATAGAGCTAAGGCCCCCCGGTAGAGTCAGAGACTACAAGGACCGAGACCACCTCCCCTGATACCCTACAACATAATAGTTCTGCTAAAGTAATGGCGATACGACGATGCTAATGCACAAGACTTGAGTTAGAGATAGAGCTAAAGTGCTAAGACCCGCCAAAGGTTAACGTTTATTGACGTTCTCATCACACCTCCCCTGATACTCGCTCGCATCAAGTACACCAACTACATACATACAATCACATGCCTATTCCTATCATCATCATCATAATCATGTTATAAACAATAAAGTAAATATGCATGAACAAATAATAGAAATATTGGATGACATGTTGTATGCACATTACAAACATATTCGCATAGAATCAAGCATGGCATTGGGCTCAAGAAAATGGAAAACAGTTTTTTATTAACCAATTAGTTTAGAGTTCTGTTTCCTCACCTTAGCTTGCTAATAGATACTTTTCCAAGCTTTATAATCACCTTTATATTGTTATTGTATTGCTAGAAGACCTAACAAAGTTGATATAATTTAATTAGAATTAATTCTGAATTTAAAAATCATTCTGTTAACTGAGGGTCGGAGGTAGGGTCAGAGTCATGATCGACCCTGGGTGCGACCCTCCCCAAACTCTGAACTTCCCGAACACTGAGGGTCGATAGTTAGGATCACCTAGGGTCGGATGGTCATCGACCCTTGGTGCGACCCTTGGTGTACTTTGGTCAATTTCCCTCTTTTAGTCCATTCTTCATGCTTGGGATCCTATGGCTTGCTCCTACATTCCATTCTACATTCATTCCATGGTCTGAAACCATGAATCATCCACCAAAAATAGCTTTCATACATTCTCTTATGGTTTCCCATGAAAACCTAACCATGGGTTGGTGGTTTGGGTTTCTCCGAGATCACACTCTCATCAATATCTAACCTAAGGTCTGTAGAAACTCATGGAATTAGTATCCATAACTGAGAAGAATACTCCTTCTCTGCAACTCTTCTCTTTTGGCTAAATTCTCTTCCTTGCTTCTCTTCTTCCTCTTTTCCTTCTCTTCTCTTTCTCCCAATTCAATTAGGGTTGTGAAAGGAGTGAAAGAGACTTAGGGACGTCCTTTAAATAGAGTAGGAACATCCTAAAATAAGTCCCTTTGAGATTAGGAAAGAATCCAAATCGAAAATCTAAAAATTTCCTAATTTCAGTTTCGGTTCCAACTGAGGGTCGATGGGAGGGTCGATGATCCCGTCGACCCTAGGTTCTCTAAGTTGTCTGACCCTCCCTTCAAAATTGAGGGTCTGACCTTCTGTTTTGGGGGGATCTGACCCTACTTGGCTGGGTATGCGACCCTCTCTTTAAATTAAGTGTTTTTGGGTCGATTTGATACTTGGGATCTCGATCTCCTTCACGCCCTTGGTCCATTTGACTCGACCATGATAGGTAAACCTAGTTCAAGGTGGTAAGGCCGGGTTAGATTGATACGGGTCTTATAAAAATAGATCCAAGAAACTTAAAGTTTGATGAGACCACATGGAAATAGGTGTGAAGCCACCAGTTGAGATAATAAAAATATTACCAGAGTGTAATAAAATAATTATAAAAAAATATTCATTGAGATCGATGCTTCAGCCATAGCAGCAGAGTCAGATGAGGCAATGAAGAGATATACTAGACCATGTAGATCTGTGATTTCATCCAATCACATGTTGTACTTCAGAATAGATGTTTTTGGTGATGGACATAAATGAAGATCCCAATGATTTTGAGAAAATTGGTAGTAATGAAATTGCTCTTGAATGTTTAATGATCATAAAGGATATGTTGTTGTCTATGAACAATAACGAGACTTGAGATTTTATGCTTTTGTCAATGAGCGGTGTACTCATAGGCTAAAAATGAGTATACAAAGAAAATGTGTGATTCCAGTGGAGTGGGAGAACTGATTGCTACAAAGTAAGACTTTTAGCAAAGTGAAATCACATAAAGAGAAGAGAAAGATAACTTCAAATTTTTTAGGTCTTAGTTTGGAGTTGCATCAAATAGATGTAAAGATCGTTTTGATCAAAGAAAATTTGGAAGAAGATGTTTATATACATTAATCCTTTAATCACAAGGTTTTGTGGTAAGGATAAAGAAGATATGTTTTGTAGACTTATAAAGTCAATCTGTTGATTAAACATGTATCCAGATAATGGTATTTGAAGTTTGACAGGGTTGTATCTTCTTTCAACTTTGTTAAGATTGTCATTGACCAACGTATATATCTATAGGTCAGTGGGATTAGATTCACTTCCTAGTCATGTATGTTGATGGTTAATCACTGGCTTGTAGTGATATAGTTTACTAGTTGAAACCAAAGTTTCAATGTCTGATAACTTCAAGATCAAGAATGTATAAGTAAGTACCGTTGTATTTAACATTGAGTTTTCTCATGATAGGAAAATTGAAATTCTGGATTTATCTCAAAGTGTAAACATTGTTCTTATTTTTGAACTGTTAAGTATGCATATATAACCATTAAGTTGCTGATGCTTAAATCGGTAAAGGAGACAAATTGACAGAATTGTGTGTAAAAAATGATATTGAGTGTGAGCATCTGCAATGCAAATAGGGAGCTTGACATATGCTCAAGGTTGTAATCATTTTATGTAGCATTTTCAATGAATGTTATGGGACGTTTTCAGTTAGATGCTGATATAGCTTATTGGACAACGGGGAAAAGGAAGGTCATGCGGTATATGCAAAAGACCAAAAATTACATATTCATTTATGAAAGTAGTGACATTCTAGACTATTTTGATGCAATTTTAATGTTTACATTGATGACAAAAAATCAACCTCAAGGTTCATTGTCATGGTAGTATGGTTTTGTAACTCTATATAAAGATAACAAGCAAGGTATCTAGTGTGAAAATTTCTTCTCTAATTTGGAGGTTGTAGACTCTACTTTTAAACCTATTGAGATGTGTTGTGACAGCGGTTCAACTGTGTTCTTCTCAAAGAAATCTAGTAATTCAAAGTATAATAGAGATTAAATCTCTTCAAGTAAAGAAAAGGTCAAAAGATTTTATATTGTTGTAGATTCTCTGACGAAGGTTTTGTTAGTAAGAGTCTTCAAGGGACGATATGTCTAATATAGGAATGGTTGAAAACAATTAATTTTATTCGAGGTTTGAGTGGCCAAAGATCTGGGAATCAGTGAGTCTCTAGATATGCTTAATCAGTGGGAGACTCTTTAAGTTTATACTTGTGTTTTCACATTGCTTACTATGTTTGATTGTATTACTCATGGTTTAATGGATACAGTTTTTGCAACTATGGTTTTGTTTGCATTAGCATTTATAATATTACTATTTTGCATACATAGTTATGTGTTTGATATGTCAAAGATAAACCAAGCTGTATTTAGCCAAAGATAAATCGGGCACTATTTAACCAGACACTAGGCAGTATTTAGTCAAAAAACGAACAAGGCAGTATTCAGCCAGATATATAAGGTAGTATTCAGTCAAGATAAGAGGCGATATTCAGTCATACAAATAATGACAGTAAGTCAAAGTGCGGTATTAATCCAAGCTAGAGGAGGCTTGCCATGAGAGGATAATATCAAATAATAAAGGCGGTGTCTAGCCAAAGTATGGTATTATATTTTGGATTACTTAAATACCATATTTTAGTTGCCCATAAAGGTTTTGGGGCACTTTGATTAAGGTTCTTTAATCAAGTTTGGACTCGCATGATAGTTTACTTTCATGCATTATCTTAGGCAATTCATGTATTGAGTAGATGTAAGATCCGTACTTTTAAATTTCGAAGACGAAATTTCTTTTAAGGGTGGTGGAGTTGTAAGACCTGCATGCCGTGAACCCGGCCGAACCTTATTTTTTGTGTCGGGACCCGTCTACATTTCATGGTCGAGCCAAGTGGACCAAGTATGTGAAGAAAAACCAAGACCCAATATGAAAATTTACTCAAAAACAGTCAAAATGAGGGTAGGGTCGCAGGTTTTAACAGGCAGGTCCGACCCCCCCCATAGACCCGTGACCAGGGGTCGCAGGGGGTCTATGAATTGTCCGACCCCCCCATCGACCCCCGGTAATCAGGAAAAACAGCACGAACCGAAAATTAGGAAACTTTCCTAATTTCAATTGGAACATTTCCTAAACTCAATGGGACTTATTTTGAGAGGTTTTACTCTATAAATAGGACATCCCCAAGCCTCTTTCACTCCTTTTACAACCCTAATTAGATTGAGAGAAAGAGAAGAGAAGGAAGAGAAGGAGAAGAGAAAGAGAATTGAAGAAGAAGACCACGGAGGAGGAAATTCAGAGGACACTCCGAATCTCAGCAAACCTAAGCTATTAATACATTCCCCATGATTTATTTAAGACCTTAGAATGGTTTTTGAAGAGGGTAAGACTTAGAAGAAACCAAATCACCCATCCATGGTTAGGTTTCAATGGAAACCATGGAGGAGATCATTGAAACCATGTAGGTGAATAAAGAATAGTTCTAAACCATAAAAGATGTATGGAATGGACTATAGAAGCAAACCATAGGACCCCAAATATGAAAGAATGGACGAAATTTGATATTTTCGACTCAAACCATGGGGGGCTACCCCTAGGATCGATGGAACCTCCAACCCTAGCATCGACCCCCAGCATCCAGGAAGTTCAGGAAAGGAGGGGTAGCACCTAGTGTCACACCCCAATTCCACACCATTCGAAACAGTGTGATGAACCGTCAATAAACCAACGGTTCAACCAGGATCTCAAAATAGGCTATCCCACATATGATAAACCAAAACACATCCCACATTAATCAGAGGTAATAAAATAAATAGCGGAACTCTTACAGATAATGAACTGATGTCTAATCATGATAAATAATTAATATTCCATTTATTTCCAAGTAACCAAAACATAACTTAATACATATTACAATATCCAAATACAAAAACTAAATACTAAACGTATCCACCATTGAAACGCTCGCTTAATAAAGCATGTTCGTTCTCCACAGCTTGCTCATCATAGTCACCACATGTTCATATGTTGGCGTGTCAACATAATCTTCAATCGTAATACCTGCAACATCAGAAACTAAAAGATTTGTGCGCACGAGGGTCAGCTCTCCAACTTGAGCTCAGTGAGTAAACAAAATAATGCAACAAACATATTCATGCAATCAATTCATATCTTTGGTCTGGTATATAAGTTTGCAATGTTCTATAGAAAGGATAGGTGACCGCCACACCTCTATACACGAGTGTGTGGAAACGCCCAATGAAAATGGCACTGTCGCCCCACATGCACCCACCATGGACAATATACACCCCATGAAAATGGCATGGCTGTACCGATTTCCCATACCAACACATAAGCCCCTGTTGGCGAGGGCTTGCAAACTGGGCTCGCGACTAACCAACCATAATGTCAAACAATGTATCCAAGGCCTCACCCCAGCATCCCTCAATACATCCATAGAGATAGAGCTAG
Organism: Protea cynaroides; assembly: GCA_028583415.1. NCBI lineage: Eukaryota > Viridiplantae > Streptophyta > Magnoliopsida > Proteales > Proteaceae > Protea > Protea cynaroides. The sequence continues at coordinate 5,606,501 of CM053268.1, read as the reverse complement.
GGTCTGGTGACCAGGTTGAACCACAATGCTACGTCCCCCCCTGATACCCTACGACATATTAGTTCCGCTAAGGTAATGGCGATACAACGATGTTAGTGGACAAGACTTGAGTAGAGATAGAGCTAGAATCTAGTGACCAGGCTGAAACACAATGCCATGTCCTCCCCCTGATGCTCCCCTGGCATCAAGCACACTAACATTTGCTTAGTGGACATGACTTGAATAGACCATGGCACAATATACACCCCATGAAGAACGGTCATGGCTGTACCGGTTGATACCATCCCTACCCGCACCATATACATTAGCCAAGCACAAACATTTACATGCCTATTCCTATCATCATCATCATCATCATGTTATAAACAATAAAGTAAATATGCATGAACAAATAATAGAAATATTGGATGACATGTTAAATGCACATACAAGCATACACGCATGGAATCAATATGGCATTGGACTCAAGAAATAAAATAGTTTATTATTAACCAGTTAGTTTGGGTCTTGTTCCCTCACCTTAGCTTGTTAATAGATCCTCTTCCAAGCTTTAGAATCACCTTTATAATGTTATTATATTGCTAGAAGACCTAACAAAGTCGATAGAATTTAATTAGAATTTATTCGAAATTTAAAAATCATTCTGTTAACTGAGGGTCGGAGGTAGGGTCGGAGTCATGATCGACCCTGGGTGCGACCCTCCCCCTAATCTGAACTTCCCGAACACTGAGGGTCGATGCTAGGGTCGGATCTGCCATCGACCCTAGGTGCGACCCTCCATGGTTTGAGTCAAAAATATCAGATTTTGTTTTCTCTTTCATGGTTGGGTCCTATGGCTTACTTCCACAATCTATTTTATACATGTTCTATGGTTTAGAACTATACCTTATTCACCTACATGGTTTTAATGATCTCCTCCATGGTTTCCATTGAAACGAAACCATGGATGGATGATTTGGGTTTCTTCTAAGTCATACCCTCTTCATAAACCATTCTAAAGTCTTAAATAAATCATGGGAAATGTATTCATACCTTAGTTTTGCTGAGATTCAGAGTTCCTCTGAATTTCTTCTTCTTCCTTAGCCTTTTCTTCAAGTTTTCCTTCTCTTCTTCTCTTCCTTTTCTTCTCTTTCTCTCAATCTAATTAGGGTTGTAAAAGGAGTGAAAGAGGCTTAGGGACGTCCTATTTATAGGGCAAAACCTCCCAAAATAAGTCCCATTGAGTTTAGGAAAGGTTCCAATTGAAATTAGGAAGGTTTCTCAATTTTTGGTTCGTGCTGTTTTTCCCGAATGCCCTCGTCGATGGTGAGGGTCGATGGGAGGGTCGGACAACTCATAGACCCTGCGACCCATGGTTGAGGGTCGATGGTGAGGGTCGATGGGAGGGTCGGACCTGCCTGTTAAAACCTGCGACCCTACCCTCATTTTGACTATTTTTGGGTAAATTTTCATATTGGGTCTTGGGTTTATTCACACACTTGGTCCACTTGGCTCGACCATGATATGTAGACGGGTCCCGACACGAAATGTAAGGTTAGGCCGGGTTCGTGGCGTGCGGGTCTTACAACTCCACCACCCTTAAAAGAAATTTCGTCCTCGAAATTTGAATGTACGGATCTTACAACTCCCCCATCCTTAAATGAATTTTGTCCTCAAAATTTGAACGAATCTTACAACTCCCCCATCCTTAAAATAAATTTTGTCCTCAAAATTTTGAATTTACTTCGTAGTCAATAGGTGGGAATTCTATTTCCGCATTGCATCTTCTTCCTCCTATACACTCTTCTCCACGTCTTGTCTTTGTCAGATTATCTTCGTATAATTGATACCAAGTTTTTAAGGTGTTGTACCTTTCAACTAGTGAACTAGGATGGTACCACTTCAATAATTAAACATTCTATCTAATCCAGTGATTCCGTGGTCAATACCTTTAATATGGATCTTTAATGTACTTCTTCAACAGTGACACACGAAATACATCATGCACACTAGACATGGACAGCGGTAACGCTAATTGATATGCGACTTTTCTACGTCTCCCCAAAGTTTATAAGATCCAATACATATATAAAATATGACTTTCCCTTCTTGTCTAATCATTTCAACTGCGGATAAGTGATATCTTCAAAAATACTTTGTCCCTTATGGTGAACTCAAGGTCTTGGTGTCTCTTTTGACAACTTGAGCTATCCTGCCCCTTTTCTTTGATCTTGTCTGCCACTTGAGAGTTTTCTTCATTAGACTTAGGTTTCCAAAATTCTTCATTCACCAACTTTATTCCAAAATAAAGGAATTTGACATTTCTACCGTACCATGCTTGATAGGTAACATTTACATGGTAGCTTAATAGAAACTTCAATTCACGGTAACTTCTCAACTCAAGTTCCTTGAAATCAATTTCATAAACTCGGGGCATATCTCTTAGGATTTGTATAGTCCGCTCCGACTGTCCGTCGGTTTAAGGTAAAATGCAGTACTAAACTTCAACTTTGTTCCCATTGTTTCCTATAGATCCTTCCAAAACTTCAAGATAAAGCATGAGCTTCTGGCCGACACTAAGCTCTCATGCATACCATTCAATCTGACAATACTATCCATCTATAGCTTAGTTAGCCGCTCCAAAGCATACCGAGGTCGTATAGAAATGGAATGAGCTATCTTCATAAGGCGATCAACAATCACCCATACTGCGTTAACCGATCTAGGAGTCAGTGGCAAATCAGTGACATAGTTCATTGTAATGCAGTTTCACTTTCAGACTGGCTTTGATAGTTATTGTTGTAGCCATGTTGGTCTTTGTCTTTCAGCCTTTACTTGCTGATAATTCAATTACTGAAACATGCATCTATCCACAACCACTTCCATTCCCTTTCTGCCAAAATAATCTCTTCATGTCATGATACATATTGGTACTCTAGTATATACTGAATATTGAATGGACTCTTATTATTATCCTCTTCATAGTATCCAAGTCTTTATCTTCATGTATTCAGAATCTGCCTCTGTATCTGAGTTCCATCTCCGCATCCAAAGTAAGTCAGGGTTAGGTTTTTCTTTCTCTAAATCTCCTGACATTATTCTTATATACAGATTTAACAAAATTGCTACTTTTACTTCATCCACCAATTCAGAGATGATTTTTAATGCCATAAACACAACCGAACTATTGTTTCATAATTCATCCATAAGTTCTCGCTCGATTGGATCATCACTAGCTTCTATTATATTACTCTTTTCCAAATCTAAATCTATTGCTGCAGAATATAAGGCAACATTTATACTTGGTCCTTCTTCAGACCTCATAATCCCTTTTTGCTTAAGGCTTAGCTACTACATTAGCCTTGCTCAGGTGACACTGAATATCACAGTCATAAATCTTGAGCAATTTCCAACCATCTCCTTATCCCCATGTTCAACTCTTTCTAATGGAGAGATAAATAAAACACTTGTAATCCGATCTAATCTAAAATTCTTCTCTGTATAGGTAATGTCTCCAAGTCGTGATTGCATGAACCACAATTGTTTACTCCAATCATGAGTTGGGTAACTCTTCTCATGTTCTTTCAGTTTTCTTGAAGCATATGAAATCGCTTATTTACCTTACATCAACCCGCATCCTAGATCCTCTGGTGCCGGAACGATCAAGATGGGAGCTGATATCAACCTTACCTTAGAATCTGGAAACATTCTTCACACTTGTAGGTTCAAATAAATTCCTCTCCCTTCCTGGTTAGCTTGGTAAGAGGTTTTGCGATCTTAAAGTGGTCCTCCAAGCATCGTCTGTAATAATCAGCTAAAACCAAGAAACTTCTTATCTTCGCAATATTCCATACAATTGCTTCCATCTGAATAGGGTCCACTTTAATCCCTTTATATGATGCTACGTGATCTAAGAAGATCATTTTGTTTTATCATGTCTCATGTTTCTTGGACTTGACATGAAGCTTTTCACTTCTCAACTGTTGTGAAGCTGTTCTAAGATCCGTTGTATGAGTTGCTTCATTTTTGGAATAAACCAAATATCATCTATGAAAACTATGACCAACGTGTCCAACATGTCATGAAACACCTAGTTCATCAGCTCCATAAAAGATGTAAGGCCATTGGTTAATCCAAACGTCATAATCAAGAACTCATAATGTCCAATCCCGATTCTAAAAGCTATCTTCGAGATATTTTTGTCCAAAATTCTTCAGCTGATGATATCTTGACTGAAGAAAATACCTTTGCTCCTTGCAATTGTTTAAACAAGTCATCGATCTAAGGTAGTAGATATCGATTCTTGACTGTGAGCTTGTTTAGTTCCCGGTAGTCTATACGCAAACAACACTACCATCCTTCTTTTTCATGAATTGCATTGGCACTTCCCATGATGCAATACTTAGCCAATTAGAACCCTTGTATAATAATTGTTGCAGTTGCATCTCAATCCCTTTAACTCCATACAAGCTACTCTACAGGTGCCTTTGACACGAGTATCGTCCTTGGTAACAAGTCGATGACGAACTCGGTCGCACGATCAGGTGATAACCCGATAAGTCTCCTGGAAACACATCAGGGAATTAATGCATCACATCAATATCTGTCATCTGTGGTGCTTATTTGGTAACGTATACCACAGATACCATATATCCAACTCATTTCTCTTCAAAGCATCTCTTCGCCTTTAACATAGAGATGATCAGCTTTCACTTCCTAGGCAACATACTCCCAATGATACTAAATCATATGCCGTTTTATTCTTGAATGATAACCTCTTCTATGCACATAATCACTTGTAGAGTGTTGAGACAACCAGTCTATTTGCAAGATGACGTCAAAGTCTACCATCTCAAGTCGACTCAGGTTGCATCCAAATTCTGTCCATCCATATGATTTGGACACTATTCGTAACATTCATCCCATACAACATCTAGTCCAAAGGGCTTGAACTAGCAAAATTTGGTATAAGGTCTGAAGAGCTTGTCTAGTTCCTTCATCTCTTATGATTTTCAAAGACTATTGTCAAATCTCATATCCCAAATCTATTTATAAGCATTAGGGTATATGCTTATAATTTCATTAATTCAGCCAAACTCTTTTGGTCTTTTCTTAATCATATCACTCAACATTGGGCATAACTCAATTATCATTGTATTAAAACGAGTACTACTTATGCCATGACTTTATCCTCATATCCACTCTTAAATTTACCTTTAGGAATCTTCTACCTTTTCAAAATTCATACCGATATAGCCATCCTTAACTTTACTTTAAGTGCTATCTATTTCTTTACTGGCTACTCTTAATAGTTCCCACATTTTCTCATGCACTCTTTTATAGACATGATTCATATCCATCCATTTAGCAATCTCAAAACAAATCCTCTATTACTTCATATGAGGTTCATTGGCTATGACATTTAATCTGAATTTAATCATCTTTCTTCCAATAATTCTATTATCTCTAAACATTTTTATCATCAAAGGTCAGGGAGTGTATGAATCAAAATGTTCATCCAAAAGTGATTCACTTCCTTTCGTCTATTTACCATAATGACAAACACTTGCTTTATCTGGTGAACCTAGGTTTAAAGAATCAGGAGTAAATCTGTAGTAATCCAACCGGCATCAAAAGATCGTTAAGTTGCACGGTGGTCCAAATACATGCAATAGAGGTTTTACAATTCTTAACCTCATGGTTACAGGTTTTATCGAATATATAATGCCATTGGTCAAGGCACTATAGGAATAAATCTAGAGAAGATTTCATACATCAGTATATCAGGTATAAATCTAGAGAAAATTTTCGTACATCAATAAATCAGGTTCATTCAGTTCGTATCTCTGTTCATGTTGTCGATCATGAGAATGGTGCAGATTGGTATAATCATGACTAATACTAAAGAAACAATATTTGTAACTCCAATTGACAGGTTAAATCAAGAAGGCATCCTGTCAAGGTACATCAGGGGGAGAACGTGACATTGTGGTTCAGCCTGGTCACCAGACTCTAGCTCTATCTCTACTCAAGTCTTGTCCACTAACATCGTCGTATCGCCATTACCTTAGCGGAACTAATATGTCGTAGGGCATCAGGGGGGGATGTGGCATTGTGGTTCAGCCTGGTCACCAGACCCTAGCTCTATCTCTATGGATGTATTGAGGGATGCTGGGGTGAGGCCTTGGATACATTGTTTGATATTAGGGTTGGTTAGTTGCGAGCCCAGTTTGTAAGCCCTCGCCAACAGGGGCTTACGTGTTGGTATGGACAACCGGTACATCCATGCCATTTTCATGGGATGTATATTATCCATGGTGGGTGCATGTGGGACGACAGTGCCATTTTTATTGGGCGTTTCCACACACTCGTGTATAGAAGTACGGCGGCCACCTATCCTTTCTATAGCACATTGTAAACTTTAAATCAGACCAAAGATATGAATTGATTGCATGAATATGTTTGTTGCATTGTTTTGTTTGCTCACTGAGCCGTGATGTGTGCTCACCCTTTCGAATTCGAATACTTTTAGTTGATGATGCATGTACCACCATTGAAGATTATATAAACGGTCATGTGTACGGGCATGTGGCGACAATGGAAGCTGAAAACTTAGTGGATATGCATGACTCCTCATGCGAGTGCAACTCATGCGTATTCGATTAGATTTTGTTTAGATTTTATTAAAGATATGTAATTGATATTTATTTAATTATGTCTCAGTTGATTTAACAATAATTTGATATTTATTTATGGTTATCACAGTTAGATTCTCAGTTCATTTACTATAAGACTTCTGCTATTTATGTTATTACCTCTGATTAATGTGGAATGTGTTTTGGTTTATCATATGTGGGATAGCCTATTGTGAGATCCTGGTTGAACCGTTGATTTATTGATGGTTCATCACACCATTCTGATTAGTGCAGAATTGAGGTGTGATATTAGACCTCTGTTGTGACTGACAGAAGTTTGTACATCATATGTTGAGGTATATTATTCGTCGTTACTCACTTTGAAAAGCTTGATGGATGTTTCAAAGTTAGTGATATTTTAGTGTGCTGGATTCCATGGCCACATTGGTTGACGGTGGTTTTATAATTAATATAGCCCAAGTGGGTAATTGTTAGATTTATGTAGGTTTAATTAATTACCTAAACTAGTCAATTCAGTGGGAATCCAATGAACACGATAGAATCGATTTGGTTTGATTTGTCATATGGTATGAGATAGGTTTGATAACCCTAATTCTATTGTGGGAAGGGTTTCAAGGTTACAGCAGTATTCTATAAATATTAGGCTAGAGTCCCCACAGCTACAGTTAAGAAGTTCTCTCTGCATCCATTAGCAAGAGACGCCAGGATATCCTCTAGAGGCTGTGCAAGACTGTGACCGAGGGATTTCGATCAAAGATTGGAGCAACTTGGAGCGTATGGGAATCGATCTCTTCACAGACAGGTATGTCTTTATGTTCATTGTTTATGACTTCTCTATTGTGTTCTAGAGCAACTGTATGGGATTAGAATAGGTTTCATTGAAACCCTAAACACATAATATTCTAACACGATTAACCATCAGAACAGTTGGACAGAAACAAATCGATTATAAAAAAATAAAAAAAAATAAAAAGAAAAGAAAAGAATATTTTAGAAAGGATTACCCTCGCGTGCCTAGAGTACTGACAGTAGTCCACTGGCATAGAGGGAATAAAGCATTATTTGAACAGTTTCTTTCATGACCATTTACTTGGCCATGTGGATTTCATTTGGAAATATATTTGGATGTTGACGATTTGTAAATCGAAGTAAACGAAATAGTCGAAGGTGCAACGGTTCAGATAAGGACCGTTAGGAACGTTTCGTTTTGGGTTTATTTAAAAAAAAAAAAAGAAGTGAGTATTCGATCTTGTTAAGAGTTGTGTCTTCTAGAGAATAGATTGAGAGAAATCTTCTTGAGAGCACGTCATGTGTGGTGACGTTTGAAAAAGTCATGTTCCTGGTGGTACTATAATAAAAAGTTAGTTAGAGGAAGAAAAAAAAAGGAATAGAAGTGGCAGAGAGCCGTATCAGTTCACTTCTTTTTATTAAAGGTCACGATGATAATTTAATTATCACCTATTTAAACATATATAACGGTTGAAATCATGACCGTTGGTGACTGGTCTCATTTTTGAATACCGTTAATGGCGTTTTACTTTAGAAATGGTTAGAGCTTTAAAACTAACAGGTCAGACATCTAGGAAGTAGTTTGTACGAAAAGGTACATGGATCCATCTTAAAAATTGTTTAAAACCATACAATGGTTTCCTAAGCGGTTCATATGGGGCGTAAATTGTAAATTGTAATACGCTTCTTGCTGATCTTTACAAATAAAGAAATGAAAATTTTTATACTCCAGCCATAATGTGTGTCTATGCCAATTTTGACCGATGGAATGAATTTAAATTTAATGTCCAGAGTAGTTTTAAGGTGATAGGAGTTGACATGTGGGTCCTTGAACTATTAAAGGTCACATTTCGATAAAATCATTTTTGAATAAAAGAGATTCATGATATCAACTTGATGAATTGAATATTTTATTCCCATCTCTTTCATCGTTTCTTTATGAATAAAATGAATAAAGAAGAATGCGATATTTGGAACTTGTCTTCTATGCTTTCCATATAATTATGAGGCTCAATATGCATGTAGATTGTAGAATTATTATATTAGAAATGCAATGTTTTCTTTGATTTCTATTGGACTTGCAATGGATGAAAGTGTAGATGGGGTAATTCAAGTTTGACCTCTGGACAAATTAACCCAAAGGACTTAGCCATTGGATGAGAGGCCAAGGATCAGAAGGTGGTATACAAACCACCAAGGGTGGCAGAAATTTGCAGAAAAGAATCCAGATTTCAATTCTCAGGCATGCCGATGTTTCGTTGCACTTGCCATTGGACGTGTGCCACGTAGCCAGTAGGCATGACTGGTTTTGACCGAAACTCTAATGGAGTGATGTCATGGCCGTTGCTGTCATGAACAGTAACAATGGCGAACCATTAAAACTGGGTTGAAGGATTTAAAAAAAAAAAAAAAAAAAAAAAAAAGACAGAGTTCATTTAATTATGTGACTGGCCGAGGACTGCAATTTAGTCTTGGCTTATTTAAATATTTAAATCTAGCTAGAACATGAAATATTGCTACACCATATTTGGATAAGGCCGAACAACTGTTAAGTCAGACCAATTCTTGAGAGGACTGCATGGTTTCTTTTTACCAACAATGAGGTTATTTGTATATCATTTATGTCGCTCACTTATAATAATAATAATTATTATTATGTATGTTAATAGCATGTTTATGTACATAAAATCTATTGGTCATATGAATACTTGTGATTGGAAAATTTTTTTTGGAAATTATTATTTATATGTTGCATTGGGTTAAGAATTAATGTTGTGTAGTTTATCATAAGAAAAATTTATTAGAAATTGGAGGTGTACCTTAATTTTACATCAACCTGGTTTATAGGTTGAACACCATTTTTCTAAACCAATCTTTGTTATCTTGGCTATTCTATGTTTAACCCAAAAGAGATTCAAATTCGTGTCATTTATTTAAGTTGGGCTAGGAAAAGCTTCTATATTGTGTTGAAATCTATGTGATTGGAATATAGTTAAATTGTATCAATGTGATTGGAATATTAAATTTTTCACATATGATTCTTGCCCTTCTTATTCAGATGGTAATAGTTCCTTTTATATATGCAAGTAATTGTATGCATATGAATATATAAAGAAATGGAATTATATGCATTTATATTGCTCATATTGGCTATGTATGTTCGCTATATCTAACATGCAAATGGAAGTGCATGATTAGAATTGAAAGAAAGTATAAGACTATAAAAAATTCCCACCATATGCATACTCTTGTTGATTGTATGATATTGATCTTGAGTATGGTATTTATACCGAAAAAAATTGTGGAAGTTTTGTGAAAATACATATTGTCCATGAAAAATATCTTTTAAAGAGATAAACAATTCAAGCAAGTGGTATATTAGAAGCTTTATTATATAAGTGTATATTTTTGAATCATTTGCCTATGGATTTGAAGTTGCTTAAATTATGCATTGGCCATATTTGAGGTGTTGGAGCATAAATTTAAATAATAAATTGGTTGGTCTAGTTGGTTGTCTATCTAAGACAATATGCTTATAAGGAATTTTGGTCAATCTGCATATATAGTTGTATGGTAATATATGCGTTGATAATTTTCTTATTTTGACCAAATGTATCTTAAATGGCTTGCTATAATACTTGAAATTAAGCATGGGTAAGAATGAAAATGTGGGGGTTGTAGAGTTTTCTGCTAAAGATATTCTTATTGGCATTAGTAAAATATTTTAAGGTAGCCTTGCCTTTTTGTGGTTTTCATTAGTAATTTATTTGGTGAATCCCTCTATAGAACTTTGAATGAGTATTATAGAAGAAGTAATGCTTGAGAAATTTAGTGGCTACATTCTATTTGTCTGTGCATTAAAATCGATTTAGAATAGTCTAAGTTGTTGGCATTTCAAGCCAAGTGATATATTTTAATGATTTTAATGTCAAGAGACATTTGCATTATTTGAATACTTGCTTTAATACATTAGACCATATTTTTATTTATGGCTGAGTGTATTTTTTGGGCTATGATAAATTCAAATGTTGGAAGGACATAAGTCTAAGACCAATTTGAATTGGCAAACATATCCAAGATGCATAATTGAAATATGTGGCCTATTGATAGACGGGATTCTATATATGCATGGATATAGTTATGTTAGTCATGTTTAAGTTAATTACAAGCTATGTTTGAAATAAATTGCATAGATACCGAAATATGGTAGGCTATTGTATGCATACTCGAGGAGAGTATGGTCAAACCAAAGTGAGGGGTTTTATATATATGCATGCAAGTTTGCATGAAAAAAAATAAATTGATAAATTCAAGATGAATGAATGATCTCTATTTAAGATTTATGTGGTTATGAAATCTAAAAGATAATCCCCAGATTTGAGAACACTAACATGTGTAATCAAAAGACATGCATAAACATGTGTTGGTGGGGGAGTAATTGAAACCTATGATATTGATTCCACCATGTAAAATCTCATGAGACGTTGGGAGATTTAAAGGTTGAGATAGGGGCCAAGTGGCTAAATATCTCAATGACAGATAAATGATGAAAATTGAAACCGGTTGTGCTCTTTTAAATAGTAGGCATAAAACAAATACGATATGACCAGTTGATTAAATGTCTAAGGACATTTAAAACATGTGTCTTAGGCAGTTATATAATATATCTAGAGAAGTTAAGGAGGTAGCACGCTTTTATTCAGTTGGGGCATTTCTAACTGAAAAATTATTTAGCTTCTGACCACTATTGTGGTAATCATCTAAAGGAATAAGCTTAAGATCCCTGATTCATGAGTCAATGTGATGGACACCCAACCTATGTGAGAGGAGATCCCTGGAATTAGGTTCAAAGGGTAAAAATAAAGTCATTGGATGACTTGACTAGTACTATCATTTATTGCTTATCATTTATTGCTTTTTTCGATTAGATGAGAAGATAGTACTCACCGCGATGACAGGAGGATGAGTTTTAGAACTCTTAATTGGCCAAAGACTCAAAGATTTGTGGGAGTATGTTAACCATGGTGCGTACTATGGGCTGACCTAAGTGAATGTAGAAAGTGTGGTCGCTTTCGATGAGAATTTCTGTGGACGAATTCTCTAAACATTCATGACCCAAGATAGAGACAGGGCCAAAATGTCCAAGAATAGAAAGAGTATACTGAGGGGTTGGACAGTAGGACATGGCTAGTAGGACAGTCGGCTACACCAATGAGGAATGGTTCAATGAGTCTGACTCAACCCGTACTCTATAGCGTGGCTTGCCAAACCTAGTGCAGATTCAAGTCCAAAAGACCTCTATGACGATGTATCCTATTGTTCTAATGTGCTTAGGTTATCATTTGCTTTATTTGTATTTTGAAACTTGTGGGAGAATTATTGTATTTTATAGATTTTTATTAAATAAAGTTTCAAAATAAAAATATGTTTTGTTTTGGAGGGGGGGGGGGGGGGGGGGGGGGGGGGGGGGGGGGGGGGGGAGGGGAGGGGGGGGGGGGGGGGGGGGGGGGGGGGGGGGGGGGGGGGGGGGGGGGGGGGGGGGGGGGGGGGGGGGGGGGGGGAGGGAAGGGGGGGAGGGGGGGGGAGAGGGGAGGGGTGTTTTCTCGGTATGAGGCTAGTGAAGTGAGCTTAGTGAGATTGGAACCCAAAACCCATTGGATGGATTGAGTTTTAATTTGGCTTCTATTGGGTTAGTAACGGTTCAACCCATTTGACCTGAAATTATTAGATTGATAACGGTTCAACCCATTTAACCCAGTTCATTAAAGTGTCTTTACAAGAGACACATCCTTTGTTTGTAATGATATGTTGGTTTAAAGGGACACACCATTCCTTAAGGGATGTCTTGAAAAGACATGTTCTCTTCTATAAATAGAGGAGGAGGAAGCCTTATAAATGGTTATAAGAACTAAGTTTTTCTTAATTCTTTCTCTCTCACTCTCTCTCTTTCTTTGTAAGCACATATCGAGGATATTCCCCTATGTTTTCTGAAACATCGTTATTTTATCGAAATTGCATTACAGTCTTGCATTTAACTTAAGCACAGCTCCGAAGTACTCAAAGGGGCGCATTAGACTAGTGCAGCTTTAATGCGGAAAGCTGAGAAGTTGCTTTATCTTGGAGCCAGATTTGCATCAAAATCCGGTTGCACCATGGGGGGCAAATTCTATCTTTAGGACAGTATCGCTTGTGATGCGACCCAGCTTCAAACTCATTATCAATTACAATCTTCTTCAACATTTCATTGGAAGTATGACATCAGATAAGTGGTTCTCATTTAAAGTTTTCCTTTCATATTTACAACACAAATAAACTACAATTTCCTTTCTTTTCTAATATTCTGATCAGCCGAGAAAATATGAATTGCAATTACAAAATGAAATTGATAAAAATTGATCAGAGAGGACGGTAGAAGGGTACCTCCAGAACTACTCCATGGTGCCGAAGGTGTGAACAGGATGAATAGAAGCACCCCAAGTAACCTGCTTTGATTTTGATGAAGGATTGTCGAACCAGAAGGTCCATGAATTCTCGGGTTCTTCCCCACTAGCACTGCCAACGACAGCCTCATCAGTCTCTACTTCTGCTGCCTTTCCCACCATTTTTTCTACTAAAGATAATTTTCGCCAGAAAAAAGTGGAAAGAGTCATCTGCCAGAGTGGGAAGAGTCATCCACCAGGGAAGTGAGTTCAAATTCCCTAGAAGGGTAAAGGAAATAGTTTATGTTTTAGGAAAGAAATTTAATTATTTTCTTAAATTTATAATTTTGAGGATATTATTGTCCTAAAAACTTTGATGATGATAAATCCCATCACCAAATTGATTTGGAAGGAATATTTCAACAGCAGGGGAGGTGGGAAACATTTTGAGTTAAGTTGGGGGGTGGTTGCTTTTTAGGATTCCTTGATGGGAAGTGGGAGAAATTTTCCCAAAAAAATATGTGGCTGCTTTCCTGGGTTAGTAGTGGGTTCCACCACTTATTCCAATCCAAGGACGGTAGGTAAGAGGGCACATTGATTTTTTTTTTTTCAGAAGAGAACGCACTGATTTTAATACACCATAAATGCAAATTAAAGAAAAAGAAGGAAAAAATCCACAGCACGAGTTGAGTGATATGTAAATGGATAGTCGAAAACTGAATTTGATTCACATGTTCATCCATTTAAGGAAATCGGATTTAGATGTCATTTTAATGGATCAAATATAATTTGCTTCGTTTAGGTATCCGTGAAATATGGGTTTTGACAGATGCATATAGCCTAAAAATGTATTTTTTTTTACCCAAAAAAATATATATTTACCCAAAAAATGAAATAAATTTGTAAAATATATTCTTTTCCTTTGATTGATGTTTTTTGTAAATTGTAAAGTGATAAATTATGAGAAGTAGAGAATAAAATTGTAAGTTCATATTTTTAATGGTTATTATTGTATATTCATTTAAAAAATAATATGTTGTATACTTTTTGGATTCAAATCAGATTTTAACTTGGTATCCGGTTAAAAACCAAATTCAAATTCGGATTTGTTTTATCCATCAGGCAGATTTCAAATTGGATTCAAATCCGAACAGTGATGTATACCATTTGAATTCGATCCATTTACATCTCTAACTAAAAGAAGGTAGTAAAAATGAAAAATAGAGATCTCACGGCTTCTCGTGCAAATCCAGCCAGATGTATAAACCCTTTGGTCGCATATAAAAAAAAAGTGTAGGCCCTTGTTTATTTCATTGTAAAATTTTCAATTCAAATAATGCTTTAAATGTAAAATTTCCATCATGTAAAATTTACCAATGCCTTTCTTCGTATTGTATATTAATGAAAAATCTTATTTTTTGGGGAAAAATTATGTTTTCAATATATCACTTCGAAACAATCGCAATGTGGAAATTGGAATCAATGAGAGGTCTCAATGATTTGAGGGGGAATTTATTTATTTATTACTAAATTAAAAAAAAAAAGGACTGAAGAAGGTTGTTTTGTAATGTCCTTTGTTTCTATGTAAAATTCTAGAAAATCGTTTTTTCTTGTGTAACGAAATTTTGCACAGTTTATTTTAACATAAACTGTGAAGAAAATATCGGAAAAAAAAAGGGGAAATTTTTAAGTAACAGTATCATTTTTTTTTATAGACAAACTTACAACAAAATAAATAAGGCCTTACGTTCATTATTGGGTAGGGTTTTGTGAGGTACAAGAGGAAGTTCTGAGCATCCAGAACACTCATTGATGCTTGCTAATTAAGGGTGTTAAAAATGAATCAAATCCGTTTACCAAAATTAAACTAAACGATTTAAACTGAAACCACGAAGTCAATTATTTAATAGTTTAATTCTGGTTTGAAAAATAAAATCGTTAAACTATTCACTTCTAGTTTCAAGAATGAAATCGTTCAAAACCGATGGTTTGGAAACATTAAAATTGATCAAATCTTTATTTTAATCCCTTAGTATTGAAGGTTTATTTATAGAGATAAATTAAAATTATAAATTATAAGCTTACCTTGGGCTTTCTTTGGTATGTATTAAAGAATTAATGTAGTTGTTTAGTATGAATTATAGTACTTATTTATATTTAAAATAAATTGATATAATCAAAAATATACAAATAGGTTAGAAAGTGTTTATCATTATTGTGATATCCTATCAATACTTCTTTATGTCAAGTGGAATTAAAGGTAATTATTTATGATTCATAATTTATTCTCATAAATGATTTGTCATGAATAACTTATAAACATAAATAAGAACTATACCAAAGGGAGCCTTCATAAGTCTTAGCAGCGGCAATAATTAAAATTATTTTAATGTTTTCTGTCTTCTCTCTCTCACCTCTCCAGTTACTAACTCTCTCTTCCTCCCCCCTCATACGAAACCGTTTAAAAATCGGATAATCGAAACCGATTAATTGGTATGCATTTTGAAACCGTTTAATAAAATGTTTCAATTTTGGTTTTATCCCATTCGCACCAAACTAAATTTGAATTAAACCGTTAAATAGAAACCACACTTTCAACACCATTATTGCCAGCTAGTATACCAGCCTTCGAACCTTAAATCAATATTTAGAATAAGAGAGAAAGATCCCCAAGCTTGCAACTTGATGATCCTTTTTCATGTTTTCTCACATAATTACACTTTCTCTCTTCCTAACATTGTAAGCTCTGTATCAAGAATTGACGGGTGTCGTTTGCTAGATTCCCTAAGGCATGGGCCACTACTTATAAAACCCTTACCCAATAAATAATAATCAAAGAGTTCTATAATATTAATAGAACGCAAAGGGTTATCATAAATTAAGATCCATATGGTCTCAAAGGAGGGATCCACATCCTCTCATCCCAGTGGTTCTGGGAGGACAACGGCAGCCTTACCCAGATGGTCGACACGTGACTCTTGGTGAATCCAAGACCCACATCCGAGCCGACACCCAGCCGATAAGCTGAGCCGACAGAGGGTGTCAGCTCGGACGTGGGTCTCGGATTCATCCGAGAGCCACGTGTCCACCATCCAAGTAAGGCTACTGCGTCTTCCCAGAACCACTAGGAGGAGACGATGTGAATCCTTGAAAGGAGAAAGAAAATATCAAAATATGAAAAGGCAAGAGAATATATCTCCACATATTGAAATAAAAATTTTTCCTGTAGAATAGGAATTTTTTGTATTGTTTATTTTAACATAAAATGCAAAGAAATACTATTAAAAATAAAAAGATAAATTTTACGTTAAAAAAATCATGTAAAATATCATCTGTACCAAGAAATTTACAACCAAACAAACAGCACTTTAGTAGAATAATAGAACATAAATCGCTACAAAATTGATCAAAATCTGTAAAGAGATATCATTATTATACGGAAGATACAACATATCTTGCAGAGTTCAGATACAGATACAGAGGGGAAAGGAGAAGAAAGAGAGATCTGAAAGCGCTGGGTGGGGTTGTTGGGTCTGTGAGTTAAGAGTAGGAGAAGAAGGCTAAAGTTTCAGCCCCAAAAGAAGGAAAAGTGTGTTTTGTCTTCCTCGTGGTCCTGAACAAGGAAAGAAGAAAACCTTCCCAATCCTCTTCCCCTCTCCAGTTGGACTCGGATCTTATCATATAGTCCAAACCTTTTAAGCTTCTTTTTGGATCTTTGCACCATTTCCGTGTCTATTTGTACGTCTCTCTCTCTCTCTCTGCACGCACGGTCCCACCTACCCACTCAACTTTACCTTGGAGCTGAGTTATGGAGCTCAGTATAAGACCTGCAAGCGGTCTAAATGCATATGAAGAGAATCACGGTAATTCCTGACCAGATCGGGTTCAGTACCGATCCGGTAAGCAGGAATCATATCCACCCGAATCCAATCTTTGGAACCATTCTCTTTAATCTTTCCTTTTACATTTTACTGCATGTTTTATACTTGTACACAAGGTTCTTCCTTTTTACCTTCTCTTGGCAACTTTTTACCATCTCTTGGCAACTTGCAACTTATGTTCTTCAGTGATATCCTGGGAAAAGATTTGGAATTGGATTCCTCATGCCAACTTGATGGCGGTATGGTGATACGGGCAATCGATTTGTTTTTATGCCATGCTTTTTCTGGCTGCAGGCGCAGAAATGCTCAAACCAATTAAAGCCCCATGGCATCCATCAATTTTCAAACTGCGCGTTTGGTGTATAGTTTTGAGCGGTAATTCAACATTGATAGTTCGTTAGTCCGGAAGTTTTCATGAAATACTTTTGATCGGAAAGAACTTTTTTCTTGATTCTGCCCATAGGGTAATTATAAATTGGCATTTGGGTCCAGTTAAGCATTATGGTAATTGTTGGTAGCATATTTCGCCCACCAATCGTTAGGTAACACGTGTCCTCAGGCATGATGACATGGAAGGGTGACATGAGTCCAGGCTGCCGTTATCTTTAACTCACTACTCTTGGCCGTTTGGAAGTCGCCGCATTTGGCGACTTAGAACCCGCCAACAGCCTGCGTAGTGTGACAAATTGCAACACTGCTAGCTTGCGACTTGACTGTACTGTGCGGCGAATCGCTCATCAAGGGAAGGGACAACTCGCCCTTCCAAGGATGGTCCAACTCGCAACCACCTTACATCTCGGCTAGTGCACTCCTTAGAGAATCCCAAACTGCCGTATCAGCAAAGAACCTATTTCGATAAGGAATCTTAATGTAGTGAAAAATGTGGACGGCCTGAGTGATTTGACAGGATGTCATGCTCGAGCCGTATGATCATCATCCTACGGTGGCTCGAGTTTATTGGACACAGTCCTGGAGGTTATGCGGTTACGTCTCGAACTTATCTGAGACTCTCTGCTCTCTATATAACCACTTGACGGTCCAAGGTAAAGCAGGTACAATCATAATCATCATCTGATCCTCACATTCAGACTTTCTTGAATTCTCCTTCTTCCCCACATCTTAGGAGCTTGTCTTCTTCTTGCCAAGCTCCACATTGTTTGCTCCCTATACTGACCTGATCGTCGGAGTGGACATCGGGCCATCTAGGTCCGCCCTCCGATAACCTTTTGTCCCCTCTGTTTTGTAGGAAAAGAAGAACCACGTGACTATCGATATTTCACAGCAACAGTAATCATTCTGTACCTAAAATTTTTTTTGTTTCTGTGTTGCAAAAATGTTTTTGAACAAAGAAATAGAAAGAGGGAAAATTACTTATACTCCCTGGTCAATGCCTTCATTACACCCAGTACCTAGTAGTTTCTGACAACTGCAGTTACTACCCCTAATTTCAAAAAAAATATTACACATAGACACAATCCGTTAGATGAAATCCATTAGATGCTGATGTAAGATAATCTTCAAAATTTTAAAGACAAAACTACCCTTAATGGGGTAGTAAAGTCACATTTCTACTCTTAATGGAACATGAAGTTCCGTTGCTACCCCTCCCAATGCAAATCGATTCCAAAACCTAAACCTAAACCTAAACCCACTCATTTTTACCCTTTATGGGATACCACGACGATGATGATGACGACGATGCCGCCACCACTGCTAGCAGCTGATGAAGAAGCCCATAAGCCAAGAAATGTTTTGCAGTTGGATCTTAACCTTTCGACACCATCTGATAATGATCATCATCACCAAGAATCCAAGCTCTCCTTCAGTTTCAAACCACAACCACCACCTCCTCCTCTCGTCTTCTCTGTCGTTGCTTTGGTAGATTTCCATTACTAACTCAAATGGGTATTTTGCATTCTTTGTTTCTTCTCTTATCATCATTTGAATTTTTTTGATTTGCAACAATTTCAACAACAATAGAAACCCTCTCTTCATCAAAATAAATTCTTGGTATTGTATAAACCCTTTTAAGCAATCGTCTATTGCTTCTTTTTCCTACCAAAGGGAATCAATATTGTAGTAACCCTTGATGAGTATTGCACCACCAAGAAAATTAAATTATCAATCTTGCAGGTTCACAGTTTCAAAAACAGGGGCAAGAATCCAATATATGAAGTTCCACATCGATTGGAAGAGTACCCAAAAGCAACCAAATCTAACCCGGTCTTGCAAATATTGAAATTCTGACACATAATGAACACCATTCTCATTGTTGATACCATATTTTATCTATGAATCAGAAGTTGACACATGTCTACACACTTGTCACAATAAGAGGACGACACATGTCAATACACATTTTATCTCTAGAACACTCTCGTACAGTGAGAGGAAGCACATGCAGATTGGCACGTGCTAGGTCTCCAAATCGGCACATGCGCCTATGGGATAGTCCCTCTACACCACGCAGCTAGGAGTCGGGTCTAGAAGAGGCTCTGTGAGAGGATACACATTAGCTACCTAGAAAGTTTGTAGTGCCAACTTCTCCTAACTGTAGGATCTTTATCCTATAGTTGCATGATATAACTTGTAAAATCCGCACCCCAAAAAACCCGGTTTAACTCGATTTTCCTTTCGTGCCAAGGTTTTCTACCATTGATGGACCCGATTTGATGCCTAATTGATGCCAGCATACAGGTAACCTTTAAACCCTCTAACTTTTCTTGCCATGAGTTAATGTGCAATTTAAAGGAGGGCCAGTTGCAACTGTCGATCGATAAACCGATGGGTAGTAACCGGGACCATCAACCAGCCAGGCCAAAACTGATTTGTCCAAAGGATTTAATAGTTTGAGTCAGTTTTGGAAGCCATTTAGGATATTCCCTAGACCCATGGAAAAATACAGAGGGGCCCACACCTATCTTAATCACCTCTGGAGTTGAGGAATGGAAGGAGTCCCTCCCTAATTCAAACTATTGCCACTTAGCAATTCCCTATGAGTTCCCTAATCAAGACAGGAGTTTTACTCTAAGAAGGACACTTCAATAGCCTAAAAACCATACATTTTCACTTTCCTCTGAGTACGTAACCGCATTAGAGAGAGTTATGGCTCATTCTCAGAGGAAGGGAGAAAGTTGAAGGATTGGGAGAAACTTGGCAGCACCTGTACTTAGAGGATTATCGACGACGAACACCGCTAATCGACATTGGTTAAATGATCGTCAATAAAACTCTAAACCCTTTCTGTAGATTCTAATAAAAGTTTTATACTCTGTTGAATATTACATTAAATTGATGGATGATCAATCTCCATTAATGGTAGAACCATTGTGTTGCTTCGTGATCTCGAGAAGACATATTCTCAATGAGTGATTAGGCTAAACCTTGAATCCGTCATTGTTATGTTAATGCTTAGGCCTAGGAGGTGCCCCACTATTGGACATTTGGACCACACTAGGATAGCAAGGTATGGACTAATCTTATAGTAACATTCTCATCTTGATGACTACCGATGAACTCAATACAACAGTTCTGAAGTGTGTTCTGGAAGAGGTAGAGACCGAACAGTTCCAGAAGGCCACTGAAAGTGGTCGGACATAGCGACGGTCATTGCTACTATACCAACCGATGCCATGACTGACCCTTGGTAGAAGGTTCTGACCTTCGTTGGACGCTACACCTATTGCGATAAGCGGGACTGAGGCATTGATCAGGCAACCCCGAAGGACTATTATTCAGCCTGCTGAGAATACAATCATGAGATTAACTTTAAATTACTCAATCTAGGTGTCACGTGCATGGATATCATCGACTCACGTGGTGCAGGTAGTGGGAATTCCAAGAACCCAAGTGAGGAATAGAACCCCTAATGGATTTTAGAGTGTTTATAATATATGATTGTTGTGCCCCATGCTTGTTGTGATAACATGTCATCCAATAACTATATTGTGCATACATTGGCATTTATATTATGATTGTTGCGTGGATGTATGTGTGAGATCTAGTAGGTAGTAATGAAACGGTCAAAGACCACTAGATCTGACCTGCTAGGCAAATCTTGATGAGTATGTCACTCACCCCTAGCGGGATGACAACATCTTGGGGGGCAAAATGGATGGTCTAGGATTCCTAGTAGGATTGGTGAGAGGGATATATTGGATGACATGTAGGATTGGTTAGTGGCACTACTCCTGTAAGCAACCCTAGCCAATAGGGAGTCAGGTACTAGTAGGATGGAGTAATGAGGGAAAAAGGTCGGTAGCGTTCATTGGAGCGTCACTGGCCGGACTTGCTGTCATATCACCATTCTGATTGGGATGTCACATAGCTTTACCAGGACTATTGGAGTGGGTTGGTAAGTGTCCAAACACTCCTGTGCATGAAGGTTATAGTCAGTTTCTAGGAAGTGTGGCTAGACCTTATCATAGCATAATAACATACATTATACCAAACTTTTGCATAGCTGTGTGTAATAAACTTGTAAGACCTGTGTCAAACTAACCCAATCTTACCACCTTGAACTAGATCTACCCATCATGGTCGAGCCAAATGGATCAAGTACATGAGGGAGATCGCAATCCCAGGTATTAAACTGACCCAAAAATATTAAAATAGGGGGAGGGTCGCATACCCAGCAAGGCAGGGTCGGACCCCCCCAGCATAAAAGTCAGACCCTGAGTTTTTAACCGGGGGTCAGACATTTTAGAACCAGGGGTCGACGGGATCTCCGACCCCCTCATCGACCCCCAGTCTGTCGACAGAAATCGTGAATTAGGAACTTTCCAAATTTCAATGGGATTCTTTTCTAATCTCAATGGGACTTATTTTGGGAGTTTCTACTCTATAAAAAGGACGTCCCTAAGCCTCTTTCACTCCTTTTAGAACCCTA
Organism: Protea cynaroides; assembly: GCA_028583415.1. NCBI lineage: Eukaryota > Viridiplantae > Streptophyta > Magnoliopsida > Proteales > Proteaceae > Protea > Protea cynaroides. Next base: position 5,584,669 of record CM053268.1, on the reverse strand, counting down.
ATTGGATTGAGAGAAAGAGAAGAGAAGGAGAAGAAAAAGAGAAGAGAAGGAAAGTGGAGAAGAAGATCAAAGAGAAGGCTTCAGAGAAACAAGCCTAATTCTCAGGTATGGACACTATCTCCATGTAATTCTACAGACCTTAGAATAGATAGTGAAGAGGGAATGATCTAGGAGAAACCCAAATCATCCATCCATGGTTAAGTTTTCATGGAAAACCATGGGGGAGATCATAAAAACCATGTAGGTGAATAAACTATGCTTCTAAGTCATAGAACATGTATGTAATGGATTGTAGAAGCAAGTCATAGGCCCAAACACGAAGGAATGGATTGTAGGATGAAAATTTGACTAAACCCACAGGGGATCACACGGGGGGTCGATGGCCAATCGACCCTACCAGACCCTAACAATCGACCCCCAGTGTTCGGGAAGTCCAAAATCTGGGTGGTAGCACCCAGGGTCGATGGAACCTCCGACCCTAGCATCGACCCCCAGTTGACAGCATGCTTTTTAAAATCAGAATTTATTCTAATTAAATTCTATCGACTTGATTAGGTCTTCTAGTGATATAATATTGATATTTAGTTGATTCTTAAAGCTTGAAAGAGGATCTACGATCAAGCAAAGGTGAGGGAACAAGACCTAAACTAGTTGGTTAATAATAAACTGTTTTATTCTTGAGAATGCCATGATTGATTCTATGCGTGTATGCTTGTTATATGCATTCAACATGTCATCCAATATTTCTATTATTACTGTTCATGCATATTTAAATTATTGTTTATAACATGATGATGATGATGATGATAGGAATAGGCATGTGAATGTATGTGTGTGGTTTGTGTGCTTGATGCGAGCGAGTATCAGGGGGTGTCATAGGCTGGGCCTCAACACTCTAGCTCTATCTCTAACTCAAGTCTTATCCACTGACATCGTCGTATCGCTATTATCTTAGCAGAACTATTATGTCATAGTGTATGAGGGGAGGTGGTCTCGGACCGTGTAGTCTCTGACTCTGTCGGGGGGCCTTAGCCCTATCTCTATGGACGTATTGAGATATGCTGGGGTGAGACCTTGGATACACTGATTGGCATTAGGATTGGTTAGTTGCGAGCCCAGTTTGCGAGCCCTCACCAGCAGGGGCTTACGTGTTGGTATGGGCAACTAGTACAACAATAAACGTGACCTTTGCGTGTACATTGTCCATGGTGGGTGCATGTGGGACGACAATAAACGTTACCTTTGGGCGGCTTCACACACTCGTGTATAGAGGTGCGGCGGCCACCTATCTTTCTATAGCATATTGCAAACTTATTTACCAGACCAAAGATATGAATTGAATGCATGCATATGTTTGTTGCATTGTTTTGTTTGCTCACTGTGCCATGATGTGTGCTTACCCTCTCGACGTTGAATATTTTTAGTTGATGATGCATGTATCACTGTTGAAGATTATATGAGTGCTCCGGTGTACGCACGTATTGCTGCAATGGAAGCCGAAGACTTAGTGGATACGCATGACTCTTCATGCAAGTGCAACTCATGCGTATTCGATTAGATTTTCATTTGAATTATTAAAGGAATGTAATTGATATTTTATTATTTATGTCTCAGTTGATATAATAATAACTTGATATTTTAATTATGATTATTACAGTTAAAGTTCTTAGTTCATTTACTATAAGACTTCCGCTATTGTGTATTTATTCTGATTATGATTGTGGGTGTGTATGGTTTTTATTTTTAATGGACACAGCCTATTCGAGATCCTAGTTGAATCGTTGGTTTATTAGAGGTTCATCACACTGTTCTAAATGGTGCAGAATTGGGGTGTGACAACTTGGTATCAGAGCATCTCAGGCCCTGTCTGTGATACCCGTATACTTCCACAAAAGGTCATGAACTGAGATAGGATAAAAATTTAAAAGATGTAATAATAACACACTATAAGCATCTGTGTTGTTTGAGACAAAACTGAAAGAGAATAATGCATCTATTAAATGAGAAACAAATTTTTATATACAACCAAATGGAGAACAAACATATATATATATATATATATATGTATATATATATGATTAAAACAGAGTACAGTCCACAGTCCGGACAATTACTCTGAAGTACAAAAAGGAAGATAAAAGAAATACATCAAGAAGCTGGAGGTGATGGGGGAGGCGGTGCCTCACGGTCTCTATCATAGTCCTCAGCATAGACTCTAGTCAACCAAGCTATCTGAGTCTGGGTCATCTGAAGACTAGCTGTGAGATCAGCCACCCGTTGGTCAGTCACACGCTGAGCATCCCTAAGCTCTCCCACCCGCTGATCCGACATGTGCTGAGTAGCTAGAAGCTCTCTCACCCACTGGTCCGACACGCGCTGAGCAACCAGAAGTTCTCCCACCCGCTGATCGGACAAGCGCTGAGCCTCTAGAAGCTATCCCATCCTCAAGTCAGACGTACGCTGAGCCTCTTGAATGCCGTGCAAGATACCCATCATGTCATCAGAAGGAGCATACGAAGGACCAGCTGCATGCGAAGGACTAGCTGAAGAAGACGGACCAGCACCAGTAGCATGAGTAGGTGATGGAGAAGGTATGGCATCTACATCCATGTATAGCCGATCGTCATCATCCCCATGAACCCCTGCTCCAACGGCTGCTGCTGCTGCCTCAGCGTCAGCCATCTCCACTCGAGTGCGAGGGCGCACCATCGCGTTCCTCTCCTCATCACTGACCTGGGCATCCCGCATACCCATTTTGCAAATAGCCTCCCAATCCACAGGCGATGAGAAGGATTTCTCTTGAATCTTCTCATCCAACAAATCAACCCCAAGGCAGGTAAGCAAGGTAGTGATCATGCGTCCATAAGGAAGGTTGCCAGTGTAACTGGGCAACGTGGCACTGATCATCGTCCACATGATGATATAGGGAAGGCAGACGGGCTGCCTAGTGCATATGTAGTACAACAGATACTGGGTCAACTAGGAGACCCTCTTGTAATGACCACTCTGCGGTATCAGGTTATGCTGAATGATCTTGTAGTATACCCGTGGATCTGAATGCAGATAACTCGCTTTCATCTCCCAGCGATCAGGTCTGATGAGCTGACGATCTATCTCAGCCCTCATCTGTAAAGAAAAGAACTGGGGCTCTCCAGGGGCACAGAATACCAAGGGGCCATCATAGGAAATGCCCAACAAGTCGGTCAGCTGCCGATAATCGAATGAAACATATACCCCCTTGACGTAGCTGGTGATCCGAAGCTCACCACCTCTCTCAACATCGTTGTAATCCCCCACCACTTGGAGATTACAATAAAACTGGCGTACCAAGTCAGGACGGGTACAGGCGTCATAGGTGATGACAAGGAGCCATCCCATATCGCCAAAGGCCCCCTCCACATTGAACAAGGCCAAGCTAGCCAAGTCCACTTTGCAGCCTCCCTCTACTTTCTTGCGAGCGTAGTGGGCATACTGCATCTCGGCTTCATTGGAATGGAAGTGAAGACGGTCGTGAACCCTGGGTACCTTGGTACGAGCCATAGTATCTGCAAATAAGAAAGAAAAACAAATAATGGCTTAGTAGAGAGGAAAAGTCTAAAATTTTGACATAATAACGACGTAAATGGGTCAAAAGCCTCACTTGGGCAGGAGGACTTACATAGATCCTAAACTATCCTGTGAGACTCATACAGTCAAAAATTTTAGCTAATAAGATTGAAATGGAAGAAATTTCAAGAAATTCGAAATCTCGACAAAATTAGGGAAAAAAGAGTAAATTTTGAGTTTCTCGATAACCAACCGATGAAACTCAAATATTTTTGAGGGCTTTCGTTCCTTGAGTCACCAACAACAAAAGCCCCCAATAAAAATTGAATTTTTACGGTTGGAAAAGGTTTAATTTTAAAAATACGAGAAATACGAGCAAAAACCTAGGTAAAGAAACCTAAAAACATGAAAAGGTAGAAGACATACCTGTAGCAGAGGTGTAGACGACGAAACAAGGAGTGCAAATCACCAACGGAGCGGAGTTGCCACTGTAGCAACTCGGAGGGACGAGATGAGTCGAAGCGGAGAAGAAAGAATGGGAAATGGACTTTGAATCGGAGCTTAAAAATATGATTTTTAGTCCGGGGGTCGGAAAATTCGATTAAAACCATAAACCCACCCATCGACCCCCTCATCGACCCTCAGCTCTCAGGAATCTGACAGAGAACCAGGGGTCACACCCTGGTTCGGACATCCTCCGACCCCCCCATCGACCCCTGGCTCTCGAGAAGAATTGTTGATTTCCCAGGGTCGCATATTGAGGGTCGGACACCCATCGACCCCCACCATCGACCCTACAGAGAAAACACAGCATTTTCGACAGAATGATCTGAAAAATCTGAAATTTGCATTTGTTAGTGGTTTTAAAATATGAGAATGAAGTATTTAATGATTGTCTCTCGTGTTCAATGATTTTCAGGCAATCCCACTATCAGATTAATTAATGGCTGGACGCAGAGTAACCAGACAGAGCCGTAACTCTATTCCACCACTACCACCTGTGGGGGAGAATAGCCAGACACACCCAGAAACACAGGGGAACACGAACACGACACCGTCCGTCATAAATAGGCAGACAAATCCTACAAATCTGCTAGCTCCACCTACAGACTTGGCCACAGTCGTAATGAACTTGGCCCAACAGCTGCAGCAAATGCAACAGGCACAAGCCACTATACAAGCTACCAAAGGCATAACTCCTCCAGTTGCACAGCACAGACACCTCCAATGCTAGCAGGACAGGCATGCACAGCACCAGGGGGAAGTAACACAGTACCCCACGCACATCAGACTCCTATCATGCAGGCTCAAGTACAAAATCCTAAGATAGCTCAAGGTGGATATCAATACCAACCACCTATGTATGGAGCCTATGTCCCGCAGCCACTAGACCACTCCAGACTGGTGGAGCGTTTTCTGAAACTGAAGCCCAGAGAATTTAATGGCAAGCCAGCAGATCCTTTATGGCCGGCACACTGGGTGTACGAAATGGAAAGAAATTTTATGATGATGGCACTAAATGAAGAAGAAAAAATGTTGTGTGCCACCTTTATGCTGAAAGGAGATGCACACCATTGGTGGAGGTCTACCAGGACTTATTTATTAACAAAGCACGCCCAACTGACTTGGGATATTTATAAGGAGGCATTCTTTGAGAAGTACTTTACGAGAAGTTTCAGAGATTCTATGGAAAGAGAATTCCTGAGTTTATATCAGGGGCAGATGACCGTGGATGCATATCAACAGCGTTATGAAGAGTTGTTCTTCTTTGCACCCACCAATATGCAAGAGGAAAACACCAAGACCCGAAGGTTCGTCATGGGACTTAGGGGAAGCATCCGCGGGCATTTTCTGGTACATGAAAAGAAAATCTATAATGTAGTGGCATAAATTGCTCGAGTTATAGAATCGAGCCAGAAGGAGAGTTATTTCATGCAAAACAGAGGTATAAAAAGGCCAGCTAAAAATTCTTATAACGGAGGGAATAACAAGACATTTAAACCCTTCCGTGCTCAAGGCTTTACTGCTGCAACCAAGACTACTCCAGTAGCTCAACATCAACAAAAGCCAATTACTGAAGGGATAAAATGTTTTAACTCCAACCAAGTGGGACATATGGCAAGGGAATGTCCTAAACCCAAGAAGCAGCTACATCAAGGACGAGTTTACGCGGTTACATCTGAGGATGCTGCCGCATCGCCTGATGTGGTCACAGGTATGACTTAAATTTTTAGTTAGTTGTATTACATTGTATGAGCATGTAGATTAAACCAAAACAAATCACAGGTATCGTACCTATTAATGGCATTCCTGCCAGAGTACTCTTTGATTCAGGAGCTACTCATTCCTTTATATCTGTGACATTTGGAAAGAAGTTAAATCTACCCCTTAAATCCTTAGACTGCAAACTACTTGTACGATCACCTATGGGATTAGAAGTGGAGTTAGAAAAAGGTTATGGACCATGTCCAGTTCTTATTGATGAAAAGACCTTGGATGCAACCTTGATCCAACTTGAATTGGTAAACTTTGGCGTCATCTTGGGAATGGACTAGTTAGTTCGGCATTCTGCAAACCTATTGTGTGCCGAAAAGAAGCTGACATTTAAAGACAAGGAAGGAGTAGAGTTCAGTTTTTCGGGAACCAAACTTCCCCATAAACGAAAACTCATACTCTCTGTGCTAAAGGCTAAGAAGTGCCTTGAGAAAGGAGCAGTCGGGTACATAGTATCTGTGGTCGACCTTACCAAAGAAGCACAACGGATGGAGGATATTGATGTTGTGCGTGACTTTCCAGACGTATTTCATGAAGAACTACCAGGATTACCACCCGACCGAGCCACAGAGTTTGTTATAGATCTTATACCTAGAGCCGCACCAGTATTGAAAGCACCTTATCGAATGGCTCCTACTGAACTGAAGGAATTGAAAGTACAACTACAAGAACTGCTGGACAAGGGTTACATTCGCCCTAGCATATCACCATGGGGAGTGCCAGTATTATTCGTGAAGAAGAAGGACGGTAGCGTTTGATTGTGTATAGACTACCGAGAACTGAATAAACTAACAATCAAGAATCAGTATCCATTGCCTCGGATCGATGACCTATTCGATCAGTTGCAAGGTGCCAAAGTGCTCTCCAAGATCGATCTTCGGTCAAGCTACCATCAACTGAAGATTAAGGATGGTGATATTCCTAAGACAGCATTCAGGACCAGATATGGACATTATGAATTCTTGGTTATGTCTTTTGGATTGACAAACGCATCAGCAACTTTTATGGAACTTATGAACCAGGTTTTCCACGACATGTTGGATACGTCGGTTATTGTATTCATTGATGATATATTAGTCTACTCCAAAGACGAGGAAACTCATATTAAGAATCTAAACGCCGCTCTGCAGCGACTACGAAAGGAGAAGCTCTACTCAAAATTTTCAAAGTGTGAGTTTTGTCTAAAGGAAGTCACATTTCTAGGCCATGTAGTGAAGGAATTAAAGTAGATCCCAACAAAATCGAGGCTATTGTAAAGTGGGAAGCACCGAAGAGCGTTGCAGAAATTAGAAGTTTCTTGGGTCTAGATGGGTATTATCAATGATTTGTGGAAGACTATTCTCGAATTGCCGTACCTCTTACGAGTTTGACTAAGAAGGGCGAGAAGATTGTTTGGACAGATAAATACGAGAAGAGTTTCCAAACCTTGAAGGCTAGATTGATATCAGCTCCAATTTTGACCATCTCGATTCCAGGACAACAATTTATCTTGTACACCGATGCGTCAGGACTAGGACTAGGTTGTGTACTTATGCAAGGAGAACAAGTAATTATTTATGCCTCAAGACAATGGAAGACACATGAGAAGAACTATCCGACTCATGATTTGGAATTAGCGGCAGTAGTACATGCTGTCAAAATATGGAGACATTATCTATACGGGGAGAAGTTTTAGATTAAATCAGACCATAAAAGTCTTACTTATCTATTTAATCAGAAGGAGCTGAATATGAGACAAAGAAGATGGCTAGAACTATTGAAAGACTATGATTGTGATATCCAATATCATCCGGGGAACGCTAATGTAGTAGCCGATGCGTTGAGTAGAAAGGCAATGATAAAATTTCAGGGAGAGGTTAGCACAACCGCCGCAATGTGTACTACCAGAAAGGTATTCAAGCACGGTAATGAGCAGTTTGTGATAGATGCACCAGGTGGATCAGCCAACCAAGGATTTATTCGTCGGTTTTCAAATATGTTCGCCGCACTGAAGATTATACCGGATATAATTGATGAAGTAAAGACAGCTATCAAATCAGACCCTTACCTAAGAACTGTACAAGAGGACATCGAAAAAGGTAGGACTAACCCTGAGTTCACCTTGGACGAAGAAAAGGTACTGAAGTACAAAGGAAGAATATGTATACCCGAAAAAGAATGCTTGGACATTAGACACCGATTGATGAAAGAAGCCCATACCACCATCTATTCGATACATCCTGAAAGTACAACAATGTATCATGACCTAAAGAAATTATATTGGTGGAGAGGAATGAAAACAGATGTAGCTAAGTTCGTGTCTCAATGCCTAAATTGTTACAAAGTAAAGGCTGAACGACAAAGACCGACAGGATTGTTACAGCCGTTATCAGAACCAGCATGAAAATGGGACTGCATCACTATGGACTTCGTCACAGGACTACCATTGATTCTTCGAGTAGTTGATGTAGTTTGGGTGATTGTAGACCTCCTGACTAAAACAACTCGCTTTATACCTATACGAACTCAGTATACACTGGAGAGGTTAGCTAAGCTGTATGTGGATAACATTGTGCGATTACACGGTGTACCTAAAAGCATTGTGTCCGATAGAGAATTACGATTTACTTCAAAGTTTTGGGAAGGATTGAAAAAGGCTATGGGTACAACATTGAAGTTTAGTACCGCATTCCATCCCCAGATAGATGGACAGTCAGACCGTACAATTCATATTCTAGAAGATAGGCTTCGAGCATGTGTAATTGATTTTAAAGGATCATGGGATGAAAAGTTACCACCGATTGAGTTCTCTTATAACAATAGCTATCAGGCTACTATACAGATGTCACCCTATGAAGCATTGTATAGCAGAAAGTGTCGAACTCTTTTGTTTTGGAATGAAGTTGGGGAACGTAGTATTGTTGGACCAAAATTTGTTGAAGAGACTTGTCGAGTGGTCGACATTATCAAAGAAAGAGTGAGAACAGCTCAAAATCGTCAGAAGCAATATGTAGATACCCAACGCCGAGACCTTGAATTCTTCGTGGGTGATAAAGTATTCTTAAAAGTATTGCCTATGCGAGGATTGAAACGGTTCAGAAAAAGAAAATTAAGTCAAAGATATGTCGGGCCATACGAGATTCTAACTAAGCGTAGAAAAGTGGCGTACCAGTTAGCACTACCACCATCTATGTCAAGTGTGCATGACGTATTTCATATTTTCTTATTGCAGAAGTATGTCAAGGATCCAACGCACGTTCTGACAGTAGATCTATCTGATTTGCCTGATGATTTGACATTTGAAGTAACACCAACTGAAATCACCAGCCGAATGGTTCAACGACTACGCAACCGTGATATCTATTATGTTAAGGTCACCTGGAGAAGTAGAGATATGGAAGAAATTACATGGGAAGAAGAGAATGCTATGCGAAAGCAATATCCTCATTTATTTGACTCGAAAGGTATGTACAATTTCGAGGATGAAATTTTTATAAGTAGGGGGGAGTTGTAAGACCCGTATCAAACTAACCCGGTCTTACCACCTTGAACCAGGTCTACCCATCATGGTCGAGCCAAATGGATCAAGTACGTGAGGAAGATCGCGATCCCAGGTATTAAACTGACCCAAAAATACTAAAATAGGGGGAGGGTCGCATACCCAGCAAGGTAGGGTCGGACCCCCCCAGTATAAAAGTCAGACCCTGAGTTTTTAACCGGGGGTCGGACATTTTAGAACCAGGGGTCGATGGGATCTCCGACCCCCTTATCGACCCCCAGTTTGCCGACAGAAACCATGAATTAGGAACTTTCCAAATTTCAATGGGATTCCTTCCTAATCTCAATGGGACTTATTTTGGGAGTTTCTACTCTATAAATAGGACGTCCCTAAGCCTCTTTCACTCCTTTTAGAACCCTAATTGGATTGAGAGAAAGAGAAGAGAAGGAAAGTGGAGAAGAAGATAAAAAAGAAGGCTTCAGAGAAACAAGCCTAATTCTCAGGTATGGATACTATCTCCATGTAATTCTATAGACCTTAGAATAGATAGTGAAGAGGGAATGATCTAGGAGAAACCCAAATCATCCATCCATGGTTAGGTTTTCATGGAAAACCATGGGGGAGATCATAAAAACCATGTAGGTGAATAAACTATGGTTCTAAGCCATAGAACATGTATGTAATGGATTGTAGAAGCAAGCCCAAACATGAAGGAATGGACTGTAGGATGAAAATTTGACTAAACCCACAGGGGGTCGCACGGGGGTCGATGGCCAATCAACCCTACCAGACCCTAAAAATCGACCCCCAGTGTTCGGGAAGTCCAGAATCTGGGTGGTAGCACCTAGGGTCGATGGAACCTCCGACCCTGGCATTGACCCCCAGTTGACAACATGCTTTTTAAAATCAAAATTTATTCTAATTAAATTTTATCGAGTTGATTAGGTCTTCTAGTGATATAATATTGATATTTAATTGATTCTTAAAGCTTGAAAGATGATCTACGATCAAGCAAAGGTGAGGGAACATGACCTAAACTAATTGGTTAATAATAAACTATTTTATTCTTGAGTCCAATGCCATGATTGATTCTATGCGTGTATGCTTGTTATGTGCATTCAACATGTCATCCAATATTTTTATTATCACTGTTCATGCATATTTAAATTATTGTTTATAACATGATGATGATGATGATGATAGGAATAGGCATGTGAATGTATGTGTGTGGTTGGTGTGCTTGATGCGAGCGAGTATCAGGGGGGTGTCATAGGCCGGGCCTCAGAACTCTAGCTCTATCTCTAACTCAAGTCTTGTCCACTGACATCGTTGTATTGCCATTACCTTAGCAGAACTATTACGTCGTAGGGTATGAGGGGAGGTGGTCTCGGATCGTGTAGTCTCTGACTCTACCGGGGGGCCTTAGCCCTATCTCTATGGACGTATTGAGGGATGCTGGGGTGAGACATTTGATACACTGATTGGCATTAGGATTGGTTAGTTGCGAGCCCTGTTTGTGAGCCCTCGCCAGCAGGGGCTTACGTGTTGGTATGGGCAACTGGTATAGCAATAAACGTGACCTTTGCGTGTACATTTTCCATGGTGGGTGCATGTGGGACGACAATAAACGTTACCTTTGGGCGGCTTCACACACTCATGTATAGAGGTGTGGCAGCCACCTATCCTTTCTATAGCACATTGCAAACTTATTTACCAGTCCAAAGATATGAATTGAATGCATGCATATGTTTATTGCATTGTTTTGTTTGCTCACTGAGCCATGATGTGTGCTCACCGAGCCATGATGTGTGCTCACCCTCTCAACGTCGAATATTTTTTGTTGATGATGCAGGTACCACTGTTGAAGATTATATGAGTGCTCCGGTGTACGCGCGTGTTGCTGCAATGGAAGCTGAAGACTTAGTGGATACGCATGACTCTTCATGCGAGTGCAACTCATGCGTATTCGATTAGATTTTCATTTGAATTATTAAAGGAATGTAATTGATATTTTATTATTTATGTCTCAGTTGATACAATAATAACTTGATATTTTAATTATGATTATTACAGTTAGAGTTCTCAGTTCATTTACTATAAGACTTCCGCTATTGTTTATTTATTCTGATTATGGTTGTGGGTGTGTATGATTTTTATTTTTAATGGACACAGCCTATTCGAGATCCTGGTTGAACCGTTGGTTTATTAGTGATTCATTACACTGTTCTGAATGGTGCAGAATTGGGGTGTGACAAAACTAATCATGCATTTTGCTTGCTCACCTGTTTTTTTTTCACTGATCTCATATTGGAGAGCTGACCCTTGCCTAAGCCATTCTTTTTAGATGATGTTTCAGGTACCACTGTTGCTGACTTTTTGAATGCACCTGCGATCTCTCACTTAGTCCAACTAGGAGGAATGCCATTTGGGACAAAGCACATGATGCGGACTGTGAATGCGACGCATGTATTTTCGATGAATAAGATGTTCATGATGGAGAATTCTTAAACAATGATAGTTTTATTTATCTTCCCTTTGGATTATTTAAATTACATTTTGTTAACCCGTGATTTATAAGGCAATGATACTTTAAGTTTAATTGAAGGAGATGGTTGATGAACAAGTTTTAAAAGAAGTAATGCATTGGTATTATTACTCTTATTTTATTAGAAGGCTCATGGTTACCTAGTTATCTTTCGCTATTTATTACTCTGGATTATGTATGTGGCATTGTATTGGTATGTGGTTGGTCTGTGTGTGCACCGCTTATGATGTCGTAATGGGATTACATCTAAATTAAGGTGTTGATCCAGTCGTATCCCAAAAAATTTTCATACTGGTATTTTGGGGTGTGACATAACTAGCTTGGGATTACCTGAGGATTTAGTCTCCTCATCCAATTCTAGCACTCAAAAGCATATCTGACTCCAATTAGACGTATTCATCCTATATAAACACTCAACGATTACAGGTATAGGCACTTTGACTCCACCATCCTTTTACTAAGAGAATACTCAGGCTTTTCCCACTCTAAGGAGCTTACATTATTCTCATAAGCTCCATACTATGTACTCTGTTACTGACTTGATGGTCGGAGTGGTCGTTGGACTACCCAGTCCAACCTCGGATAATTTTTTCTTTTTTACAGGATACAGGACACTTCAGCCAGTCCAGTTTTAGTAGCAATAGTTTGGCACCGACCGTAGAGCACTAATTATTTTCTTTTCTAGGATCATCTAGCCTATTTTGAGATGGTGATGAGCGCTCACAACAACCTCGACAAAATTAACCAAATGGGAACCAGAATCAGTCCCGCAACGAGGAACCTGTTGGGAATGGTGGTAGGGATCTTTTTACGAGCCTTGTTTTACCAGCTCCAATGTCAGTTCAGTATCTGGAAACACAGTACATGACTCAGGACTGGCTTTGAGCCAGATCCAAACAGCTTACCAAAATCACACAGATACTCTTGCCCTTACCAATAGCTCAGAACAAGTAAATCTCGAGAGTGCACACATGCCTGCCAAGGAGAGGATCATGAGGGCTGAGTAGATCTCTATCTCGATAATCCAACAGATTGGAAAGACTCTCCCCCAGTCACCAGCATGTCGGGATGCTTGGTGTCACACCCCAATTCCATACTATTCAGAATGGTGTGATGAACCGCTAACAAACCAACGGTTCAACCAGGATCTCGAGTAGGCTATATCTGTGTTATCTAAACGCCATACATCCACATTCATAATCAGAGTAAATATACAATAGCGAAAGTCTTATAATAAAATGAACTGAAGAATCTAAATGTGATATTAATATTTAAATACCAAATTATTCTGCATCAACTAAGACATAAATAAATATCATTACATCCCTTTAATAAATCCAAATAATTAAATAAAAGAAAAACCCTAAACGAACACGCATGAGTTGCACTCGCAAGAGGAGTCATGCGCATACTCTTCATCTTCAGCTTCAATCGTCGCCACATGTCCATACGCTGGAGCATCAATATATTCTGCAACAGTGGTACCTGCTTCATCAACTAAAAATATTCGACGTCGAGAGGGTGAACATACATCATGGCTCAGTGAGCAAACAAAACAATGCAACAATACATATGCATGCGATTCAATTCATATCTTTGGTCTGGTTTTACGTTTGCACTGTGCTATAAAAAGGATAAGAGGCCGCCGCACCTCTATGCACTAGAGTGTGGATACACCCGATGAACCTCTCACCGTCGCCCACAACACCCACAATGAACACTGTACAATGAAGATCACGTTTATCGATGTATAACTCCATACCAACAAATAAACCCCTGATGGCTAGGGCTGCAAACGGGGCTCGCTACTAACCAATCCTAATGTCAAACAGTGTATCCAAGGCCTCACCCCAGCATCCCTCTGAGCACCCGTAGAGATAGAGCTAAGGCCCCATGGTAGAGTATAGGACTCAAAGATCGAGACCCTCCTTGATGCCCTACGTCGCAATAGTTCTGCTAAGGTAATGGCGATACGACGATGCTAATGCACAAGACTTGAGTTAGAGATAGAGCTAAAGTGCTCGGATCAAACACCGCCTAACACTTCCCCTGATGCCCTACTCGCATCAAGCACACTAACCACACACAAACATTCACATGCTTATTCCTAGCATCAATCATCATCATCATGTTATAAGTAAATAAAATTAAATATGCATGAACAATAATAGCAAGAATATTGGATGACATGTTGAATGCACATTACAAGCATATTCGCATAGAATCAAGCATGGCACCGGACTCAAAAAAATAAAAATAATTTATTATTAACCAGTTAATGTAAGTCTTGTTTCCTCACCTTAGCTTGCTAGTAGATCCTCTTTCAAGCTTTAAGAATCACCTTTATATTGATATTATATTGCTAGAAGACCTAACAAAGTCGATAGAATTTAATTAGATTTAATTCCAATTTTCTAACTTGTTGTTATCTATAGGGTCGCAGGATGGGTCGCAGGTAGGGTAGCAGTATACTGCGACCCCCTGTAATAGGGTCGATATCAGGGTCGATGGGTCTATCGAACCTATGTGCGACCACCTCTGGTTTTCGTCGATATTCTCATGTTTTGATCCATTCTTCCTTGTTTAACTCCTATGGCTTCTTCCATAGTCCATTCCACATACTTTCTATGGATTAGAACTTCTCTTCACCCAATATATAGTCTAATTGATATCCTCCATGGTTTCCATTGAAACCTAACCATGGATGGATGGATTGGGTTTCTCCTACATCTTCCTTCAACTATTCTAAGTCTTACGAAATTCATAGGATTAGTATTCTTACCTAAGAAGAACACTCCTTCTCTGCAACTCTTATCCTTTTTCTTCTTCTCTCCGTTCCTTCTCTTCTTCCTCTCTTCCTTCTCTTCTCTTTCTCTCAATTCAATTAGGGTTCTAAAAAGAGTGAAAGAGGCCTAGGGACGTCCTTAAAATAGAGTAGAAACATCCTAAAATAAGTCCCTTTGAGATTAGGAAAGAGCCCCAACCGAAATTATGGAAATTTCCTAATTCTATTTTCGGTGGCAACTGAGGGTCGATGAGGGGGTCGATGATCCCGTCGACCCCTAAACCCTAAAGTGTCCGACCCCCTCTGTAAAACAGGGGGTCTGACTTTCTGTCTTGGGGGGTTTGACCCTCCCTTGCTGGGTATGCGATCCTCCCCTTTATTTAAGTGTTTTTTGGTCGATTTGATACCTGGGATCACGATCTCCTTCACGCCCTTGGTCCATTTGGCTCGACCATGATGGGTAAACCTGATTCAAGGTGGTATGGCCGGGTTAGTTTGATACGGATCTTACAACTCCCCCCTTCTTATAAAAATTTCGTCCTCGAAATTTTACGTACCTTCTGAATCAAATAAGTGAGGGTATTGTTTTTGCATAGCATTCTCTTCTTCCCATGTAATTTCTTCCATGTCTCTACTTCTCCAGGTGACCATAACATAATAGATATCTCGATTGCGTAGTCGTTGAACCTTTCGGCTGGTGATTTCAGTTGGTGTTACTTCAAATGTCAAATCATCAGTCAATTCTGGTAAATCTACTGTCAGGACGTGCGTTGGATCCTTGACATACTTCTTCAATAGGGAGATATGAAATACGTCATGCACACTTGACATAGATGGTGGTAGTGCTAGCTGATAAGCCACTTTTCCACGCTTAGCTAAAATCTCATGTGGCCTGACATATCTTGGACTTAGTTTCCCTTTCTGTCTGAACCATTTCAATCTTCGCATAGGCGATACTTTCAAGAATACTTTATCACCCACGGCGAACTCAAGATCTCTACGTCGAGTATCTGCATATTGCTTCTGACGGTTCTGAGCTGTTCTTACCCTTTCCTTGATAAGGTCAACCACGCGACGAGTCTCTTCGACAAATTCTTGCCCAACAATACTACGTTCTCCAACTTCAATTCCAAAATAAAGGAGTTCGACACTTTCAACCATACAGTGCTTCATAGGGTGACATCTGTATAGTAGCCTGATAGATATTGTTATAAGCGAACTCGATCAGTGGTAACTTTTCATCCCATGTTCTTTTGAAATCAATTACACATGCTCGTAGCATATCTTCTAGAATCTGGATTGTACGCTCTGACTATCCATCTGTCTGTGGATGGAATGCAGTACTAAACTTCAATGTTGTACCCATAGCCTTTTGCAATCCTTCCCAAAACTTGGAAGTGAATCGTGGATCTCTATCGGACACAATGCTCTCTGGTACACCGTGTAGTCGAACAATATTATCCACATACAGCTTTGCTAACCTTTCCAGTATATACTGAGGTCGTATCGGTATAAAGCGAACTCTCATAGTCAGACGGTCTACAATCACCCAAACTACGTCAACTACTCGAGGTGTCAATGGTAGTCCCGTGACGAAGTCCATAGTGATGCAGTCCCATTTCCATGCTGGTTCTGGTAATGGCTGTAACAGTCCTGCGGGTCTTTGTCGTTCAGCTTTTACTTTCTGACAAATTAGGCATTGAGACACGAACTTAGCTACATTTGCTTTCATCCCTCTCCACCAATATAGTTTCTTTAGGTCATGATACATTTTTGTACTTCCAGGATGTATCGAATAGATGGTGGTATGGGCTTCTTTCATCAGTCGGTGTCTAATGTCCACACTTTCTGTTTCGGGTACACATATCCTTCCTTTGTACTTCAGTACCTTCTCTTCGTCCAAGGTGAACTCAGGGTTAGTTCTACCTTTTTCGATGTCTTCTTACACCGTTCTCAGGTAAGGGTCTGCTTTGATAGCTGTCTTCACTTCATCAATTATATCCGATTTAATCTTCAATGCAGCGAACATATTTGAAAACCGATGAATAAACCCTTGGTTGACTGATCCATCCGTTGTATCTATCACATACTGCTCGTTGCTGTGATTGAATACCATTCCGGTATTACACATTGCTGCAGTTGTGCTAACCTCTCCTTGAGATTTTATCATTGCCTTTCTGCTCAACGCATCCGCTACTACATTAGCTTTCCCCGGATTATACTGAATATCACAATCATAGTCTTTCAATAGTTCCAGCCGTCTTCTTTGTCTCATATTCAACTCCTTTTGATTAAATCAATAAGTAAGACTTTTATGATCCGACTTAATCTGGAACTTCTCTCCGTATAGGTAATGTCTCCATATCTTGACAGCATGTACGACTGCTGCTAACTCCAAGTCATGAGGGGGATAGTTTTTCTCATGTGTCTTCAACTGTCTTGAGGCATAAGCAATTAGTTGTTCTCCTTGCATAAGCACACCTCCTAATCGCAGTCCTGACGCATCAGTGTATAGGGTAAATGGCTGTCCTGGGACAGGAATAGTCAAAATCGAAGCGGATATCAATCTGGTCTTCAATGTCTGGAAGCTCTTCCCACATTTATCCGTCCACACAAACTTTTCACCTTTCTTAGTCAAACTGGTGAGAGGTACGGTAATCTTGGAATAGTCTTCCACAAATCTCCGATAATAACCAGCGAGACCCAGAAAACTTTTAATTTCTGCAACGCTCTTTGGTGCTTCCCACTTTACAATAGCCTCGATCTTGCTAGGGTCCACTTTGATTCCTTTAGCGGATACTACATGGCCTAGGAAGGCAACTTCACTTAGCCAAAACTCACACTTGGTAAATTTGGCATATAGCTTTTCTTTCCTTAAACGCTATAGGGCGGCATTTAGGTTCTTAATATGGGTTTCTTTGTCCTTGGAATATACCAATATATCATCAATAAATACAATAACCGACGTATCCAACATATTGTGGAGAACCCGGTTCATAAGTTCCATGAAAGTTGCTGGTGCGTTTGTTAATCCAAAAGACATGAGCAAGAATTCATAATGTCCATATCTGGTCCTGAAATCTGTCTTAGGAATATCACCCTCTTTAATCTTCAACTGATGGTAGCCTGACCGAAGATCGATCTTAGAAAATACTTTTGCCCCTTGCAACTGATCGAACAAGTCATCGATCCTAGGTAGTGGATATCGATTCTTGATTGTCAGCTTGTTCAACTCCCGATAGTCGATACATAATCGAACGCTACCGTCCTTCTTCTTTACAAAAAATACTGGCACTCCCCATGGTGATATACTGGGTCGAATATAACCCTTGTCCAGCAGTTCCTGTAGTTGCACTTTCAATTCCTTCGGTTCAGTAGGGGCCATTCTATAAGGTGCTTTTGATACTGGTGCGGCTCCAGGTATAAGGTCTATCACAAACTCTGTAGCTCTGTCGGGTGGTAATCCTGATAATTCCTCCGGAAATACATCGGGATAGTCCCGCACGACATCAATATCTTTCATTCGTGGTGCTTCCTTGGTTAGGTCGACCACTGATACTAGATACCCGACTGCCCCCTTCTCAAGGCACTTCTTAGCCTTTAGTGCTGAGAGTATGAGCTTGCGTTTACGGGGAAGTTTGGTTCCCGTAAAACTGAATTCTGCTCCTTCTTTGTCTTTAAATGTTAGCTTCTTTTCGACGCATAATAGGTTCGCAGAATGCCGAGCTAACCAGTCCATTCCCAAGATGACATCAAAGTCTGCCATCCCAAGTTGGATCAAGGATGCATCTAAGGTTTTTTCACCAATGAGAACTGGACATGGCCCATAACCTTTCTCTAATTCCACTTCTAACCCCATCGGTGACCATACAAGTAGTTTGTAGTCCAATGTTTTGATGGGTAAGTTCAGCTTCTGTCCAAACGACACAGATATAAAGGAATGAGTAGCTCCTGAATCAAAGAGTACTCTGGCGGGTATGCCATTTATGGGTACGATACCTGTGATTTGTTTAAACTTAGTCTACATGCTTACATAATGTAATACAACTTAAAGGTTTAGGTCATACCTGTGACCACATCGGGTGATGCGGCAGCTTCCTCAGACGTAACAACATAAACTTGTCCTTGATGTTGTTGCTTCCTGGGTTTAGGACACTCTCTCATCATATGTCCCACTTGATTGCAGTTATAACATCTTGGACTTTCAGTATTTGGCTTTGGTTGCTGCTGAGCTGCTTGAGTAGTCTTGGGTGCAGCGGTAAAATTCTGAATACGGAAAGGCTTGTATGTCTTGTTATTACCTCCGTTGTAAGAATTACCAGCTGGCCTTTTCACACCTTTGTTTTGCATAAAATAGCTTTCCTTCTGGCTCGACTCAATAACTCGAGCAATTTACATGGCTTCATTATAAATTCTCTTGTCTAAGCCCAGTACGTGCTCTCTGATGCATCCTCTGAGTCTTGTGACAAACCTACGGGTTTTGATGTCCTCTTCTTGCATGCTCAGTGGTGCGAAGAAAAATAGCTCCTCATAACGCTGCTGATACGCGTCCACTGTCATCTATCCCTGATACAAACTCAGGAACTCTTTCTCCATAGAATCCTTGAAGCTTCGGGGAAAATACTTCTCAAAGAAAGCTTCCCTATATATAGCCCAGGTCAATAGGGCGTGTTTGGTTATCGGATAGTCCCTTGTAGATTTCCACCAATGATGTGCGTCACCTTTTAGCATGAAGGTGGCACATAATACCTTCTCCTCCTCTATAATGGTCATCATCACGAAATTTCTCTCCATCTCGTCGATCCAGTGTGTTGGCCATAATGGTTCGAACGATTTACCGTTGAACTCCTTGGGTTTCATCTTTAGGAATCTCTCAATAAGTCGAGAATGATCTAACTGCACCGGAGCATATGCTCCATACATAGGTGGTGGATATTGGAAATTACCTTGCACTGGTTCCGGGTGATGGGCTGAAATCTGTGCAGCTGGTGGTTGTGGTGCTGGGTGGTTACCCACCGGTGTTGCATTGGCTTGCCCAGCCGGCATAGGTGTAGTTTGTGCCGCCTGGAACATCATTCCCATCATAGCCTGCATATGGACTTGTGCATGTTGCATCTGCTGAAGTTTTTGTGCCAGATTTATCACCACGGTAGTCAGTTCCGGTGGTAGGGGTGGCAGATTAGTAGGAATTGCCGGGCCTTGGTTCACTGGTGGTGCAACTTGCGGATTACCCTGTGCATTCAGATTGTCTAGATTGGTTTCCTCCACTGGTGGCGGTGGTGGAACCGTCCATGTTCTTCACTGGTAGTGGTGATGCCTGAAAATCATAAGATACGTGAGGCAATCATTTATACTTCATGTAGATACACTAACCAATGTAAATTTCAAATTTTTCAGATCATTCTGGGTAAATTACTGTCCATTCTATATAGGGTCGATAGTGAGGGTCGATGGTATATGCGACCCTAAGATCAACCCTGGGAATTTCTGATTTTTCCCGAGAGTCGAGGATCGATGTGAGGGTCGATGGGTGTGCGACCCTCGATGCGACGCCTAGTTCCCTGTCAGGTTACCGAGAGCAGTGGGTCGATATAGGGGTCGATATGAAGGTCGACTCTTTGGGTCGAATTCTGTGACCCTCGGACTAAAAATTAAATTTTTAAGGTCCGATTTGAGTTCATTTCTCATTCTTTCCCCTCCGTTTCAACTCGGCTTCTTTCCTCTGGGTTGCTACGGTGCCGATTCCACTACATTGGCTATTTGGGTTACGTTTCTCGACACCTACATCCTCCCTACAGGTATTTCTTCTCCCTTTACCTGTTTTTAGGTTTTCTTTTCTAGGTTTTCATTTACATAATACGTTTTCTTCAAATTAAAATTTTTTCCAACCGTAAAAATTTGATTTTTATTGGGGGCTTTTGTTGTTGGTGAGTCAATGGACGAAAGCCCTCAAAATATTTGAGTTTCATCGGTTGGTTATCGAGAAACTCGAAATTTTCTCTTTTTGCCCTAATTTGTCAAGATTTTAGGATTTCTCGAAATTTCTTCAAATTGGGTTCCGTTAGTTAAAATTTCTGACTGTATGAGTATTGTAGGATAGTTTAGAACCTATGTAAGTCCTCCTGCCCATGTGTATGGGTGACAAGTGAGGCTTTTGGTCAACTTACGTCGTTATAATGTCAAAATTTTTGTGATTTTTCTATCTTACTAATCCATTATCTATTTTTCATTGTGGTCTATAGATATCATGGCTCGCACCAAGGTCCCTAGTGTTCGCGACTGTCTCCGCTTCCGTACCAATGAAGCTGAGACACAGTATGCCCGCTTTACCCGTAAAAAGGTAGAGGGTGGTCGACTGGTGGAGTTGGCTAGCCTAGCCTTGTTCAATGTAGAGGGAGCATTTGGTGACATGGTTGGCTTCCTGTCATCACCTATGACGCCTGCACCTACCCGGATTTGGTGCGCCAGTTTTATTGTAACCTCCAGGTGGTGGGGGATTACAATGATGTGGATAGGGGTCCCGAGTTGCGCATCACAAGCTATGTCAAAGGGGTGAACATTTTATTCGATTATCGGCAACTGACCAACCTACTGGGCATTTCCTATGATGGCCCCATGGTTTACTGTGCTCCTAGAGAGCACCAGTTCTCCTCCACAGAGATGAGGGCTGAGATCGATAATCAGCTTCTACGACCTGATCGCTGGCAGATGAGGGCATGCTATATGCGTCCAGCTCCACGGGTATTTTGCAAGATTATCCAGCACAATCTGATTCCGCAGAGTGGTCATTACGAGAGGGTTTCCCAGCTGACCCAGTACCTGCTATACTGCATCTTTATTAGGCAGCATGTATGCCTACCTTACATCATCAGGACTATGATCAGTGCCACATTGCCCAGTCATAGGGGTAATCTACCCTATGGACGTATGATCACTAAACTACTGACCCGCCTGGGTGTGGATTTGTTGGATGAGAAGATTCAGGAAAAATCCTTCTCTACTCCTCTGGATTGGGATGCCATCTGCAGGATGGGTATACGGGATGCCCAGGTGAGTGATGAGGAGAGGAACGCGATGGTGCACCCTCGCACTTGCGTGGAGATGGCTGACGCTGAGGTAGCAGCAGCTACAGCTGGGGTCCCTGGTGGTGCTGTCGGGGATGATGATCGTCTTTACATGGATGTGGATTCAATACCACCTGCTTCTTCTACACATGCTACTGGAGCGAGTACATCTTTTGCGGCTGGTCCTTAACATGCAGCTGGTCCTTCACACCCACCTTCTGATGACGTGCTGAGTATGTTTCAAGATATCAGAGAGGCTCAGCGTGCATCAGATCTGAGGATGGGGGAGCTTCTAGACGCTTAGCGCCGGACTGATCAACGGGTGGCTGATCTCACAGCTAGTCTTCAGGCGACCCAGACTCAGGTAGCCTGGTTGACTAGAGTCTATGCTGAGGACTATGACAGAGACCGCAAGGCACCGCCTCCTCCTTCACCTCCAGCTTCATGATTGTATTTCTTTACTTTCTCTTTGTAATACAGAGTAACTGTTCGGGTTGTGGACTGTACTCTGCTTTAAATATTAATACATATTTGTTTCTCTCTTATTGTATTTAAAATTATTTCTCCTTTAAATAGATGCATTATTTTCTTTTTAAATTTGGCCTCAAACATCACTTGTGCTTATAGTGTGTTATTATTACGGTTTTTACTTTTATCCTATCACAGTTCATAATCTGTCGTGAAGGTATGTTGATTTAGCGGACAAGGCATGGAAAGCTCTGATACCAAGTTGTCACACCCCAATTTCACACTATTCAGAATGGTGTGATGAACCGCTAACAAACCAATGGTTCAACCAGGATCTCGAGTAGGCTATATCTGTGTTATCTAAACCCCATACATCCACATTCATAATCAGAGTAAATATACAATAGCGAAAGTCTTATAATAAAATGAACTGAAGAATCTAAATGTGATATTAATATTTAAATACCAAATTATTCTGCATCAACTAAGACATAAATAAATATCATTACATTCCTTTAATAAATCCAAATAATTAAATAAAAGAAAAATCCTAAACGAACACACATGAGTTGCACTCGCAAGAGGAGTCATGCGTATACTCTACATCTTCAGCTTCAATCTCCGCCACATGTCCATACGCTGGAGCATCAATATAATCTGCAACAGTGGTACCTGCATCATCAACTAAAAATATTCGACGTCGAGAGGGTGAGCACACATCATGGCTTAGTGAGCAAACAAAACAATGCAACAATGCATATGCATGCGATTCAATTCATATCTTTGGTCTGGTTTTATGTTTGCACTGTGCTATAGAAAGGATAGGAGGCCGCCGTACCTCTATGCATGAGAGTATGGATACGCCCGATGAACCTCTCACCGTCGCCCACAGCACCCACAATGAACATTGTACAACGAGGGTCACGTTTATCGATGTACAACTCCATACCAATAAATAAACCCCTGATGGCTAGGGCTGTAAACGGGGCTCGCTACTAACCAATCCTGATGTCAAACAGTGTATCCAAGGCCTCACCACAGCATCCCTCAGAGCACCCGTAGAGATAGAGCTAAGGCCCCCCGGTTGAGTATAGGACTCAAAGACCGAGACTCTCCTTGATGCCCTACGTCGCAATAGTTCTGCTAAGGTAATGGTGATACGACGATGCTAATGCACAAGACTTGAGTTAGAGATTGAGCTAAAGTGCCCGGATTAAACACCGCCTAACACTTCCCTTGATGCCCTACTCGCATCAAGCACACTAACCACACACAAACATTCACATGCCTATTCCTAGCATTAATCATCATCATCATGTTATAAGTAAACAAAATTAAATATGCATGAACAATAATAGCAGAAATATTGGATGACATGTTGAATGCACATTACAAGCATATTCGCATAGAATCGAGCATGGCACAGGACTCAAAAAAAATAAAAATAATTTATTATTAACCAGTTAATGTAGGTCTTGTTTCGTCACCTTAGCTTGCTAGTAAATCCTCTTTCAAGCTTTAAGAATCACCTTTATATTGATATTATATTGCTAGAAGACCTAACAAAGTTGATTGAATTTAATTCCAATTTTCTAACTTGTTGTTATCTATAGGGTCGTAGGACGGGTCGCAGGTAGGGTAGCAGTATACTGCGACCCCCTGTAATAGGGTCGATATCAGGGTCGTTGGGTCTATCGACCCTATGTGCGACCACCTCTGGTTTTGGTCGATATTTTCATGTTTTGATCCATTCTTCCTTGTTTAACTCCTATGGCTTGTTCCATAGTCCATTCCACATACTTTCTATAGATTAGAACTTCTCTTCACCCAATATATAGTCTAATTGATATCCTCCATGGTTTCCATTGAAACCAAACCATGGATGGATGGATTGGGTTTCTCCTACATCTTTCTTTAACTATTCTATGTCTCATGAAATTCATAGGATTAGTATTCTTACCTGAGAAGAACACTCCTTCTCTGCAACTCTTATCCTTTTTCTTCTTCTCTCCGTTCCATCTCTTCTTCCTCTCTTCCTTCTCTTCTCTTTCTCTCAATTCAATTAGGGTTCTAAAAGGAATGAAAGAGGCCTAGGGACGTCCTTAAAATAGAGTAGAAACATCCTAAAATAAGTCCCTTTGAGATTAGGAAAGAGCCCTAACCGAAATTATGGAAATTTCCTAATTCTATTTTCGGCGGCAACTGAGGGTCGATGATCCCGTCGACCCCTAAATCCTAAAGTGTCCGACCCCCTCTATAAAATAGGGGGTCTGACTTTCTGTCTTGGGGGGTCCGACCCTCCCTTGCTGGGTATGTGACCCTCCCCTTTATTTAAGTATTTTTAGGTCGATTTGATACCTGGGATCACGATCTCCTTTACGCCCTTGGTCCATTTGGCTCGACCATGATGGGTAAACCTGATTCTAGGTGGTAAGACCGAGTTAGTTTGATACGGGTCTTACAC
This sequence comes from Protea cynaroides, assembly GCA_028583415.1. Classification (NCBI taxonomy): domain Eukaryota; kingdom Viridiplantae; phylum Streptophyta; class Magnoliopsida; order Proteales; family Proteaceae; genus Protea; species Protea cynaroides. Next base: position 5,560,045 of record CM053268.1, on the reverse strand, counting down.
TTGGTTTGGTATCAGAAGACAACAATGATGATGAAGATTATGACTTCAGATAAAAGGCATCATCCAGCCATTCAACTTGAGTATCAGTGCATGATCGACTCGAGGAATGGGGATTTTGATGTGCATAAGACGAAATTCCTATTCCCTATAGTCGAATGTCAACCCCTACCCTCTCCTCTCCTACTTCTCTCGAATCTCCTCTAGGATTGCCAGTACCAGATTCCCCGTCACTCCAACAAGCCGATGATGAAGGAGCAGGGCTTTTAAAGTGCCTACCTGCCTGAAAAAATGATTCTATTCCCTAGCAAGCATTCCCACCTGAACCTGGACCAGGCCCGGCAAAAGGATTGAGGAGGAGATTGACAACTCAGAACAGGCAGAACGTGAGACTTTCTGCTAATTTTGTTGATGGCATGGCTGTCCACATACATCCGAAATGATCCAAATAGATGACCTCCAGAGAAGAGTAGATGCCACCCTAGCCGAACGGGCAATCGCCTAGTAGAGAGCCATTGCAGACAAACTCTCTACTGAGCATATAGCCACTGCTAATACTGTGACCCTCACCACTGCACTAGCAGCCTCCAGACAATAGGGAAACACAGGTTAGATGCAACTGTCGACCTCCATCCCTGTACTTGAAGCTGCCCCGTAGCTTGGGACTCTGGAGTACCAGTTATTGGTTATGCAGGCTAGGCTCAACCAGATGGAGAAGAAACAAGCAACTTCAGCGAATGCCTCAAGGAAAAGGAATACTGTGCTGATATGGCGTTCTCTAGGAAGATCATGGAGAGGCTTCGGCCTAAGCACTTCACCATGCCGAAGATCCACCCATATGATGGGACCACCAACCCTCAACTGCATCTCAATAACTACTCAGCAACGATGCTACTTCATGGCTATGACGATGTTATCCTCTATCGGGCATTCCCATTAACTCTCAAAGGACCAAGTTGGCTCTAGTTTAATAGCCTCTTAGTTGGTTCAATCAAAAATTTTACGAACTGAGTGATTAGTTCTTTGAGCACTTTCAAACTCAGATGACACCCATCAAGACATCCGCCAATCTGATGGCAATCAAACAGAAGCCAGATGAGACCCTTAAAGCCTTCCTCACCAGATTCAAAAATGAAGCCCTGCAGATAAAGAATCTTAATCAGGCCATAATCGCTACAGCTCTCACAATGGGTATAGCCGACGAAGTTCTCTTGAAGTCAATCTACAAAAGGCAACCAACCAATCACGTCGACTTGCAAGCTCGATGTGAAAAATATACAGTGGCTAATGATGCCTTAGTCCTAACCCAAAGGAAAGGAAAGAGTATTGTGAGTGCAAACAAGAAGCGGAATGACTCATAAGCTGGGAATGAGAATTCTAATGAACCATCTAAAAAGCAAAAGATAGGTAAGGTCGGTTATCCTAGGAAATAGGTAGCAAAGGTGGAGTTCAACTAGGACGCGTTCACACCTCTGAACATCCCCATTTCACAGGTAATGCACAATTTGAAGAACACAATGCTAGAGCTCCAGGAACCACCAAAGATGAAAGTAGATCCAAAGTGCTGATCCTTCAAAATGTACTGTAAGTATCACCATGGCAATGGTCATGACAGTAACAGGTGCCGAGCTCTGAGATATGCAATTGAAGATCTGATGAAACACGGACATATAAAGGACTATGTAGATAAGCCTTAGTCTGAAAGTCAGCAAAAGGAAAAACAACTTTCAAACAGTAAGACTGATGCAAAACCATGACAGGGCCACAAAGACCAGGACGGCTCCGAAGAAGACCAGTCAAATTCACCACCACTCAACAAGATCGGTGATCCTAGGGGACGTATTGGAATAAGAATAAAATCCCCAGCATAGAGTCAGTCACAAGACAGGGGACGTAGTCTAACTCGATGACAACATAAGACATGGGGTGCCTATAATGTTCATAATGTCATGATCGAGTTGACAAGTCGGATGAAAAAATTTTATCTGGGGAAGCATTTGGGGGCCAATTGTAGTCCCAAAAAAACCATGTCCGAGGTGACAAGTCGGCTTTCTAAGTTCCATTCTGGAGATTAGTCAGGGGCCAATTCGGGGGCTGACTTTTCTCCCATAATTATGAGACAATCTTCTCATCCCACCAGGAGCATCAATCCACATCTTAGGCATATAGGTATGCCTGAAAAGAAGTACCAACTACCTTTGATGGACGGAGAATTCTCAATTTGGGACTCTTACAATACGTAGATTGTCATTCCAGACCACTACATCAAGGCTATCATAGGAGGTCAAACTATAGGAAATACCTCCAAGAACAGCCTAAAAGCATATGCCAAAAACCGTGTGCAGTGCCTCAATGTCCTCCACTCCATATCAAACGGGGGACATCATCACCTTCTCTGATGAAGATCTCCTAAATGTTTAACTTCCACATGATGACACGGTGGTCATCACTATGGTAATTGTTACGGTTGGAAATCGTCCCACCAATCTGTGATCTGGATAACCTACAATCACAAATATTAGACAAGAGAGTTGGGTGTGAGGACAAAGATCGTAATATTTTTTGGAAGTCGCCACTTAGATTAAGGTCTAGGACCTTAGAAATGTGAAATCTCATCCTAAGGTAAAACTTCGATTGACTCATGACCCTTAGATTAGATTTTTGGTCCATCAGAGATTGGGTAAGCGTCAGGTTACGGTTATGGGAAGGGGTTAGGCACCCAAACCGCCCAATCAAAATCGGTCTCCTATACCTTTCCTATGCTAAACTCTATCTATTAAATCGAACTAAACCAAGTGGTTTGATGTTATTGAACCAAATCTGTATCCATCAGATTGCCTACGTATCACGAAATTATTTTGAAAATCAGGTTCACCATCATAGTTTAGGTGTAATTAAAGTTTATGGCTATGATTTATGCTTGTGCATGATTAAGTTCATTGTTCAAGTTGAAGTTTATGCTTGAAAGGTTGAGAAACCCTATAGGTTAGGATCTGGATAGTACATGCAAACTGATAGATAGTTCTAGTGGATCTAAGAATAGATAACCCTTTCTGGGTTGGAATGTGGATAACCCTATTTGGGTTAAAATGTGGATAACCCTTTCTGGGTTAGAATATGGATAACCCTATTTGGGTTAAAATATAGATGGATATCCTAGTAGATTTATGGATAGTACGAGTAGACTAAGGTGTGGATCCAAATTTAGGATTCTCCTAAATAGCCTACGTATCCTAGGGTTTGTCCTAGGAATCAGAATCCACGTAGTTTGAAAAGTGGTTGAAATAACCTATTCTAGGTTAAGGATTGAGAACCTATTCTAGGTTTAGGATTTAGAGCCTGTTCTAGGTTTACGATTGAGAACCTATTCTAGGTTTAGGGTTTACTGAGGGGCAGAAATCATCCTGACCTATCCTTTTCACCCTAAGCTCTAATTTTGGAAGGTTTGTCAAAGCATTCTCTTTCTTTATTAAGATTTTTTATTATTTTCCATTATGCCCTTCCCAAGAATGTGGGTGCCTAAATGCACGTCTCCACACATAGATTGTCTTCTAGAAGTGTGCATACATGGCAGTTTAACTAGAGTGTTGTAAAAAATGAAATTATTACCACAAATGAAATATTCTATCTAAGCATGGCATGTATGATATTTATGGTAACTATCACAACATATAGTAAGATTATGAAAATCTCCATAACATGCATGGCATATGATACCTTAAAAATTTATTTAAACATGGTAAAATTTACTATGCTATATTCTAAGCATGGCAAGTCTAAACATGGCATGTCTAAATATGGTAATTATCAAGATATTACTAAATATGGTAAAAAAAATCTATTTATTCTACCAAATATAGCAACACATGGATATGGCAAACATGGTATGTGCACAATCCAAACAAAGCATGTGAATACTCTAAATGTGGCCATTTATCTAAATATGGCAAGTAGACACTCTAAATGTAGCAAGTATGCAATCAAATATGATAGAATTCATCAAATCACTCAAGCAATCAATTGCATATTACAGTGAATGAGACATCATGAAACCTTTCTGAAAATCCAAAATTATCAAAAACATATGTTCAAGAAGTTCTTTGAAAATATTGTAACTTTTATGAAGACATTTGAAATGAATAATGACTCAAAAATGTCAAAATTGTGATACAAAGTTTCAAGTATTGCACAAACAAGGAACTGATTTAAAATTCTGATATATTACACCAAAATGACCATAAGTAAGTTTTCTGTGACTCAAATTAAGCCTTATTTTTTTCACAAAAAGATAACTTGACATGCTACATATCATCTAAAGGGGTCGAATCCCAATAGAGGACGAAATGAGGTCAAATGAATGTCACAAGACCAGATATGTGCACTAGTCAAGTCTGTTCTAGATTTTTAACCAGTTGAACCATAAATTCCGTATAAAATCTCATACTTAATGAAAATTAAATCCAAACATATATCCATATAGATAATTGATAGATATAAAATTTCATCAAGAAAAACAAGTAAAAACAAAATATTCTCATTGTGAAAAAGATACTTTTCAGTCATGCCAATCAATATATCCTAACAAATTCAAAAATAGAGCACTATGCACTTCAAAATCATTATCAATTCAATGAAAATTGAAAAAATCCAAAACTAGTACCATTTTTTAGAAAACTTCCATATTTATAAAATTCATATGAAGTTAATTTTCTGATTATGGCCATAAAATCCTTTTAAAAGAGACTTTCTGATAGGGGATTGCATTATATTAGAGTAGGGCAGCAATGCCAAAGAAGATTTTTTTTTGATAGACTTTCCAAATTCCAAATGGAACGAAATTTTTAGGGGAGTTTTCTAACATATCAAAGAGAATCTCATAAAAATTTGGGCTTCGAAATATAAAAAAAAAAAACATGAGATGCATATCCCAAATTTGGATGCTAAATCTGAAAATTTCATATTAGAAATCCACTTTGTAAAATTTATCAAAAACATCAAACATCATCATATAGCACTCAAATATTCATCATTAAATGTTTAAAAAAATTATCATACATAAAAAATGTTAGACATGAGCATCCTAACATCAACATGCATGCAATAGGGCATTCCTGATTGAGATTTAATGAAAAATATGTCTTTTCAAGCAAAATCAGCATTCAAACCTTCTAAAGACCACTAAATTCCTTTTAGGGTACCAACCTTGTGCTTGAATGGAGCAAAACCATTGATGTAGGATTTCTTTTGGAGATCGTATTAAAATTTCTAAAGGTGAATCCTCATTCTCCTCTTCTCTGCTCCTTTCTCTATTCTCTCTCTCTTTCACATTTTTTCTTTTTTTTTCTTTTCTCTTTTTCTTCTTCTCTCTTTCTCTTGGCTTCTCTCCCTTTCACATTTTTGCTCTCTTCCCTTCTAGAAAATCTTCCCCTTGGCTTCTTCTCTTTCTTCTCTCTCTCTTCACATTTTTTTCTCTCCTCTTCTCTCTCTCCTCTTCTCCTCTCTTTTCTCTCTTCTAGAAAACCCTACTCTCCCTCTCTCACGGCCTCTCTTATCCCTTTTCTCCCTTTCCTTCTTCTCTCTTTCTTCCTTTTTTCTTATTTCCTTCTTCTCTTCTTTCCTTTTTTCCTTTTTTCCTTCTCCCTCTCCCTTTCTCACGGCTTCTTTCTCTTCTCTTCTAGAAAACTCCCCCTTCTCTTTCTCATGTCTCCCTTTTCTTCTTCTTTCTTTTTTATTTTCTCAATCTCAATCTCTTGGATCTCATTCCCTAAAACCGAAAACCCTCTCCCTCACATTTTCTCTCTTTCTCAATCATTCCTTTTCTCTCCTCAATCTCAATCTCTTGGATCTCTTCCCTAAAATTAAAAACCATCTCCCTCACGTTTTCTCTCCTTCTCAATCTTTCCTTTTCTCTCCTCAATCTCAATCTCTTGGATCTCATTCCCTACAACCGAAAACCCTCTCCCTCACGTTTTCTCTCCTTCTTAATCTTTCCTTTATATTGTTTTTCCTTATTTTATATTTATATCTTATCATGTATTAGATTAATATACATAGACATAATATTATATAATATAATATAGTACAATATATATGATGCACATGTACATACTTGGACTGAATTGATTTGGTTTAGACTGGTCTGAGTTGGACTAAGCTGGGTTGGACTAAGCTGGGTTGAGCTAGTTTGGACCAAGTTGACTTCTTCTATCATTTCATAGTCCATTTTTGCCATCATTCCACATGGAATTTTCTGATAGCATTAATTCTAATTTTCTACGTTCACTTTGTAGAACACTAAAATGAGGAATACTGGAACTTGAATCACCTCATTTGGAAATAAAATGGCCAACTTATGAATTTCTGAAGTTTAAGCATACCAATTATCGATAATTCGGCTAACCATTCTGCATGGGATCCTTCAGAGATTTCTGCCTGAAATCTTTTACATCCACTTTGTAGAGTACTAAAAATGGAACATATTGAAACTGAAATCACCTGATTTCGATATGGGGTGACCAAAATATGAATTTTCAAAGATTAAACGATCATTTTGACATGTAATTTTGCATGGGATCCTTCGGAGACTTTTGTACCAAAATTTTCACATCCACTTTGTAGAACATCACAAATAAAGAATAATGGTCTTTGAATCATCTGAATCTGACGTAGAACGGCAAAGATATGAAGCATTGAAGTTCTATCGATAATTTTGCATGAAAGCTTGCATGGGGCCCATCGGTGACCTTTGCCCAAGATTTTTCACATCCACTTTGAAGAGGACTGAAAATAAGGAATATTGGCCTTTGAATCATCTGATTTCGATATCAGATGACCAAGATATAATGATTTGAAGTTTAAATGATAATGCATGCATCATACAATAATTACGTAAATGCCCTTGCACTTTCAAACTGTGATATCTTGCTTGTTTGATGTTAGAATTTGATGATTCCAGTCTCATTTTGAAGATAATTTCACGACCTATACATCCAAGTAGGTAATATCCTATGACCCTGCTGTGGGGTTCATTAAAGAATCACAAACCTTTGGGTTAAAAGCTAGAAACATGCCATATGGATTTACTGATGTTGAGGGTAGCAAAAATGGGGTGCTTACATTGGGCCACTAAGCCTTGGGTACACTCCAATGCCTAAGTCAGATTTCTAATGTAAATAGTCAAGAAATAGTCAAAAGCTATCCCCAGTTTAGAAAGAGAGGAACGTAGAGAGAGTTTAAATGTGGAAGAGATGGAGTGATTAGTGAGCAATGAGTAAATAATGCTTTACCTTGGGGGATCGTCCTCTATTTATAGGAGCAGGCTTTAGCATGGAGGTATCGGGACTCTTGAAGGTTGTACGCCAATAAGACTGCCAGGTGTCATACTATGGGATGCCCTAGTCATAGACTCCGACTAAGAGTGGGAGTTTGTAGCGAAGGATGCCAAGTCAGTAAGGATAAGGATGACAAGTGTCACACTTTGATTGGTCGTCTAGCTGCGTTAATCGATAACGTGTTCTAGTAGGAGAAGGATTCCTATTATGTGGTTAAGTCATCGATTCTAACATTCAAACAAGCTATGTAACCTAATAGGATTAGGGCTCTGAGTATCCAAGGCCTAGTGTGACTCTGATACACCTAGTCAGCCCAGGTCATTTTAAATGCCACATGTAAGATTTTTATTAGGGGATGTTTTTCCCTCTAACAGTTGCCCCTTGTGTTGTCAGACGCTAAGTGTTCGATAGTGCAAATAATGTCTGGTTTGCCATGCTGAACTGATTAGTTGCCCCTTACGCTTATGGATGTGTACATTCGGAACTGCATAAAAGCGTTTAATTGGCTGTGGTGCTGCTCGATGAAATGGCTATTCAATTATGGAAATAGCTTGCTACAGGGGCACTCACACACTACACTGTAAATGAGGGAATCCAACGTACATGATCGAGCCATTGGAGAAATGAACGGACATCTCGGGAGAGTGAACCCATTATGCCATGATCGAGGCATACTTAAAGCTCTGAGCTCGTACCTTGAGTCAAAATCTTATACGTGCCTCGGAAAGGCACCATTTCCATAAAGTTACCATCATGACCTCCATAGGTCATGATGGAACCCTACTTTGCAGAGCAGTACACATCCTTTCTCATTAAAAGCACTGGCAGACGGCCCATAGGATAAGATCGTGTGGCTCCACATCGCTTCCTCTACTTAGGCCTGTGAAAACCCTATAAATACCCCCTGTTTCTTTCATGCTGGATGTTAGAAACTCTTGCTAGTTGTTGTCTGTCTGTGTAGTCGGAGGCTAAAGCTGCAACCAATCTTCAAGCTCCTTTGTCATTTCTAAGGGTTTTCCATCTATTACCAATAAGTTTCCTCCCTTTTCCTCTGTCATTTTTATTCTTGTTTATGTTCTGGGCCACTTCTTTGATTAACAATGTCAACCCATCAGTGAGAGAGGGAGGTATTAGCCCAAAAAAGTGTATAATGGCACAATACCGGAGTGAGACCGAGTTTTCTAGTGAGTTTGTAGAGTTCATTGCCGCCGACGATGTCTCTTCTTCAGTCAGGAGAGAGAGACCCTCAAAACTAGCTCCTCTGATTCCATCTTTGAGAGTCAATTTGAAAAAGGAGAGGAGATGGATGAATCTCCCTAAGAGGAAGTTTCGTCAACCTCTGAGGAGGATGCCTCCGACTCTTCTTCTACTGCCAAAAAGAGAAGTCGGGCTACAACCACTTCTACCAAAAGAGACCATAAAAAGAAAAGTGAGAAGCCAAATATCCCGATGCTAGACTCTGTTCCAGCTTCAAAAGTTGAGAATGTGGTGTACTCCAAGGCCACCTTACTCTAAATGCGCTCCGAGTACCAAATTTCCATGACTCGTTGCTTTGCGGGTACCAACTGCAACCGAGAGGGCCTGTTGTGTGAATGAATCTGAGATATGCATGTACAAACACGCCTTTAAGTTAGGGTTAAGGTTCCCAATCCATCCTGTAGTTCTAGACATCCTAAAGGCCTATCATATCGCTCCGTCCCAATTAGCTCCTAATGGGTGGAGGTGCATGTTTGCCTTCATCATTTTCATATGCTGACTAGCAGGGAGCCGGCTGTCAATTTGTTCCATGCCCTCTTCCAGTTTAACAATTTTCTGAAGAGGAAATCTAATGCCTTGATGGGGTGGTATTACTTTAGTCAATGGGATGCTAAGTCATACTCCATGATCTCTGGGAAAGCCTCTTCCGTCTATGGTTGGCAGAAGAAATTTGTCTTTGTCGGCCCGAGGGAAGGTAAGCCCAAACTTCCCCTGTCAAACATTTAGAACTTGGTGGTTGTGTCCGACTTCAACAAGAAGCAGGCGTTGACGCAAGAGTACGTGGAGACCCTTCATTTGGTGAAAACGGGTCAGACTGTTACCCATTCCAACCTGACAAAGCCATAAATTTTGGCCAACTACGGCATACTAGGTATGGTTCCCAAACTATAGTTGACTGTCTTTTGCCTATGTAATATAGGTTTAACTTGTGTTTATCTTTCACCTTTGCAGTGAATCTCACGCGAGGAGATGATAAGAAACTTAAAAGCTGTTCGGTAGGCCAAGGGCCAAGTGAAGGCGATTGTCCCCAAGGCCAAGCCAACTGATGGTGGGACGGGTGGCCTTGAAGGAGTGACCACTCGATATTAGGTGGGTCATGATTCGAGCAAGGGTGAGTCTCCTCTGACAGAAGGTGATGGGCCGAATTGCAAGAAGGATAAGTCGGGAACGGACTTCCCCACCAACATCTATCAGAAGAGGGGCACTTTGCTCACAAGTACCCTGGAAACACCTCGCGATGAGGCCGCTGCGCATACAACCCCGGCTGTACAGAAGACAACACCACCACCACCTCTACCAAAAGAGACTATCGACCTGATGAAGGGCCTAGGGAAGGACAACCATGCCAGTCATACTAAGGAACTGACTGCTCCAAATCCAACTAACAAGGGGATCGGTCAGGGAGGTAGGAAGGGGGCCAACAAAGATAAAGCTCGCACTCCCCTTTTTATTGTGAAATTTGGGGTTGGCAAAGATGAATCAGTCTTCAAGAGCTGCCAGGTGGCTCAAACCCTGGTAAAGATGTCTCAACCCCCTCAGGACATTGAGCACGTAGGGACCTGGATGGATCGGGAGGCCATCCAGCCGTGCTTCTAGTATGAGAAATTGGTACATTTTTCTACTGTCCTACCTAACTATTGTGCAAACTCTGCTTGATTCTGTCTGACTTTAATTTATGTGTGGACATAGGTGGACTCCACTGCTGGTGCCATCTACAGGTGGTTGGAGTTGGTGAACTTGAAGCTTCTGGCAGCCTAGCCTAGCCAGAGGGAAACCAAAGAGGCCTACGATGCTCAGGCCACTGCAATGGAGAAAATGGCAACTAAGTCCATGAGCCTTTGTGACGAACTGTCAGTGGTACAGGACAAGGCAAAGGGGGCCAAGAGTGAGTTAACCAGGGAGCGAGAGAAGCTCCATCGAGTGGAAGAAGAGCTTTGCCAGACGGGGGATAAATTGCATACGGTGGAGGACAATCTCAAATCTGCTAAAGGGAGGGTCCAGTCAGCTACCTCCGAGTCAACCAAGGCCAAGGAGAGTCTTCATCGGCTACAACAATGGGAGAAACTCTGCCGAGAAGAGGTCATTGCAGAGTACCGTCAGTCTGGGGTGTACACCCAGGCTTTGAAGGATGCTGCCAGTGGTTACTTTAAAGAGGGAGCTCTGTATCTGCGATCTTGTCTCAACGAGTAAGGCGTAGTAGTCGACTACTCTATTTGCCTATCCTTCGCAGATGAGGTAGAGGACCTTGGTGGGGTGTTTGGCGAAGAGATGAAAGGCACTACCGAGGAGGGTCACTCACTTGATTTGACAATGTTTGAGGCCCCTCCCTGGACTTCAATAGCCGAAGTCATAGGTGGGGATCTCCTTATTGAACAAGCACTGCCACAGCCAAGGATCTCCCATCTGTTAGTGCCTCTGCTTTTGACCTTTCAAGTGTGGACCCCCCAGCTTTGAAGGATCCTCCCTCTGCAACTACTTGAAGCCCCTTTTTCTTCCCTAGGGGCTCTTTAACATTGTTTGGCCTTTTGAGGCCTTGTAAAATTTTTTAGAACTTCAATATTTATAAATGTATGTTTTCTTTTTTCCATCATTGTGCGTATAGTGGTTGTCTTGTCTTTCTTTTTTGTTTGCTATGTATGAGTGTTACCCCATGATACCCTTGAAGCATTGTCGGCTTTGTTAATGGCTAGGCCAAGTGCGCTTATAAAGGCTTTAATAAAATATCTAAGTATTAGAATCTCGTGCTACGTAGCTTTGCTTGCAAATGCGAGTATGGTTTACATGCTACTCAGATCTGCTTGTGAATTTGAGTAGGTAGATGTCGGTATGGTTTGCGTGCTATTCAGATCTACTTGTGGATCTGAGTAGGTAGATGTAGGTATAATCTGTATGCTATTCAGATCTACTTGTGGATTTAAGTAGGCAGATGCGAGTATAGTCTGCACGCTACTCAGATCTGCTTATGGATCTAAGTAGGCAGATACGGGTGTGGTGCTGCCGAATAGAACAACAATTGAGAATTACTAAAATTTATGACGAAAAAGACTTTTGGAATTAAATTTTATCAAGAGTGGGTACATCTAGCAAACCCGGCTTACAAGATGCCACTATGAACTCAAAAACAAATGCTAACACGTGGGCATGGACTGAATAGTCAACCTGTTTAACAAGAAAATTACTGGACTAAGAACTGAAAATAATAAAAAGAGGCTAATTGAACCAACACCGAAAGGAGGGTCACTGATAGTACTTGTGCAAGTTGGTTACATGCCAAGTGCGGGGGATCTCTTCTGCTGCTAGGGTGGCCCATGTGTATGATCCAGATGACCTATCCGGATTACCTTGTAAGGTCCCTCCCAATTCTTGCTCATCTTACCCTGGTTGGTTTGCTCTGAGATGGCTGTCTTCCTGAGGACCAAGTCGCTGACCCTAAATACTTTGGGTTGCACTGTCTTGTCATAATGGCGAGCAGGCCACTGTGAATGCTCCTGAGTCTCTGACATCTTCCAAGTTGTCTAAGTTGGTGCATAGGTCATCAGAGTTTGTTTCTTCATAGAAGTTTAGGATGTGGTAAGTAGAGTGGAAGACCTCAACTAGGACGACTACCACTGTACCGAAGGCAATCTTGAATGGGGTCTCGCCAGTTGGAGTTTCACTGATGGTCCTGTATGACTAGACAATGCTGGGCAACTCTCCACCCACTTTTCTTTCTGGTTGGCTACTCTCTTCTTCAACCGTAGATGTATGGTTTTATTTGTTGCCTCTATTTGTCCACTTGACTGAGGGTGGCCGACTGATCCGAACTGGTGTTTAATCCTGAAATTAGTGCAAAAGTCTACAAATGATGCGCTGGTAAACCGAGTGCCATTGTTGGTGACGAGCACTCTTGGTATGCTGAACCTGTATATGATCGAGTGCCTAAAAAATTGCTCTATTTTGATCAAGTCAATTTTTGCTATTGCTTTGACTTTGATCCATTTTGTAAAGTAATCAACGGCCATGACTATGTACTTTCATTGATTAGTGGCTCTGGGAAGGGCCCCATGATGTTCTTCCCCCATATGGTAAACTGATAAGCTGCAACGGAGTAGCTGGAGAGTGAGGGACTGGTGCCCACAGTTGGCACTGTTCACACTTGCATACCAATTTAATGCATTCATCATGCATCCTCGGCCAGTGATAGCCTTACCAAAGGATCTTCTGGAATAATAATAGGCCGCTCTAGTGCCGACCACAGATACCTTCATGTACTTCTTTCATTATCTGCTCGGCCTCTTCAGGTCTGAGACATCGAAGCAAAGGCATAGTATAGGACCTCTTGTAGAATACGTCCTAATGAATGGTGTACTGCCTTGACTTTTCTTGGATGAATCAAACTTTTTTTCGGTCTTCAAGGAGTATGCCGGTTCGAAGGTAGTCATAGATGGACTCATACCAGCTTGGAGCTACGTTGATCGGCACTACTTCTCCTATAGTGGTGGTTGAATGCTCTAATAGTTCAATGTACATTGCAGTGTCCACGTCAGAAATGTCTGCTAGAGATAACTAGACAGCTCATTCGCTTCGACGTTCTCTTCTCGGCCTATGTATTGTAGTTCCACACTCTAAAAGGCCGTTTTGGCCGAGTTCAGCTTCTCTAAATACTTCTACATGCCTGGTTGTCTGGCTTCATATTGCCCAGTACTCCACACTCTGAAAGGCTGTTATGGCCAAGTTCACCTTCTTTAAATACTTCTGCATGCCTGGTTGTCTGGCTTCATATTTGCCCAGTACTTGTCTGACTACGAGCTGAGAATCGGTATGGATAACTAACCTTTTCACCATAAGGCTTCTAGCTATTCGGAGGCCAGCCAACAATGCTTCGTACTTGGCCATATTGTTTGTGGTAGAGAAGTTAAATCTGATTGCAAACCATACCTTGAATTATTCTGGGCTGGTGAGTATAACACCGACACTTGACTTCCTGTCCATGGAGGATCCGTCTACTTGCAAAACCTATGGCTGCTCGGTCGGCGTAGGTTTGCCTTCTTTTTCGGGTATGACTATGTCTCCTTTTGACAGGGTGCTCTCCACTATGAAGTCTGCTAGAGCCTGTGCATTAATGACTATCCTGGGTACAAATTTCAGTTCGAATTCACTAAGCTCTACTACCCAGTTTATCATCCGACTAGAGGTGTCCGGCTTTGAAAGGACCTTCTTTAACGGGTATTAGTAAGCACAAACATGGTGTATAACTGAAAATATGGTCGGAGCTTTCGAGCCACGGTTACGAGGGCGAGAGCCAACTTCTCAACTGGCTTGTATCAAGTTTTTGCACCCAACAAAACTTTACTGACATAGTATATTGGATGCTGCACCCTGTCCTCTTCCTTCAGTAAGACTGCACTTAATGCTAGGTCTGACACCCCCAGGTATAATTGCAGCACCTCTCCCAAATTTGGCTTCACAAGTAGTGGGGGTAAGGCTAGGTAGATCTTGAGGTCCTCGAAGGCCTTCTGACACTCATCCGTCCATTCAAACTTCCCCACTTCTTTGAGGTCTTAAAGAAAGGGAGGCGTTTTGGCCAACTTAGACATAAATTAACCGAGTGCGGCTATCCGACCATTCAACTCTTGAACCTACTTCGGCTTGGTCGGCGCTGTCATGTTGAGAATGGTTGCTATTTTTGAGGGGTTGGCCTCTATACCCCTCTACAACACCATGAATCCTAAGAACTTCCCTGATGCTACCCCAAAGGCACACTTTGTTGGGTTGAGCTTCATGTTGTGCATCTAGAGGACTTGAAAAGCTTCCACCAAGTTCGCTAGGTGCTGGTCAGCCTTCTTGCACCAGGAAGTCATCAACATAGACCTCCATATTGCGGTAGATTTGATCTTTGAAGACTTTATTCACCAACATTTGATAGGTGGCTCTTGCATTTTACAGGCCAAAAGGCATGACCGTGTAATAGAAGAGCCCCTAGTTGGTGATAAAGGGGGTACACTCCTCGTTGGCCTTGTGCATCTTGATCTGGTTGTATCCTGAGTATGCGTCGAGAAAACTGAGCTATTCATGGCTGGCAGTCGCATCAATGAGCTGATATATCCATGGCAATGGATAGCTATCGTTCAGGAAAGCTTTGTTGAGGTCTGTAAATTTTATTTATATCCTCTACTTTCCATTAGACTTAAGGACTATGACTACATTGGCAAGCCAGTCAGGATAAGTTACCTCTCGGATAAAGCTAGCTTTGAGCAGATTCTGTACTTCTTCATCAATGGCCGACTGACGGGCAAGCGCAGAGCTTCTTTTCTTCTGTCTGATTGGCCTGTGTAGGGATTGACAGCAAGGTGATGCTCATTGACTTTACGTGGAATGCCTGGCATCTCTAAGGCCGACCATGCGAACACATCAATGCTCTTCCTTAAGAACTCGGTCAATTTGGCCTTCTGGTTCTGAGGTAACAAGGAGCCAACATGGAATGTCTTCTATGGATAGTAAACTGAAACTAGGACCTATAGCAGTTCTTCTGCTAGGGTCCCTTTTTCTTGATGGATGGCATTTCTAGCATCCTCAATATCCACCGTCTGGACTGGGGCAGTTTTCATCGCCTTTTTGTTGTTTGCCAACTCTATGGCTTAGCACTTTCTTAATATAACCTGGTCGGCCTTGAATTCTTCGACCCCATTTTCTATGGGGAACTTCATCACTAGGTAGTAGGTGGACATGCAAGCTTGGAACTTATTGAGGAACCATCAGTCGTGTATTACATTGTGGTCAACGGCCAGTCAACCACCATAAAATTGATGATAACCTTCGTTGCTTGGGTTTCGGGCCGAGTAGTACTGGTAGTTGTATGCCTCCTTTTCATTGTCACCAGGTCTCCTGAGAAGCTGATGAGGTTGAATGTAATGGGTTCTAGCTGGTCATCTCCTACCTGCATCCTCTGATAGGCATTATAGAAGATGATGTTAGCTGAGCTGCCGGTGTCCACCAGAACTTTGGCTACGTTGCAGTGTCCTATCCCAGCTCTGAAGACAATAGCATCCTCATGGAGCACTACGACATTGATGAGATCTTCGTCATTGAACGTGATCACTTCTCCTATCCAGGCTTTCTTAGATGGCCACTCGGTCTTTACTACTAGACACAAGTAGGCTTTGACTGACCTGTTGGAAGTATTTTCGGCTATTGGTCTCCTATGATGGCAAGTAGTCTTCCGTTCTTCTGCAGGCCCTCTGGTTATGGCATAAACCTCTCCATCTCCAAGAACCACTAATCCAATCAAGGTACGGGGTCGATTCTTTGGTGGTGGACAGGCGATGTAACGCCGACCCCTGGATCATCCATGTGATGCTAGGCGAGAACGACGATTGTCTCGGTTAACAATTATTGGTTTTGAGAAGGACCCAAACTGGATGTATTGTCGACCACTAAGATGCTCTTCTACCATTTCCCTAGGTGTCTGATTTTTAGATGTGCCACTGAGAGCTCTGAACTGAATGGCTCCTACCCAGTGCCTGGGTGTAGTCATCCTCTTTTTGGATCCCTGTCATCCCTCCAATTTAAATTAGAGGCCTCCCTAGCCTCTATGCAGCAGTCAGTAGGCTGCTGGTTTCTCGGAAGGGGTGGGGAAGATCTTGCTCCCTCCGAGTTGGCACAGGTCCTCGTCTGGCATCTCTGACAAAATTTTGATAGTAGCCTCAACGGATGAGGTAATTTATCACTCCCTTCAGGTACTTACACTCGTCTGTGTCATGGCCATAGTCGCGATGGAAGCGACAATACCTTTATCGATCCTTGTTTCTTACCTTCACCAAGTGGCTTGGGTGGTGGTCTGAGGTTCCTATCATTCTTGATTACCTCAAGGATCTCTATCATTGAAGTTGTGAGAGGAGTGTAGTAGTCAAATGTCGCACCCCGAATTTACGATATGTAAAATTTCAGCAGGTGACTGGACCACCGATCATTTTAATCGTAGTCCACCTAGGATACAAGCTCAGTTAACACCATCGCCAACCATTATACTTCCTTAACCTTAGTAGAGAGTAATTTAAGTAGCATAGGCATAGTAAACAAATTGAGAATCTAATTGTAAAGGTATAGTAGTAACATAAATTCATTTAAGTATTATTTAAGTCTCTAACCATTTGCATCTCATAGTCTCATAGCCCTAATATGTTGGGCACTAACACCAGTAAAAATCAAGTATTCATAACCAAGAGTAATCAATTAAAAGAATAACTAATCATGGCTCCCTACTAGAGTGGCCTTCCATCTCTCGCAAGTCTTTACATCCTCTTTCCTGTACTTGGTCCTACACCTTCACGCCCCGCCCCCTTCGAGTGCTTCGGATCGGCTAGAGAGTCATCCTGCTCTGTCTCCATGGTACCTGCAGTCACAACTAAAAAGAGTAACAATCACAAGGGTGAGCTCTCCAACTTGAGCTCAATGAAAAATAGACAAGGAAGAAATTATATGAAGAGTTTATGCACACAACAAGGGTATGGTATAATGTATGTTCACTGTGCTAAGGTAAGGCTAAGCCACACCTCCCAGAGGTTGACTATAACCTCCATGCATGGGAGTACTGGGTACTCACCAGCCTACCCAATAGCCCTGATGGCCCCACACAACATCCCAAATCAAAATGGTGATTGGGCAGCAAGTCCTGCCAGTAACACTCCAATGAATACTGTCGACCCTTTCCCCTCATCACTCCATCTTACCAATATCTGACCCCCTATTGGCCAGGGTTATATACATGGGTTCTGTCACTAATCAGTCCTATATGACATCATATGTACCCTTCCAATACACTAGTAGAATTCTCAGATTATCTATTTTGCCCCTCCCCCAAGATGCTATCCTCCACTAGGATACAAACAATACATGGCAATTAAGTTTCTTAGCAAGTTGGATCCAATGGTCCCAAACCCCTTCACCACAACCTACCAAGCATTACCTATCACAATCACAATCACAATTCAATCATGTTGTTGATGCAATGCATGCAAAAGTGGTAGATATTGAGATGATATGTTATTCTCAACGTAAGTACAAGCAACATCAAACAACAACATATATATCAAACACATCAAAATTAGGTCAGGGTTATGTTCCTCACCTGATAGTGTTTGGTAGTAGTTATCCATGCTAGAAAACACATGTTCGTAAGGTGTTCCTATACCTATACATGATGTAACATCATTAGTTAAAAATCCTACTTGATTCACCTTGAGTTACCTAAATCTAAGCTTTATCGGTCGATATATTGATCGGTGTACTGTCAACCAGCCTATGGTCTGAAAGAATTTCTAGACCTTCTGCCATTTATCGGTCGATATCACGGTCGGTACAGAACATCGATCATGACATTGTCCGACTAACTCCCCGAGACCCTTCTGGGATTTGTCGATCGATATACCGGTCCTTACCATATAATCCATTGTATCAACCGCCTTATCCTGATGGCCTCTTTTCTATTTAATAAGTTAGGATTTCTTCTTTTGATCCCATCCTTCCCTTGCTAGGCTAATGTAATCCGGTGATAGAGTCACTTCTAGGTTTATGTACCCTCCTAGCAAGTATGAATCAATTACCTAAACTAAAACAGTTGTTAGGAAGAGTTGTTCTCCCTTCCAACGGTCTACATTAATCTCACCATTGATAAAAGGGTGTATATTTATCACCTAATATCTACATTTTTCATCATACTACTCAGGTTTACATTAAAGTTTACAGAGAATAGGGTTTTACTGACATTAGTTTGATTACTGAAATTCGACGGTGTACTTTGCCAGTGATTTCTCTCACACGAAGGTTACAGAGCTTGCCTTCTCCCTTTCTTCTCTTTCCTTTTTCCTTCCTTTCTTTTGAGAATGCGTCAGAACTCTCTAAAATTGATACGTATTTAGAGGAGGGTAAAAGGTAGGGTTTTTATTCATTTTAGGTTTCTTAGTTGGAATCAAACTCTCAATTTGAATTGGGGCTCCTAGGAAGTTGTCAAGTGGCCATAGTTTGATTCTAGATAGAGTCTCCTCCCCTTTTTCCAACTCTAAGTAGTTAAAATAGTCTGGGTCTCTCCTAGGTTCATCCATAGGTCCTAGGAATATTCTAAAGAGTCCCTAGAGTGAAGCTAGTTATTGATTCAAAGAATAGGTCCAATCAGGCCTTATCGATCGATGCTGGTAGATTATACTGGCTCGAGTTTCCCGATCGACTAGTATTGACCGCCACCACTTTAAAGGTCAAGTCGGTCTCATTTTGTCCCCCTTCTCCTAGTGGTCCACTAATGGTGCAACTTAGATCTTATTAGGAACTTGCACATTTAGTTGGTCTACGGTGGAAAACCCTTTAAGCATTACAGAAATCCAATTAGGCCGGGGTTTCTGGGTGCGGGTTTTACAACTCCACCCCCCTTAAAAGAATTTCATCCCCGAAATTCCACTACCCTAAAGGTTTACCTAAGGTACTACCCCTCTTTATTGGAGTAGTTTACTAGGGGTTCTTTTTTTGTCTACTTGGATAGCTTCTATGGTTTCAATTTCTAGGTGTCTCCAATTGCTTTCATTGGGTTTTGTCCTCTTCCTTATGGTTCACACTACCCGAGTGGGGTTCCTATGTTTTGTTCTCTTTACACAGTGGTCATTTACCATTGTTTACCTTCCATTCGAATTTCATTTAGAGTCTTTCTCTAGTTCGTTCTACTTATCAACTTTTAGTTGTGTTATGTTTTTTACTCAGACTAAGTCATGAGCATTAACGTTATTCTCTTCACTACCCTTAGGTTTGGTCATTTCTTGTTCTACTAGTCCTCAAAGAAATAGATAAATAACTTATTACCAGACTTTTATGTATCTCTTGGCTACAAAGTCTCCAAGGCTAGATTTCACTACTCTAAGGTAATGCCTTAGCTAGGTGGCTTATCCAGCCAAACACATTGTGTTATAATGTATTATTTGGGTTTACAATTTGAACTTACATTAACACGCAAATCCCAACCTGATTGTAAATACTACTTCGGTATTTAGTAGTTACCTCCTAGGGTTGCGTTATAGTTCTTCCTTTCTTTTCCTATCTCATCCTCTCTTATAGCTTGATGTTGGATGCTAACTTGATGCTCACCTTTATCATGTGTCTTCCTTGATCTTGCCTGAAGTGTTGAGCGGGTTTTCTTCAGAATCTTTCTGGCTATAATCCTAGAAAGTTCATTCTTAGTCACGATGTCTTGAGGAACTTGGAGCATGTTGACCTCTTGAACATCATCCTCCATAGGTTCTTCTTGGTCTTCAGCTATGGGTACCATTATTTCTTGTTGCCCTATTGATAGAATCTCTGGAAACAGTACCTCTAGTACCACTGGTAGATTAGGACATTCCATTTGGGTCATGCCCCCTGCGGTGACAGCCGAAACATTTCAGTATGCCTTTAAGGAAAGTTCTAATTACTTCCATTGAAGGTCTAGGTCTAAGATTCCTTGTCAAACTATAAGTTCGTTTAGGTTCTTGAGCATTTCTTAAGTGAGGATTCCATCCCCTTTTAGTTCCCATATTTGATTTATTCCACGCTTCATATGGGGTGCGTGAGGGTACTAGATTTTTGTTGGCCCTCCGAACTTCTCTCATTGGCTTCGAGTTATCTTGTTCCCCCTGAGATTGATGATTCCTCTGAATCTCGAACTCTTCACACGGACCATTAAACTCTCCTAGTGGGTCTGGATGTGGTCCAAGTGCGGTATAGGTATTCCGAATGTCTTTCGGAACCGAGTTCCTTAAGGCTGCAAAAAGTTCCACCTTTAAGGTCTTCTCCTAAAGTGCAAAATATTCTAAGAAAGATCTTCGAAACATATCCCACAAGACTACACCATATCTTGCAGTAGCCATGCCTTAATGTACTCTTCCACCAACAATACGATGATCCATCTAGTTGGAACGTGGTGCATAGCACTCTTTTGGCATCAATGCATCCCAAATTCTTGAACATTTTGTCCATACGCTTAATCCATTCTCAAGAGTGAGCTAGGTCATCGATCACACCACAAAACTTTGGAGGCCTAATCCTTAGGAACTCCTCTATTGGGCTGTCTTGTCTTGAGTAAGTAGAATTAACTCCAGCCGTAGGAATGTTTACATTTCGGTTTCTGTTGTTACGAGGTGCGGGCCAGGCATATTATGCCAGAAAAGCATCTCGAAATGTTCTCAAAGAAATCCCATTGTGCTTCAATTTCAGTCCTTGCTCCACAACTAACCACCACTAGTAGGGTGCACCTTTTAACTGGTACATTATGCATTGTAAAATTTTGGGCATCGGAGCATTCCAGCAGTTCTAGTGTCTTTTCCATACTCTGAATCCAATATATGGGTTGATTTGGGTCTTCGGCCAACCCGGTAAACTCCATTGGTTTCAATTTAGGAATTGATGCCACGTGCGTTGCACATAAGCCTCTCCCTGGTGGCTTTCCTCGAAAGGAACCGTAGGTGGTTGGTTACCATTGGGACTCGAACCATTATTCGATCTGCTATGAATTGGGCTACCCCGGTTCATGGTATGGTGTGAATTTAAACGATCATGCAGCGCCATTTAAAATTTCTTAAACCGCAACTTTTCCTGTGATACGTTCACATGGTCAGTAATATATTTCTAATTACATAATAAAGCTATATGGTGGATATCATCATTTATGAACCGATGCTACACTACACCTTAACGGTACTATAATTTGATAAATTCCTATGTTAGAATATGATGTTTAGTGGAAATATAACCGTGACCAATCATCGCAACCAAAACTCCTACAACTCAGCATTTTGGGACTATCCAGTCGATACGTCAGACTTTACTGTATCGACAGGTTATCCGTCTGACAAATTCCAAAAAAGTACCTTAGTTACCGGATGATGAGGTGGTTAATAAGGGGATTCATTAATCGGCTGTGGCCAAATTCAACTTTATAAATTAAAAAACGTGGTCATTCTTTCCCATTCACTTTCTAACTTACCTAGAGCCTCAAGTCACCTCCGGAAACTCTTCTCCCTCACCTCTGGTGCTCTCTCATGTCTCCAAGCCACAGTCATCCATCACCAAATCTTTGGTTTCTTCTCTCTAAGGTATGATTCCTCTCTTTTATATCAAATTTCCATTTCTGGGGTTAGGAAAATGTTCTTTAAAACCCTAGTTTCTCTTTATTATTGGTTTTCTTCATGATTCTTCCCACATACTCATCCCTTGTTATTTTTAATCGTTGAAGGAGTGAATAATATGATTTGTTTATTGCATTTTAGTTGTTTCCCATCGTACATCTCATTCATGTTTGGATTTTGGGGTTTTCCCCCAAAATAGGTGTTTTACTTCTATGTTTCTCTTTTCTTGCCAAATTGAAGGTTTTCTCTCTTTTCTCTTTTTTTTTTTTTTTTTTTTTTTTTTTTTTGTTTCATGGTAAAACTATATCTCATCTATAACAATGGGTGTGTGCATATCCCATCTTAATTTAACTTAGTTTGACCATTACACCTTATTGGTTGAAATATTGCCCTGATATAACTTTAACAGTGTTTTCTTTCTTTATCAAGTACTGTTCCATTTTCAGTTGTGTACATGAATATTTTTTTTTTAAACTACTATTGTTACATCAAGAATTCTAAATGCCTTCGAAATTTGCCCATCCTTAGTTTAAATATTTTTTTATTTCTTTGCCATATCCAATGGATTTTGGTCCACATTTCCTATGATCGTGCACCTATCTTCGCTGAAGGCTCTAACTTCTTACTTTGTAGAAATTTATTTACTCTCCCATTTAATGCCTAAACATTCTTTCTTTTCATACTTCTTTCCCATTTACTTTGCAAGATTTAAAATTCTATGTTCCCTATTATATATTTTTAACTTAGCTTCTTTATCTCTCTTTTCCCATTTCAGACTAGATGGCTTCTCGTCGGGCTGCCATTAAGAGGCCAAGGAACGAACCTCTTCCACCTTATGAAGACGTAAACTTCCATTCACGAGAGGCACAGGCCTTCTATGCAAAATTTGAGCAGAAATCAATTATTTCTGGATGACCCGTGAATTTCTAGGAGTTAGATAGATTCGACGTCCAGGCCACCTTTGATGCCATGGAGTGGTCTTCCATACTTGGGATTGAAGTTGGCACCCGGCCTGACATGGTGAAACACTTCTACTACAACCTAGAGGTTAAAGGTGGCATGGGAGAGTTTGAGCATGCTAGGGAGTTGCGGATCTCTAGCAAGGTAAACGGTAGAGATTTTACTTTGAGTACATAGCAGTTGGCAGGTCTCCTAGGCATTTCTATGGCTGGGGACAAGGAGTACAGTACAAATAAGGACAAGGACTTTATATCTGAGGCCTAGAAGATAGAGATCCAAAACAAACCCCAACAGCCACAAGATCCATTCCAAGTGAGCAACTTCTTCCCCCTTCCTAGAGTATACTACAGGATAATCCAATATAACATCCTACCTCAAAATGGCCATTTTGATGACCTCTCCCTCTTCGGGCAGTTTCTCACCTCTAAGGTACAAGAGCGTCACCCGGTATGCCTTTCCTACATCCTTATGCAGACCATGATTACAGCGGCAAAGGACATCTGGGCTTTAAAGAAGGGACATTTTCCTTACGGTAAGTTATTGACTACTCTATTCTAGTGTCTTGGCATTAGCATATATGAGAATGAACCTCATGAGGCTATAGTGCACACCCTTTCAATTGGCATGGCATTGTCAAGATGAAACTTCATGACATGACATGGGAAGACCTAGTGTTGGAGGCTCGTCGAGGCCCTAGAAATCTCCCAGAGCAGCATGTCTCCGATGATGATGAGGAAGAGGTACCAACCCAGGGGCACACAGAGGGTATGGCCACAAGCTAGACTGATCCATCCTGGCCTCCTACTACCATAGACGACCTTATGGACAAGTTGAACTATGTGGTTTCTCATCAGTCCCAACAGAAGAAGGACATGCATGACTTGAAGAACCAACTTCGATGATTTTAGTATTCTGTGAATGGTTTCTCCACCATCTTGACATATACCAAATGGATTTGACCAGGGCTGGTATTCTTTAGACTAAGGATATCGCGGTAGCTACGGCAGCAGCAGCACAACCATGGACTTTCCAAAGGCTATATGTTCCCACCCCACTATCGTCGGATTCCGAGGAGTAATGGCATCTGATGTTTTCTTCTTTTTTGTTTATCTTAGTGTAGTTGGGATATATGTAAGGAACAGATACCTACTTATATGGTTTCCCTCCTTTTCCTGTATAAGGAGGAATGTTTGTGCATGGAATTAAAGTTTATTTACTCTTTTTTTTGTAATCAGGTTATGTTCAAGATACTTTTGGTTATCTTGTCTCCCCATATATATATATATATATATATATATATATATATATATATATATATATATATATATATATATATATATATATATATATATATATTGTTCTCGCCTTTCTATTATGTAGTTGACATTTATTTCTAATCTTCCTCTAACACATTATGCATGGTCTTGTCTTCCTTTAAGCATGCATCACATAATTCGTTTATTATTTACCATTTTATGATCTTAAGGGTTTTATTACCTATTGCTCAATTTTCTGTCAAATGAGGTAGGATAATGTTAGGTGATCATTGTTTCTAAAGTGCACTCTGATAACAAATCTGTCACACCTCAAAATTTTTGGTCAAAAAATTTTCTTTTGGGATATGACTGGAATCAACACCTTAGTTTGGATGTGATCCCACCAGGACCTCATAAGCAGTGCACACATACCAACCATCACTAACACAATGCCACAATCATAATCCAGAGTAATAAATAATAGAAGTTACTAAATAACCATGAGCTCTACATTGATAAATCGGAATAACAGTATCATTGTGTCACACCCTCAAAACGAGGTTCACCATTAACTAAATAAACCAAATTAAAGTATCTCTGCCCTATAAATCACAGGCGATGAAAACATAATAAATAAATCCAAAGAGTACTTAAACAGAAACTATTCATTGAGTAAGATCTCTGCTTCTGAACAGCTAATCATTAAACACTCACGCATCGCACTAGCGGTCCGCGTCGTGTGCTTTATCTTTATACTGTACTCCTCCTAGCTGGGTCAGGGGAGTAATCACCGGCACATTCAAGTAGTCTGCAATAGTAATACCTGCAATACCATCTAAAAGATCGGCGTACATGAGTGTCAGCTCTCCAACATGAGCTTAGTAAGAAACAGACAGGCAAGTACATGATCAGTTTATTATACACAACAATGCAATAGTCTGGTATCATGTATGCCATGTGCTATGATAAGGCCTAGTCACACCTCCCAGAGGCTGACTACGACCTCAATGCATAGTAGTGTTCGGTACTCAACAGCCTACCCAGTAGCCCAGGTGTTGTCACACGATGTCCCAGTCAGAATCGTGATTGGGTAGCGAGTCATGTCAGTGACTCTCCAACGAACACTGTTAACCCTTCCCCCTCATCACTCCATCCTACCAGTACCTGACCCCTTACTGGCAGAGTTGCGTACAGGGGTAGTGCCACTAATCAAAACCTACATGTCATCTGATATATCCCTCTCACCAAACTCAGCAGGAATCCCAGACCATCTGTTTTGCCCCCCCCCCTCCCCTAAGATGATGTCATCCCACTAATGATGAGTGACATGCTCATCAATAATCATATAGCAAGTCGGATCCAGCGGTCCTCGACAATTTCACCACTTCTTACCAAATTTCAATCACATACATTCATACAACAATCATAATATAAATGCAAATGCATGCACAAGGCAATTATTGGATGACATGTTATCACAATAAGCATGTGGCACAATAATCATATATTAAAAATACTCTAAAATTAGTCAGGGGTTCTATTCCTCAGTTGATATGATTTGTTTGAGATTGTTCCCACTAGCAAGGTCCTTATTTCCGAGGTGTTCTATGTCTACATAAGGGTCATTAACTTGAAGTCCTACCTGATTTATTTTTTATTTATACAAATCTGGGTTTTACCGGTCGATATATCGGTCGCTACATTATCGATCGGCTTATGGTCCAGTAGAATTCCTGGACCTTCTGCCAATTATCGGTTGGTATCACGATAGGTATAGGGTATCGACCATGACATCTCTGGTTAACTCCCTGAGACCCTTCTGGGGTTTGTCGGTCGCTACACCGGTCCATACCATATAGTCTGATGTATCGATCGCCTTCTCCCAGAGGCCCTTTTCATGTTTAGTTAATGGGGAATTCCTTCTTATGAATCATTTCTTCCTTTACTAGACTATTATGGTACGGTGATGGGATGCCTCCTAAGCCAATATACCATTCTAGCAAGCGTAACGTTGATTATCTAACTAAGCCATATATTGGTAAGAGCTATTCTCTATCCCAGCAACCTACATTAATTACATCATTGAAGAAGGATGAATATCCATCACATCCTTCTTACATCCTTCCACATAATACTAGGGCTTGCATTAATATTTACTGAAGTTAGGGTTTTTACCAATAGTAGGTTGATCACAGGTGATCAGCGGTGCCCTCTGTCGATGATTTCCCTCACATGAGTATTTGCAGGGTTTCACCTTCTCCTTCTCCTTCCTTCCTTTCTCCCTTCCTTTTGAGAACGCGTTAGAACTCTCTGAGATTGATACGTATTCAGAGTAGGGTAAAAGGTAGGGTTTTTATTTATCTTACGCTTCCTAGTTGGAATCAAACTCCTAGTTTAAATTGAAACTCTTAAGGAGTTGCCAAGTGGCAATAGTTTGATTTTAGATAGAGTCTCGCTCTCTTTTCCAACTCCAAGTAGTTAAAATAGTATGGGTCCCTCCTAGGTTCGTCCGTGGGTCCTAGGAATATTCTTAAGAGTCCCCTAAAGTGAAACCACTTGTTGATTCGAGGAATAGGTCAACTCAGGCTTTACCTGTCGATGCTGGTGGATCATACTGGCTCAAATTTCCCGATCGACTAGTATCGACAAGCTCCCCTTAAGAGCTACTGATTATATAACACATAATTAGAAGGAATATAAGGGCTCTAAGAGGGGTACCTATCACGTTGGTCTTTAATTTGGCATTGTGTCGGGTCCGACTTCGGTGGAAAACCCTGGCACAAAAAAAATTTTGAGTTAGGCTGGGTTTCCTGGGTGCGGGTTTTATAACTCCACCCTAAGTTAGTGGTGGGTAGGGTTTCATCTAGATTGGGTGTTGCAGTCAACCCTTCTCCAGGCAAAAGGTTTTCATCATCACTTTCATGAGGGGTATTGCATGTAAGAGGGGTATTTCTACCTATTCAACTTCCTGAATCCATCATAAGTATGGTTAGCCTCACATTCTATAGTAAACGATACAAGTAAGGTAAATAGAACATGTAAGACCCGTATCAAAATAACCCGGTCTTACCACCTTGAATTAGGTTTACCCATCATGGTCGAGCCAAATGGACCAAGGGCGTGAAGGAGATCGTGATCCCAGGTATCAAATCGACCCAAAAATACTTAAATAAAGGAGAGGGTCGCATACCCAGCAATGGAGGGTCGGACCCCCCAAGACAAAAAGTCAGACCCCCTGTTTTACAGAGGGGGTCGAACACTTTAGGAACTAGGGCACGACGGGATCATCGACCCCCTCATCGACCCTCAGTTGCTTCCGAAAATAGAATTAGGAAATTTCCATAATTTTGGTTGGGGCTCTTTCCTAATCTCAAAGGGACTTATTTTAGGATGTTTATACTCTATTTTAAGGACGTCCCTAGGCCTCTTTTACTCCTTTTAGAACCCTAATTGAATTGAGTGAAAGAGAAGAGGAAGAAGAGAAGGAAAGGAGAGAAGAAGAAAAAGGAGAAGAGTTGCAGAGAAGGAGTGTTCTTCTCAGGTAAGAATACTAATCCTGTGAATTTTGTGAGACTTAGAATAGTTGAAGGAAGATGTAGGAGAAACTCAATCCATCCATCCTTGGTTAGGTTTCAATGGAAACCATGGAGGATATCAATTAGACTATATATTGGGTGAAGAGAAGTTCTAATCTATAGAAAGTATGTGGAATGGAATATGGAAGAAGCCATAGGAGTTAAATAAGGAAGAATGGATCAAAACATGAGAATATCGACCAAAACCAGAGGTGGTCGCACATAGGGTCGATAGACCCATCGACCCTGATATCGACCCTGTTACAGGGGATCGCAGTATACTGCTACCCTACCTGCGACCCATCCTGCTACCCCCAGTTAACAGCAAGCTGTAAAAATTAGAATAAATTCTAATTAAATTCTATCGACTTTGTTAGGTCTTCTAGCGATATAATATTGATATAAAGGTGATTCTTAAGGCTTGAAAGAGGACCTACAAACAAGCAAAGGTGAGGGAACAAGACCTAAACTAATTGGTTAATAACAAACTATTTTTATTTCTTGAGTCCAATACCATGATTGATTCTATGCGTGTATGCTTGTAATGTGCATTTAACGTGTCATCCAATATTTCTGCTATTACTGTTCATGCATATCTAATTTCGTTTATTTATAACATGATGATGATGATGATGATGATAGGAATAGGCATGTGAATGTTTATGTTTGGCT
Source organism: Protea cynaroides (assembly GCA_028583415.1). NCBI lineage: Eukaryota > Viridiplantae > Streptophyta > Magnoliopsida > Proteales > Proteaceae > Protea > Protea cynaroides. The sequence goes on along the minus strand of CM053268.1, from coordinate 5,531,876 downwards.
GGTGTACATGGTGCGAGTAGAGATGGTATCAACCGGTACTTCGATGTCGTACTCATCGGGGTATATTGTGCCATGGTCTATTCAAGTCATGTCCACTAAGCAAGTGTTAGTGTGCTTGATGCGAGTGGACCATTGGGGGGAGGACGTGGCATTGTGGTTCAGCCTGGTCACCAGACTCTAGCTCTATCTCTACTCAAGTCTTGTCCACTAACATCGTCGTATCGTCATTACCTTAGCGGAACTAATATGTCATAGGGCATCAGGGGGGAAGTGGCATTGTGGTTCAGCCTGGTCACCAGACCCTAGCTCTATCTCTATGGATGTATTGAGGGATGCTGGGGTGAGGCCTTGGATACAATGTTTGACATTAGGATTGGTTAGTTGCGAGCCCAGTTTGCAACCCTAGCCAGCAAGGGTTTATTTGTTGGTATGGTATCAATCGGTACAGCCATGCCATTTTCATGGGGTGTATATTGTACCATTCTGGGTGCTGTGGGCAACGGTGAGAGGTTTAATGGGCATATCCACACTCTCGTGCATAGAGGTGCAGCGGCCACCTATCCTTTCTATAGCACATTACAAACTATAAACCAGACCACAGATATGAATTGAATGCATGCATAGGATTGTTGCATTGTTTTGTTTACTCACTGAGCTCAAGTTGGAGAGCTGACCCTTGCGCGCGTAATTCTTTTTAGTCTCTGATGTTGCAGGTACTATGATTGAAGATATTGTTTACACGCCAACATATGGACGGGTGGAGGCGATGAATGAGCAAGCTGTAGAGAACGAACGTGGTTTAAGCGAGCGTTTCAACGGTGGATACGTTTAGTGTTTAGTTTTCGTATTTGGATATTGTAATATGTATTAAGTTATGTTTTGGTTACTTGGAAATAAATGGAATATTAATTATTTATAATGATTAGACCTCAGTTCATTATCTATAAAACTTCCGCTATTTATGTTATTACCTCTGATTAATGTGGAATGTGTTTTGGTTTATCATATGTGGGATAGCCTATTGTGAGATCCTGGTTGAACCGTTGGATTATTGACGGTTCATCACACCATTCTAGTTGGTGCAGAATTGGGGTGTGACAACTTGGTATCAGAGCTCTCGTAGGCCTTACCCATTAAACCTGAATACTTCCACAAGAGTCCATGAACTGAGTTAGGATAAATTAAAAGCTTTAATACAAACAAACCATAAGCACCTGTGTTGGTTGAGATAGAAATTAAACAAGACGATAATGTACATATAAAAGGTGGAACCATATATATACACTCAAACAGAAAGAGAAGACCAATTTCCCTAATAAATAAATAATATAGGGTATTATCTATAGGTTGGGTAGTTATCCAAGTATACAAGGATATAGTACAGTAGCAAGAAGGGAGCTTCTGTAAAGCGGAAAAGTGAATATCGAGTTGGTACTCACAAGATGTGAAACTCGATGTAGGACAGGGGAAGAAGGAAAATGGCTAGTAATGCCTAATTCCCTGCAAAAGTAAAGGGAAAGATCTCGGGCCGAATCCAACAGAGATAGGAGAATAACGACCCTACATTAAGAATAAGAGTAACTACAAGAAGATAAAGCTATACCCCTGGGTGACATGGAGACTCATAGTGAAATCCACTACACGCTGATCCATTACCCGCTGAGCATTAAGATGAGGTTACAACTTGACCCTACCACTATCTGGGTCGAGAACGAGTAATGAAAAACTCATCTGAGTTGATAATCAGATTAGAGCAAATCAAAGGAGGTGAACAACCAGACCATTCCAGCCAACCACCTGAACTATTAAGTACCTTGGTTATGGTTCTCATAAACTTGACCCAATAAAATACATGAGCAACAACAGATGAGACAGACTATGCAAGTTGCTATGTAAATCACTACCCAAGTTGTTGATGCTACATCAACACCTCTGTGTTAAACCAAGTATGGTACCAATTGGTAGCATCACTGTACCCCAACACCTGTTAGCTATAACACAGTGCCTACCACACCGCAAGTCCCAGTAATGCACACCCCAGTGCAGAAGTTTGGTGCACAACAAGCAGTGTATCAAGGTGGTTAACCTTATCAGCCACCGATGTATGGGATAGTTGCATCATGACAGAATGATCCGACAAGGATTGAAAAATATCTTCTGAAGATGATGCCTCAGACATTTACAGCAAGGATCAAATCTGTTGTGGCCATATAACCAGATAGTCTATATAGGGTGCAGTGCATTATTGATTTACTCATATGATTATAGAGGATGCACATACTAAATTTTAAATTCTCGTGTCTTGACAGGATACCTTCTTGATTTACCCTATCAATTAGAGTTATAGATATTGATTCTCTAGTATTAGTCCTGATTATACCAATTTGAACCACTCTTACGATTGACAACATGAACAGAGATGTGAACTGAATAAACAGTTAAATGTTTAATCATGTTGAGCGTACATCTACTGATTTATACCTGATTTATTAATGTATGAAATTTTTCTCCAGATTATACCTGATTTACTGATGTACGAAAACTTCTTCAGATTTACTCCTGTAGTGCCTTGACCAATGGCATTATATATTCGATAGAACCTGTAACCATGAAGTCAAGAACTATAAAACCTCTATTTTCATGTATTTGGACCACCATGCAACCTAACGACCTTTGGATGCCGGTTAGATTACCATAGATTTACTCCTGATTCTTAAAACCTAGGTTCACTAGATAAAGCATGTGTTTGTCGTCATACTGAATTCAAAATAAGGAAAGGAATTGTTTTTGGATAACTATTTTGACATCCATTGAAAAGATGTTTAGTGATAATAGAATGATTGGAAGGAATGACTAAATTCAGATTAGATTTTATAGCCAAGAGACCTCCGATGAAGTAATGGAGAATCTATTTTGAGATTTCTAAACGGGTGGATATGAATCATGTCTATAAAAGAGAGCATGCGACAAAAGTGAGAACTATCAAGGGTAGCCAGTAAAAAAAAATAGATAGCACTCTAGTAGAGTTAAAGATGGCTATACCAGTATGAAATTTTGACAAGGTAGAAGATTCCTAAAGGCAAATCTAAAAGTGGACACAAGGATAAAGTCAAAAAAAAATCATGGCATTAATAGTAATCGGTTTAATACAATGAAAATTGAGTTATGCCCAATGTCGAGTGATATGATTAAGTAAAGACCAAAAGATTTTGGCTGAATTAATGAATTTATAAGCATATATCCTAATGCTTAGAAGTAGACTTGGGATATGAAGTGACAAACACAAGATATTTTTTGAGGTATATGAAAGAGAGATCAGGATAGAACAGCAAGGATAAAGGAAATATAAGCTAATGAGTTTTTTTTAAGATATGAGATTTTGACGATAATCTTTGAAAAACTAAGAGATGAAGGAACTAGACAAGCCCTTAAGACCTTTACACCAGATTTCTCTAGTTGAGCCCTTTTGGGACTAAATGTTGTTTTAGATGAGTATTATGAACAATGATTGAATCATATTAATGGATGGATGAAATTTGGACGCAACCTAATTAGACTTGAGATGGTAGACTTTAACGTCATCTTGGGGATAGACTGGTTGTCTCAACACTCTACAAAGTTGTTAGGTGCATAGAAGAGGTTACCATTCAAGAATAAAGACGACATATAATTTAATATTATTGAATGTATGTTGCCTAGGAAGTGAAAGCTAATCCTCTCTATGCTAAAGGCGAAGAGATGCTTTGAAGAGAAAGAAGTTGGATATCTGGTATCTGTGGTATACACTACCGAAGAAGCACCACAGACGGAAGGTATTGATGTGATGCATAAATTCCTGATGTGTTCCAGGAGACTTACCTGGGTTACCATCTGATCATGTGATCGAGTTCGTCATCGACTTGTTACCAAGGACAATACTTGTGTCAAAGGCACCTGTAGAGTAGCTCCTATGGAGTTGAAGGAACTGAGACTCAACTACAAGAGTTATTAGACTAAGGTCCTAATCGGCTAAGTATTGCATCACGGGGAGCGCCAATGCAATTCGTGAAGAAGAAGGATAATAGTGTCCGATTATGTATATTATCGAGAATCGAACAAGCTCACGATCAAGAATCGATAACTACCACTGCAGATCGATGACTTGTTTAAATAGTTGCGAGGGGAAAAGGTATTTTCTAAGATTGATTTTCAGTTAAGATATCATTAGCTGAAGAATTTAGACAGCGATATTCCAAAGATAGTTTTTTTAGAACCAGGATTGACCAATTATGAGTTCTCAATTATGACGTTTGGATTAACCAATGCCCTTACATCTTTTATGGAACGGATGAACTGGGTGTTTCATGACATGTTGGACACGTCGGTCATAGTTTTCATAGATGATATTTTGGTTTATTCTAAGAATGAAGCAACTCATACAACGGATCTTACAACAGCTTCACAACAACTGAGAAATGAAAAGCTTTACGCCAAGTCCAAGAAATATGAGACTTGATTAAACAAAGTGATCTTCTTGGATCTTGTAGCATCATATAAAGGGATTCAAGAGGACCCCTTTAAGATAGAAGTAATCGTATGGTAATAAACACATGAAGAGATTGTACTAGTAAAGAGGAATGATAACAAATTTGGTTTAGTGCGTGTTCCAGTGTCTAAATTATCAGCAAGTAAAAGCTGAAAGACAAAGACCAACATGGCTTACCATAACCACTATCGGAGCTAGTCTGGAAGTGGAACTGTTGTACAATGAAATATGCCAATGAATTGCCACTGACTCCCAGATCGGTTGACATGGTTTGGGTGATTGTTGATCGCATTATGAAGATAGCTTATTCCATTGCGATACGACCTCGGTATGCTTTGGAGCGGCTAACTAAGCTATATATGGATAATATTGCCAGATTAAATGGTATGTATAAGAGCCTTGTAACGGTCAGAAGCTCATTCTTTATTTCAAAGTTTTGGGAGGATCTACAGAAGACAATGGGGACAAAGTTGAAGTTTAGTACCGCATTTTACCTTAAACTGAAGGATAGTTGGAGCGGACTATACAGATCCTAAGAGATATGCCCCAAGTTGTGAAATTGATTTCAAGGAACGTGAGTTGAGAAGTTACCATAAATTGAAGTTGCTACTAAGCTACCATGTAAATGTCACCTATAAAGCATAATACGGTAGAAATGTCAAACCCCTCTGTTTTGGAATGAAGTCGGTGAATGAAAAATTTAAGACCTAAGTCTATGGAAGAAAACTATCGAGTGGCAGAAAAGATCAAAAAAAGGTCCAGAATAGCTCAAGTTGTTAGAAGAGACACCATGACCTTGAGTTCGCCATAAGTGACAAAGTGTTTTTGAAGAAATCACTTATGCGTAGTTTGAAACGATCAGACAATAAGAGAAGGTTGTATTCTATATATGTGTTAGATCTTATAAACTTTGGAGAGACGTAGAAAGGTTGCATATCAATTAGCGTTACCGCTATCCATGTCTAGTGTGCATGATGTGTTTCGTGTGTCTCTATTGAAGAAGTACATTGGAGATCCATATCAAAGGTATTGACCATGGAATCACTGGATTAGATAGAATGTTTAACTATTGAAGTGGTACCAGCCTAGTTCACTAGTAGGAAGGTACAATGTTTCCAAAGCCAGGATAATTATTATATAAAGGTAACCTGGCAAAGACAAGACGTGGAGAAGAGTGCATAGGAGGAAGAAGATGCAATGCAGAAATAGAATTCCCACCTATTGACTCTGAAGTAAATTTAAAATTTTGAGGACAAAATTTATTTTAAGGATGGGGGAGTTGTAAGATCCGTACTTTCAAATTTTGAGGACGAAATTTCTTTTAAGGGTGGTGGAGTTGTAAGACCCATATCAAACTAACCCGGTCTTACCACCTTGAATCAGGTTTACCCATCATGGTCGAGCCAAATGGACCAAGGGCGTGAAGGAGATCGTGATCCCAGGTATCAAATCGACCCAAAAATACTTAAATAAAGGGGAGGGTCGCATACCCAGCAAGGGAGGGTCGAACCCCCCAAGCCAGAAAGTTAGACCCCCTGTTTTACAGAGGGGTCGAACACTTTAGGAACTAGGGCTCGACGGGATCATCGACCCCCTCATCGACCCTCAGTTGTCACCGAAAACATAATTAGGAAATTTCCATAATTTCGGTTGGGGCTCTTTCCTAATCTCAAAGGGACTTATTTTAGGATGTTTCTACTCTATTTTATTGACGTCCCTAGGCCTCTTTCACTCCTTTTAGAACCCTAATTGAATTGAGAGAAAGAGAAGATAAGGAAGAGAGAAATAAGAGAAGGAAAGGAGAGAAGATAAAAAAGGAGAAGAGTTGCAGAGAATGAGTGTTCTTCTCAGGTAAGAATACTAATCCTATGAATTTCGTGAGACTTAGAATAGTTGAAGGAAGATGTAGGAGAAACCCAATCCATCCATCCATGGTTAGGTTTCAATGGAAACCATGGAGGATATCAATTAGACTATATATTGGGTGAAGAGAAGTACTAATTCATAGAAAGTATGTGGAATGGACTATGGAAGAAGCCATAGGAGTTAAACAAGGAAGAATGGATCAAAACATGAGAATATCGACCAAAACCAGAGGTGGTCGCACATAGGTCGATAGACCCATCGACCCTGATATCGACCCTGTTACAGGGGGTCGCAGTATACTGCTACCCTACCTGCGACCCATCCTGCTACCCCCAGTTAACAGCAAGCTGTAAAAATTAGAATAAATTCTAATTAAATTCTATCGACTTTGTTAGGTCTTCTAGCTATATAATATTGATATAAAGGTGATTCTTAAGGCTTAAAAGAGGACCTACAAACAAGCAAAGGTGAGGGAACAAGACCTAAACTACTTGGTTAATAACAAACTATTTTTATTTCTTAAGTCCAATACCATGATTGATTCTATGCGTGTATGCTTGTAATGTGCATTTAACATGTCATCCAATATTTCTACTATTATTGTTCATGCATATCTAATTTTGTTTATTTATAACATGATGATGATGATGATGATGATGATGATGATAGGATAGGCATGTGAATGTTTGTGTTTGGCTGGTGTACATGGTGCGAGTAGAGATGGTATCAAGTGGTACTTCGATGCTGTTCTCATCGGGGTATATTGTGACATGGTCTATTCAAGTCATGTCCACTAAGCAAGTGTTAGTGTGTTTGATGCGAGTGGAGCATCAAGGGGAGGACGTGGCATTGTGGTTCAACCTGGTCACTAGACTCTAGCTCTATCTCTACTCAAGTCTTGTCCACTAACATCGTCGTATCGCCATTACCTTAGCGGAACTAATATGTCGTAGGGCATCAGGGGGGAAGTGGCATTGTGGTTCAGCCTGGTCACCAGACCCTAGCTCTATCTCTATGGATGTATTGAGGGATGCTGGGGTGAGGCCTTGGATACACTGTTTGACATTAGGATTGGTTAGTTGCGAGCACAGTTTGCAACCCTAGCCAACAAGGGTTTATTTGTTGGTATGGTATCAACCGGTACAGCCATGCCATTTTCATGGGGTGTATATTGTGCCATTCTGGGTGCTGTGGGCGATGGTGAAAGGTTCATCGGGTGTATCCACACTCTCGTGCATAGAGGTGTGGCGGCCACTTATCCTTTCTATAGCACATTGCAAACTATAAACGAGACCACATATATGAATTGAATGCATGCATATGATTGTTGCATTGTTTTGTTTACTCACTGAGATCAAGTTGGAGAGTTGACCCTCGCGCATGCAATTCTTTTTAGTCTCTGATGTTGTAGGTACTATGATTGAATATTTTGTCTACACACCAACACAAGGACGGGTGGAAGATATGAATGAGCAAGCTGTGGAGAACGAACATGGTTCATTAAGCGAGCGTTTCAACAGTGGATACGTTTAGTGTTTAGTTTACGTATTTGGATATTGTAATATGTATTAAGTTATGTTTTGGTTACATGGAAATAAATAGAATATTAATTATTTATAATGATTATATCTCAGTTCATTATCTGTAAGACTTCTGCTATTTATGTTATTACCTCTGATTAATGTGGAATGTGTTTTGGTTTATTATATGTGGGATAGCCTATTTTGAGATCCTGGTTGAACCGTTGGTTTATTGACGGTTCATCACACCATTCTGGTTGGTGCAGAATTGGGGTGTAACAGAACATGTACAAAAATGGCACCAAACACAGTTAAGAAGAAACTAGAAAAATTTAGGAATTTATATAATTTATTATTGGTCTGGTCGATGCATATGGACTCACTAGTTCCAACCGGAAATGCATCTAATGAAGTTCTAAATTCTCTGTAGTTTGTCGATCGATAGGTCGATCGGTACTATATCGTCTGCCATTCCAATTGGCTACTTCCAGAATGCTAACATTTACTCTACTGATCGATGCGTCAGACTATACCCCACATTGGGTTTTGCAACCGACTGGGGAATCTTTTCCTAATATAACCTGGTGTAGAATTTCTTTCCTCATTTCTCACCACAACTCTTACTCGGGTAGAGAGTTCCACTTCTGCCTCCGAAAACCTGGGTTTCACCTCCGAAAACTTCCTCTGTTAATGAAATCATCTCCCAGCTCTTGTCATCATGGATCCAAGGTATAAACTCTCTCTAGCTTGGAATTTTAATTCTAAGGTTAAGAGGAATATCACAAAATTTCTTTTGAGCTTTTTTTTTTAATCTATGTCTATTCAAGCTTGGTTAATCATTGTTTACTATCTTGTAGGCCATCCCGTTCAAGGAAAACTTCCGTAAGCCAAGCACGGTGTGATGCTCCCCCGACTTTTGATGCGTTGAGGTTTGTTTCCTTGGAGGCTCAACAATCATTTCCAAAGTTTGAGTACAAGTTTGTCAAATCCAGGCGACATGTTTGTTTGATAAGTTAGAGCGGTTTGACGTCTAGGCTACCTTCGATGGTATGGGATGGTCCCCCATGTTAGAAATTGATATAACCATGAGGCCTGACCTCATACGGCTTTTCTACTATAATTTGCAAGTCACGAGTGGCATGAACAACAAGAATGATGCTGCGTACCTTCGCATATATAGCCGAGTATCAAACTGAGATATTTCCTTCGACACCAAATAGCTGGTCGGCATGCTGAACATATCCATGGGTGAAGATGTAGTATTTTGGAGTTACAAAGATAGAGGCGCCTTGTCTGAAATGAGGCAACTAGAGATTGCCAATCAAATCCTTATTTCGGGTAAGCGCCACAAAACTATCAATTATCGTCCTTTACCCCGAGTGTACTTTTAGGATCGTGCGGCACAACATCCTACCACAAGGTGGTCACTACAATGAATTATCTTCTTTTGGTAAGTTCCTGGTCTGTCGGCTCGCAACTAGGACACATGTTTGCCTTCCCTACGTTCTCATGTGGAACATCATCCTGGCCTTAGAAGGTGTTGGACCATCAAATCTTCCCTATGGCAAGTTACTTACTCAAGTCTTATCGCTTCTAGAGGTTGATATCCATAATCACCCTGCATATGAAGAGTTCGTATCTACTCCCTTTGGTTGGTATGCCATCTTTAAAATGTAGCTTGATGGCGTAGTATTTTCTAACAACGAGCTAGAGGCTCGTTCTTGTCTTTGGACTTTGACAGATGAAGAATCCAAAGATGAAGATGATGATACACTAGTGGATGTAGAGGATGAGCATAGTGACCAAGCAAACCATCCACAACCTCCCCCTGACATGAACATTCTTTTGGCTGAGTTACATGGGAGTAAGGATCACCAGAGGTAGTTTGCACACTCTGTGGAGAACAACTTTAAGCGGATGCATCATGCCTAAACTTCATCCTCCTCCCAACTCAACATCATGCAGACTACTAAGGTAAGAGTGGGTACAATGTCTGAAGAAGACATCAGGAATCAGCCACTACATCATGGGTAAAGACTTACCAATGAGCTCATGAACCTACTCCATCAAACTCCGAGTGATTCGGTTAATTTTCTTCTTTCCTATGTTGTTGTTATATGAACTAAGTCTTATTTTCCTACGCAAGTTTTAGTGCTTAATCTCTAGTCTTCCCTAACATTTTATGCTCTTTTTAGTTGTTATTGAACTGCACACCAAATTTATTTCTTATTTATAATTTATGGCCTTTAAGCTTTTATTATCCTATTGCTCAGGTTACTATTGACTGCTACGGCATTGGCCTGGTTGGCATAGTGTAATAGAGCTTATTGTTCTGATAGCAAACCTTGTCACACCCCAAAATTTTTTATCTAAAATTTTTTCTTCTGGCATACAATTGGAATCAACACCTTAGTATGAGATCCCACTAGGACTTCATCAGCGGTGCACACACATACTAACCACTACTAGCACAATGCCACAATCATAATCCAGAGTAATAAATAGTGGAAGTTATTAAATAACCATGAGCTCTACATTGATAAATAGGAATAACAGTATCATTGTGTCACACCCTCAAAACGAGGTTCACCATTAACTAAATAAACCAAATTATAGTATCTCCACCCTATAAATCATGGGCTATCAAAACATAATAAATAAATCCAAATAATTCTTAAGTAAAAATTATTCATTGAGTAAGATCTCAGCTTCTAAACAATTAATCATCAAACACGCACGCATCGCACTCATAGTTTGTGTCGTATGCTTCATCTTCATACTTATACTCCTCCTAGTTGGGCTAGGGGGTAATCGTTGATACATTCAAGTAGTCTACAATAGTAGTACCTATAATACCATCTAAAAGATTGGCGTAAGTGAGGGTGAGCTCTTAAACATGAGCTCATTAAGAAATAGACAGACAAGCAATCAAATATGCATGATCAGTTTATTACACACAGCAATGCAATAGTCCAGTATCATGTATGCCATGTACTATAGTAAGGCCTAGCCACACCTCCCATATGTTAACTACGACCTCTATGCACGGGAGTGCTAGGTACTTACCAGCCTACCCAGTAGCCCTGGTGCCCCCACACGACGTCCCAATCAGAATGATCATTGGGCGGCAAGTCCTATCAGTGACGCTCCAACGAACTGTCGACCCTTCCTCCTCATCACTCCATCCTACCAATACCTAACCCCCTATTGGCTAGGGTTGCATACAGGGGTAGTGCCACTAACCAAAATCTACATGTCATTCGATGTATCCCTCTCACCAAACTCAGCAGGAATCCCAGACCATCCATTTTGCCCCCCCCCCCAGATGTTGCCATCCCACTAGGAATGAGTGACATACTCGTCAATAATCATATAGCAAGTCGGATCCAATGATCCTCGACTGTTTCACAACTTCTTACCAAATTCCAATCACATAAAATTCACACAACAATCATAATATAAATGCAAATGCATGCACTAGGCAATTATTGGATGACATATTATCACAGCAAACATGTGGCACAATAATCATATATTAAAAACACTCCAAGGGGTTTTGTTCCTCACCTGATATGACTTATTTGAGATTGTTCCCACCATCAAGGTCCATGTTTACGAGGTGTTCTATGCCTACACAAGGTGTATGGTCATTAACTTAAAGTCCTACCTAATTTATTTTTTATTTATATAAGTCCGGGCTTTACCCGTCGATATATCAGTCACTATATTGTCGATCGGCTTATGGTCCAGTAGAATTCTGAGACCTTTTGCCATTTGTCGGTCGGTATCACGGTCGGTACAAGGTATCGATCATGACATCATCCGGCTGACTCCCCGAGACCCTTCTGGAGTTTATCGATCGCTACGCCGATCCATACCATACAGTCTAGTGTATCGACTGCCATCTCCTAGAGGCCCTTTTCCTGTTCAGTTAATGGGAAATTCCTTCTTATGATTTGTTCCTTCCTTTACTAGGCTATTATGGTCCAGTGATGGGATGCCTCCTAAGCCTATATACCATCCTAGCAAGCATGACATTGATTATCTGACTAAGCCATACATTGGAAAGAGCTATTCTTTAAACCAGCAACCTACATTAATTCCATCATTGAAGAAGGATGAATATCTGCAAGGTTTCACCTTCTCCTTCTCCTTCCTCCCTTTCTCCCTTCCTCTTAAGAACACGTCAGAACTCTCTGAGATTGATACGTATTCAGAGGAGGGTGAAAGGTAGGGTTTTTATTTATCTTAGGCTTCCTAGTTGGAATCAAACTCCTAGTTTGAACTGAAACTCCTAAGGAGTAACCAAGTGGCAATAGTTTGATAGAGTCTCCTTCCCTTTTCCAACTCCAAGTATTTAAAATAGTGTGGGTCCCTCTTAGGTTATTCCATGGATCCTAGGAATATTCTGAAGAGTCCCCTAAAGTGAAACCACTTGTTGATTCGAGGAATAGGTTATCTCAGGCTTTACTAGTCGATGCTGGAGGATCATACTGGCTCATATTTCTTGACCGACTAGTATCAATTGCTCCCCTTAAGAGCTACTGATTATATAACACATAATTAGAAGGAATATAAGGGCTCTAAGAGGGGTACCTGTTACATTGGTCCTCAATTTGACATTGTGTCAGATTTGATTTCGGTGGAAAACCCTGGCATGAAAGATAATCCGAGTTAGGCCAGGTTTTCTAGGTGCGTTTTACAAAACCTGTCACACCCCGACCATATGATATGTAAAATTTTGACATGTGACTAAACCAGATATAATTTTAATCATAGTCCACCCAGGATACATGCCTAGTTAACAACATTGCCAACCATTACACTTCCCTAACCTTATCACAGAGTAATTTAAGTAGTAGAAGCATAGTAAACAAATTGAGCATCTAATTGTAAAGGTATATTAGTAACATAAATTCATTTAAGTATTATTCAAGTCTCCAACCATTTGCGTCTTATATTTTCGTAGCCCTAAAATGTTGGGCATTATCATCAGTAAAAATTAAGTATTCATAACCAAGAGTGATCAATTAAAAGAATAACTAATCATGGCTCCCTACTAGAGCGGCTTCTATCTCTTGCAAGCCTTTACATCCTCTTTCTTGTACTTGGTCCTACACCATCTCATCCCACCCCCTTCGTGTGCTTTGGATCAGCTGGAATGTCTTCTTGCTCTGTCTCTGTGGCACCTGCAGTCACAACTAAAAAGAGTAGCGATCACAAGGGTGAGTTCTCCAACTTGAGCTCAATGAGAAACAGATAAGCAAGCAATCATATGAATAGTTTATGCACACAACAAGGGTCCGGTATAATGTATGTTTACTATGCTAAGGTAAGGCCAAGCCATAGCTCCTAGAGGTTGACTATAACCTCCATGCACGGGAGTGCTGGGTACTCACCAGCCTACCTAATAGCCCTAATGCCCCCACACGACGTCCCAAATCAAAATGGTGATTGGGCAGTAAGTCCAACTAGTGACACTCCAATGAACACTACCGACCCTTCCCCCTCATCACTCCATCTTACCAATACCTGACCCCCTACTGGCCAGGGTTACATATATGGGTTCTGTTACTAACCAGTCCTATATGACATCATATGTACCCTTCTATTACCTAGTAAGATTCCTAGGCCATCCATTTTGCCCCCCTCAAGATGTTGTCCTCCACTAGGATACAGAACAATACATGGCAATTAAGTTGCTTAGCAAGTTGGATCCAGCTGTCCCAAAGCCCTTTCCCACAGCCTACCAAGCATCACATATCACAATTACAATCACAATTCAATCATGTTGTTGATGCAATGCATGCAAAAGTGGCAGATATTGGGATGACATGTTATTCTTAACGTAAGTACCAATAAGCAGCATCAAACAACAACATATATATCAAACACACCAAAATTAGGTCAGGGTTTTGTTCCTCACCTGATAGCGTTTGGTAGTAGTTATATATGCTAGAAAACACATGTTCGCAAGGTATTCCTATGCCTATACATGATGTAAGATCATTAGTTAAAAATCCTACTTGATTCACCTTGAGTTACCTAAATCTGAGCTTTACGGTTGATATATCGATTGGTGTATTATTAATTGACCTATGGTCAGGTAGAATTTCTGGACCTTTTGCCATTTATCGATCGATATCACGGACGGTACAGAGCATCGATCGTGACATTGTCCTGCTAACTCCCCGAGACCCTTATGGGATTTTTTATTTCAATATATTTATTTTTTATATTATCAGTCCCTACCATACAATCTTCTATATCAGTCCCTACCATACAATCTTCTATATTAACTTCCTTATCCTGATGGCCTCTTTTTTGTTTAATAAGTTAGGATTTCTTCTTTTGATCCCATCCTTCCCTTGCTAGGCTAATGTAATCCGGTGTTAGAGTGACTTCTAGGCTTATGTACCCTCCTAGAAAGTATGAATCAATTACCTAAACTAAAATAGTTGTTAGGAAGAGTTGTTCTCCCTTCCAATGGTCTAAATCAATATCACCATTGATAAAAGGGTGTGCAATTATTACCTAATATCTACATCTTTCACTAGACTACTCAGGTTTACATTAAAGTCTACAGAGATTAGGGTTGTATCGAGAGTAGCTTGATTACTGAAATTCGACGGTGCACTTTGCCAGTGATTTCTCTCACACGAGGGTTGCAGAGCTTGCCTTTTCCCTTTCTTCTCCTTTCTTTCTCCTTCCTTCCTTTTGAGAACGCGTCAAAACTCTCTGAGATTGATACATATTCAAAGGAGGGTAAAAGGTAGGGTTTTTATTCATTTTAGGTTTCATAGTTGGAATCAAACTCTAAATTTGAATTGGGGCTCCTAGGAAGTTGCCAAGTGGCAATAGTTTGATTCTAGATAGAGTCTCCTCCCCATTTTCCAACTCTAAGTAGTTAAAATAGTCTGGGTCCCTCCTTGGTTTGTTCATAGGTCCTAGGAATATTTTAAAGAGTCTCTTAGAGTGAAGCTACTTGTTGATTCGAAGAATAGGACAACTCAGGCCTTACCAATCGATACTGGAGGATCATACTGGCTCTGGTTTCCCGACCGACTAGTATTGACCACCTCCAATTTAAAGGTTAAGTTGGTCTCATTTTGTCCCCCTTCTCCTTGTGGTCTACTAGTGGTGCAACCTAGTTCTTATTAGGGACTTGCACATCTAGTTGGTCTACAGTGGAAAATCCTCTAAGAACTACAGAAATCCGATTAGGCCGAGGCTTCTTGGTGCAGGTTTTACATCAAAGGTCTTGTAGGGATGTTGTTCGGCCTACTCTCAGTTGGATTGCTGCTTCATGGAGTCACCATTGTTTTGAGTTTGATCTGTAGGGTCAGATCTCTTTTTGTCGACTGTCTTATGGTCGGTCTTCACAGCATTGGCTACTTTTGTCTTTTCAGCTCTCAGTATCTCATCTACAGCTGCATATTTCTCGCACCTGGTGAGTAGGTCATCCAGATCACAAGGTGGATTTTTGGCCAGGGACTAGCACAGCTTTTTTTCAATGATCCCAACCTACAAACTAGACATGTGTACTACCTACTGTTTGTCCTTTATCTGCAAGACTTTAGCATTGAAGCACTTGATGAAATCTCATAGCGGCTCGTCTTTCTGCTATTTAACCATGGATAAGTCGTAGGCTGTCTTCTTGTGCACTCGAGTGGCTTGGAAGTGCATTAGGAATTTGTTTGAGAGTTTCTCAAAGGAGGTTATGCTTCTAGGTGCCAGATTGTTAAACCATGTGTGGGTAAGACCCCTAAGCATCAATGGGAAAGCTCGGCATATCAAGCTATCATTAAGGTGATGGAACAGTGTAGTAGTGATGAAGGCGTCCAGATGCCCCCTAAATTAGTCATCCCATTATAGGACTCGAGGACAGGCATAGTGAAGTTCGAAGGTGAGGTGCCCTCATGATCTCGTCGGACAGTGTTGTAACTATAGAAAAAGTCGTTCGCTGTGGTGTGACTCGATTTTGTTCAATCTGCTACAACTGAGTAGCCAACTCATTCAAATGCCTCTCAACTTCAGTCTGTAGGGCTACTGGCGGAGGGACCATGGTAGTTGTAGGTGTCTCCATGTCTACTCTCACCCTCTGTAGGAAGATTTCTTCGAGGAAGGACCTCGCATCATGCTCAGGATTAAGGCATAAGCCAAGTTGCTCGTGTACTGGTGCTCTACAATTCGGTGATGGATTATGTGCTGAGGAACCCACAGTACTCGGAGCTGGTGCTTTAGGTCCCCTATTGTAAGGGCGAGACCTGATCGGAGGTGGATTGGCCAAAGCTTAGCGCGACCCTATCCTACCAGACCTTGCAAGCACCAGATGAGAAGCGGCCTAGTTGGCAGCTAGTGATACATTCAACACAGGAGTTGGAGGAGGATTTCCTACTCTTGCTCTGACTCTAGAATTTGCTAGTCGGACTCCACGCAACGTCTGAGCCAATTGGGTGATTTGTTGCCTCAGTTTGTTGAATTGCTTGTGAATTACATACTGTTAAGCAGCTGGCGCAAGTAAAGGTGCCGCTAGTAGAGCGGCTAGAGGAATAGGCACTGGCAGTGGGGTATGAGCAAACCCAACCATACTGGTGCTACTATCTTCATGTATCTCTACGAAAGGTACCTCCGAAAGAGGTGCTGCAGCTTGAGCACGTGTTCTTTGGTGAGACATAGGATGCAATTTTCTCACACATTATTCCTCAAATTTAGTCTAAAGGCCCCATGGTGGGTACCAAACTGATACGGCTAGAAATATTCCTGTCGATCTACGATCCGGATGACCTGCAATCACAAAGATTAGACAATGGAGTTAGATGACTAAGCCTCGGATACACTACGATGCCTAAGTCAGATTCCCAATGTAAACAGTCAAGCGATAACGAGAAGCTATCAATAGTTTAGAGAAAAGGGAACGTAGAGAGAGTTTGAGTGTGGAAGAGATGGAGTGAATAGTGAGCAATGAGTGAATAATGCTTTACCTTAGGGGTCATCCTCTATTAATAGGAGTAAACATGAAGCATGGAGGCACTGGGACTCTTAAAGGTTATATGCCAGTAGAACTACCAGGTGCCACACTATGGGACGTCCTAGTCTTAGATTCCGACTAGGAGTGGGAGTCTGTAGCGAAGGACACCAAGTCGGTAAGGATAAGGATGACATGTGTCACACTCTGAGTGGTCGTCTAGACAAGTTAGTCGACAATGTGTTCTAGTAGGAGAAGGACTCCTGTTACGTAGTTGAGTAGTCTTAGGATTCTGACATCTGAACAAGCGACATAACCAAATAGGATTAGGCCTCTGAGTATTCAAGGCCGAGTGCGACTCTGATATATACACCTAGTCGGCCCAGGTCATTTTAGATGCCACGTGTAAGATTTTATTGGGGGATATTTTTCCCCCTTAACAATGATTGATAAGATAAACGAAGTCGAAAGAGTTCTGGTCAACACGGGTAGCTCAGGAGATATCCTATACTACCACGCATTCAAGGCCATGAACACCGACGAGAAACATCTACGATCAATCACCTTTTCATTGATCAACTTCTCCAATGATGTAGTAAAAGTAAAAAAGAGTAATCCAGCTCAATACTTGAGTTGGAATAAAACCAAAAGGTCAACAGTCTCCATCACCTACTTCATGGTAGACATTCCGTCTAGCCACAACATGATTCTGGGTCGGCCAAGACTAAACCTTCTTAGGGCCTGCTTCTTGACCTATTACCTCGTCATGAAGTTTCTGATTGAGCACGGCAAGGGATGATGCAAGGTCGATCAAAAGCTCTCCCACAGATGCTATGTGACTAACTTGGTAGCACACAATAACAAACTGCCAACTTAGTCCATATACATTGAAGATCACCATGACTAGTTGTAAGAACTGCACTCCACTAACTTGGTCTAACCGTGTCGTGCTAGGTCTTCCCATCATTGCTAGACCAAGTGGACCGACCGTGTGAAGATGGATCACGAAACCAGGTTATGAATCGAGTTAAAATGCTCAAAAGTATACGTAGGGTTGCATATATGGATAGGTACGGTCAACCATATGGAAAGAAACAATGGTCACTGATCAATGACCCTAAAGTCGATGGTTTTGACCCTACGATTAATGGATTCTGTGACCGAAGGACATCAACCGTGAGACCCCAGACCAGACTCCAAGTTGGAAATTTTCCAAATTTAAGGGGGATTTCTTTCCTAATGTTGGAGAACTCTATATGGAGAATTATTCTCTATATAAAGGACATCCTTCAACCTTTTTCACTCTTTTAGAACATTAGTAAACCCTAAAGGGAGAGAAGGAAAGGAAGGAAAAGAAGAGAAGACTAAGGAGAAGCTGTTGCTGAGAAGATTTTAGCTCTCTACCGTAGGCAAAGGTATGAACCTAATCTCTAAAGATGTAAATTCTATGGAATAAGGCTTCTATGGGGGATTGGAGATGTCAAACTAGTATGATCCATGTGATTCCTTTAGTAAATCCCAAGGCTAATCATGAGGGGTGAGTTTGGTGATATTGGTTTATGAGAAACTACTAATGATGACCATAGGATAACCTTAGTATGAACCCAAGAGAAAAGCCAAGGAGTTGACCCAAGAAGAACTTGAATTGAATGTAGTTGGTGACCAGAAGTCTTAAGGTCGCAGCTACGGTCAACCATAGCATGACCAGCATGACCAGAGGATCGACCATAGGCATTCGGGAAGATTTTAGAAACCATATGGTCGCAGCTACGGTCGCACCATATGCAAGTGTAGGGTATCGACCGTAGGCAATAAGGTCGACACAGTATGAGACCATAGGACCAATCAGACACATATCAGTGTTTTATTTCAATTTTTGACTACTATAACATGTTACATATGATCCCTAACTTAAATTCATATAACTTTTAGGTTATTAAATCAATTCAAAGAGAATTACAAGGCTTGGAAGGAGATCAAGTTTTGCTAACAAGTGAGGGAACAAGACCTAAACTAATTGGATAATAACAAACTGTTTATTTATTTGAGTCCAATGCCATGATTGATTCTATGCTTGTATGTTTGTAATATGCATCTCACATGTCATCCAATATTCCTGCTATTACTGCTCATGCATATTTATTTCTCTCTATTTATAATATGATGATGATGATGATGCTAGGAATAGGCATGTGATTATGAATGTGTGTTTAATGTGCTTGATGCAAGTGGAGCATCAGGGGGAGAATGTGGCATGGTGGTCTTGACCTAGTCACAAAACTCTAGCTCTATCTCTACTCAAGTCTTCTTCACTGACATTGTCGTATCGCCATTACCTTAGCAGAACTATTACGTCGTAGGGCATCAGGGGAGGTGGTCTCAGACCGTGTAGTCCTTGACTCTGTCGGGGCGCCTTAGTTCTATCTCTATGGATGTATTGAGGGATGCTGAGGTGAGGCCTTGGATACACTAGATGACATTTAGGATTGGTTAGTTACGAGCCCAGTTTATAAGCCCTCACTAATAGGGGCTTACGTGTTGGTATGGGTAGGACATCAGGGGAAGTGTTGGCGGTGTTTGATACGGACACTTTAGCTCTATCTCTATTCCGTGGTGGGTGCATGTAAGATGTCAATGGTATTTGATCCATTGGACAAATTCACACACTTGTGTATAGAGGTACGGGGGCCACCAAACATTTCTATAGCATATTGCAAACTTAAAAACCAGACCAAAGATATGAATTGAATGCATGCATATGTTTGTTGCATTGTTTTGTTTGCTCATTGAGCCATGATGTGTGCTCACCCTTTCGACGTCGAATATTTTAGTTGATGATGCAGGTCTTACTGTTGAAGATTATGTGAATGCACCGATGTATGGACACATTGCGGCCATGGACGTAGAAGCTGTTGAAGATGCGCATGATCCTTCATGGGAGTGCAACCAGTGCATTTTTTATTAGTTTAGCTATATTTGGTTATTAAGACATGTAACGGATTATTTATCTTTATGTCTTGAGTTTTTAAAAAATAATTGAATTAGATAATTATTATATCATTGTTAGACGCTCAGTTCATTATCTATAAGACTTTCGCTTATTTGTTATTTATCTCTGATTATTTTTGTAGAAGGTGTGTATGTGGTTGATATAGTGGGTACTACCTAATGGATATCCTCATTGAACTGTTGGTTTATTTATGATTCATCACACTATTCTGGTTTGTCAAGAATTAGGATGTGATAATTTGGTATCAGAGCTCTCCCAGGTTCTACCCATTAACCTAACTACTTCCACATGAATCATGAACTGAGGTAGGATAAAATTTAAAAATTGTAATATGAACACACCAAAAGCACCTGTGTGGTTTGAGACATAAACTGAAAAGAGAATAATGCACATATATGAATGGGAAATAAATTTTATATATAAAAAGGGGAACAAGACAAATGTATATCTGAATCAGAGTACGGTCCATAATCCGGATAGTTACTCTGTAGTATAAAAGGGAAAAAGAAATAAATGGTATCATGGAGCTAGGGGTACTAGAGGAGGAGGTGCTCATGCTCTCTATCATAGTCCTCAGCATACACTCTCGTAAGCCAGGCTACCTGAGTCTGGGTCGCTCTGAAACTAGCTGCTAGATCTACTACCCGCTGGTCTGTAGCACGCTGAGCCTCACGAATCTCACGTAGTATCGCCATTATGTCATCTGATGGTGGGCGTGAAGGGCCAGCTGAGTGAGAAGTCCGAAGAGGACCAGCTCCAGTAGAATGTTGTGGTGATGTAAGAGGTATGGTATCCACATCCATGTACATCATATCATCATCCTCCTCATCATCACTCTCCTCTACCTCTACTGCTGCTACTACAGCCTCTGCATCTACTGTCGCTACCTGAGTGAGAGGATGTCTCATAGCATTCCTTTCGTCATCACTGACCTATATCTCTCTCATGCCCATCCTACTGATGGCCTCCCAATCAAGGTCAGCTAAGAAGGTGTCTTCAAAAATCCTCTTATCCTCTAGGTTCACCTGTAGTTGTGCCAACAAAGTGGAGATAAGCCGTCCATAGGGCAAGTTACCTTTCGAGTCAGGCAACGTAGCTCTGTGCATGGTCCGAAGGATGATGTACGGGAGACAGACAGGCTGCCTAGTACAGATACAGTATAACATGTACTGAGTCAGCTGAGAGACCATCTTGTAGTGTCCACCCTGAGGGATCAGATTATGCTGGATAATCTTACAGTAAACACGTGGCTTTGGACGCAGGTTAACCATCTTCATTCCCCAGCGATCGTCCCGAAGAATCTGATTGTTTATCTCTGCCTACACCTGTGTAGATAGGAACTGGGGCTCCCTTGGTGCACAGTAGACCAACTGTCCATCATTGAAAATGCCCAGGAGATCAGCCAACTCCTAACAGTTAAAAGAGATAGAAACCCCTTTTACCCAATTGGTAATCTGAAGCTCTCTACCCCTATCCACATCCTCTGGGTCACCCTCCACTTGAAGGTGATAGTAGAACTGCTTCACTAAATCTGGGTGAGTATATTCCTCGTACAGGATCACTGGAAGTCAGCCCATATCTCCAAATGCCCTCTCCACATCAAACATGGCTAAATGGGCTAAGTTCACACATCGACCCCCTTCTACTTTCTTTCGATCAAACCGAGGATATTGAACCTCTGCTTTAACGAACCTGAAACGATTAGAGTCATGGACTCGAGGAACCTTGGTGCGAACCATGATAACTGCAGGAGAAAATAAGGAAAATAAGTTAGAAAATTTAAAATTTAGGCAGCACAACGATGTAAAATAGGAAAAAGCCTTACTTTTCACCCAAACATTTGGGCAGGAGGACTTACATAGGTTCCAAATCATCCTGTAAGGCTCATACAATGGAAATTTTTAACTAGGTAGATTTGATTTGAAGAAATTTTGACATTTGGGAAAAACCCTAAAATTTAGGTCACAACTAGGTATTTTTAAATTTCTACCAAACCAACCGATGAAACTCAAATTTTCTTGCGGGCTTTCATCCATTGGATAGCCAATAGCAATAGCCCCAATAAAAATCAAATTTTTATGGTCAAAA
Organism: Protea cynaroides; assembly: GCA_028583415.1. NCBI lineage: Eukaryota > Viridiplantae > Streptophyta > Magnoliopsida > Proteales > Proteaceae > Protea > Protea cynaroides. The sequence goes on along the minus strand of CM053268.1, from coordinate 5,509,899 downwards.
AGATATTAATTTGATGAAAACCCTATAAATATTGAAAACCTAGGTATGAAAGCTTAAAAAGGAAAAGAGTAGAGAACATACCTTGAGGAATGAAAGGAAGATTGTCGATCGATAGAAAGATCACCAAGTTCGTATGGTTGATACTGTAGCAACTCAGTGGTGGTGAGTTGAGTTGAGACCGTAGGAAGAAGAAAGGGAAATGAGAGGGAAAATCTCAAAAAACTGGTTTTAGTGATTTTAAACCTTACAGTCGCACAATTCGACCAAAATGATCGACCGTGTCATTGACCGTATGATCGACCATAGGGTCTTGGGAAGTTGCCAGGGATTTGGTGGTCGAACCTATGGTCACACAACATACGACCATAGGCCATCGACCGTATGACTGACTGTTGTCTGCCTTTTGATTCTATTCAAATTTTTTCCTGTTGCTTTTGTTTCTTCTCTCGCTTTCCATTGTAAGACTAACATAATACTACCATTCTATTTTGTCTCACATGTACAGCCTTTTCAAGTACCATTTATCCAAGAATTTAAATGGTTGGGCGAAGAGTTAGCTAAAGAAGATAGAATCCAAACCCACCTCCACCACCTATGGAGACCAATGACAATGAAGGTCAGCAAGGATAAGAAGGAAATGCTGGGAATCAAGGTACTGTGCCATAGGATGTTCACCCACAAGCTAACCCAACCAACTTACCCACACCACCTACGGATTTGGCTACTGTGGTGGATTTGGCACAACAAGTGCAACAGATACAACAAGTGCAAGCCAACATGGAAGCTACTATGGGAATTGCTTCCCCAGTTGCAAACGCAACACCTCTATCTACAGGGCAAGCTAGTACCGTACCTAGTGGTAGTAACACGATACTCCAAGCACCTCAAACGCCAGTGTTACAAGCTCAAGTGTAGAATACTGAGGCACCGCAAAGCGAACATAACTAGGGTAACTATCAATACCAACCGCCTATGTATAAAGCATACGCTCAGTATCAACTTGATCACTCTAGATTGATTGAACATTTTCTGAAGATGAAGCCTAAGGAATTCAATGGCAAGCCATCAGATCCTCTGTGGCCAGCTCACTGGATCGACGAGATGGAAAGAAATTTTATGATGATGACTGTAAATAAAGAGGAAAAGGTGTTATGTGCCACTTTTATGTTGAAAGATAATGCACACCAATGGTGAAAATCTACTCGAAGTTATCTATTGACAAAGCACACCCAACTGACCTGGGCAATTTACAAAGAAGCTTTCTTCGAGAAGTATTTTCCCAGGAGTTTCAGAGACCAGATTGAAAAAGAATTTCTGAGTCTATATCAAGGACAAATGTTTGTATATGCTTATCAGCAGCGTTATGAAGAGCTATTTTTCTTTGCTCCATCTAGCATGCAGGAGGAAAATACCAAAACCCGAAGGTTCGTCATGGGACTTAGGGGAAGCTTTCTTGAGCATGTACTAGGACTAGAAAAGAAGATTTAGAATGAAGCGGTAAAAATTGCTTGAGTTTTGGAGTCAAGCCAAAGGGAGAGTTATTTTGCTCAAAACAGGGGTATAAAGAGGCCGAATGGGAATACGTTCAATGGAGCAAACTCAAGAACATTAAAACCCTTCCATACTCAAGGCTTCAATGCTGCATCTAAAACTACTCCAACAACTCAACCACAACTGAAGCAGGCCAATGCTGAGTCAAATATTTTAACTGTGATAAAATAGGGTATTATTCAAGAGATTGTCCTAAGCCAAGTAAGCAGCTACAACAAGAAAAAGTTTATGCAATTACTTCTGAGGATGTTGTCGCATCGCCTGATGTGGTCACATGTATGATTCAACCTTTTGTTTTGAAATACCTTGTGTGAGCATGTAAACTAAATTAAATCAAATCACAAGTATTACCTATTAATGGCATACCCTCCAGAGTACTCTTTGACTCTAGGGCTACTCATTCTTTTATATCTGTGTCATTTGGAAAGAAGTTGAGTCTACCCCTTAGGTCTTTAGATTTCAAACTTCTTGTACAATCACCTATGGGATTAGAAGTAGAACTAGACCAAGGTTATGGACCATGTCTAGTTATTATCGGTGAGAAAACTATGGATGCAACCTAATCCAACTCGAGATGGTAGACTTTGACGTCATCCTAGGGATGGACTGGTTATCCCAGCATTCTATGAGTTTGATTTGTGCTGAGAATAAGATATCATTTAAAGACACGGAAGGCGCAGAGTTCAGTTTTATGGGAACCAGACTTCCCCGTAAATGAAAACTCATTCTTTCAGCATAAAAACTAAAAGATACCTTGAGAAAGGAGGAGTTAGGTACCTAGTGTCCGTGGTCGACCTCACCAAGGAAGCACCACGAATGGAGGATATTGAAGTTGTGCATGAATTTTTGGATGTATTTCCTGAGGAATTACCAGGATTGCTACCTGATCGAGCGACAGAGTTCGTTATAGACCTTATACCCGGAGCCGCACCAGTATCTAAGGCACCCTATCGAATGGCTCCTACTGAACTGAAGGAACTGAAGGTACAATTATAAGAACTGCTGGACAAGTGTTATATTCGACCCAGTATATCACCATGGGGAGCACCGATATTGTTCGTAAAAAAAAGGACGGTAGCATTTGACTTTTTATAAATTATCGAGAATTGAACAAGCTCAAGATCAAGAATAGGTATCCATTGCCTCGGATCGATGACTTATTCGACTAGTTGCAAGGTGCCAAAGTGTTCTCCAAAATTGATCTTCGGTTAGGATACCATCAATTAAAGATTAAGGAAGACGATATTCCAAAGACAGCCTTCAGAACTAGATATGGACATTATGAATTTTTAGTTATGTCTTTTGGATTGACTAATGCACCCGTAACTTTTATGGAACTTATGAATCGAGTATTCCACAATATGTTGGAACGTCAGTCATCGTATTCATTGACGACATACTAGTCTACTCTAAGGATAAAGAAACTCATATCACAAATCTAAGAGCCGCTCTGCAGCGACTAAGAAAAGAGAAGCTTTACGCTAAATTTACAAAGCGTGAATTCTGGCTAAATGAAGTTGCTTTCTTAGGCCATGTTGTATCCGCTGAAGGAATCAAAGTGGATCCCAACTGTGAGGACAAAGATGGAAATCTTTAAAAGTCGCCACCTAGATTTAGGTCTAGGACCTTAGAAATGTGAAATCTCACCCCAAGGTAAGACTTCGATTGACTCATGACCCTTAGATTGGAATTCTGGTCCATCAGAGATTGGGTAAACGTCAGGTTACGGTTATGGGAAGGGGTTAGGCACCCAAACTGCCCGATCGAAATCGGTCTCTTATGCCTTTCCTATGCTAGACTCTATTTGTTAAAACAAACCAAACCAAGTGGTTTGCTATCATTGAACCGAATCTGTATCCATCAGATTGCCTACGTATTACGGATTTATTCCGAAAATCAGGTTCACCATCGTAGTTCAAGTGTGATTAAAGTTTATGGCTGTGATTTATGCTTGTGCATGATTAAATTTATTTGTTCAAGTTAAAATTTATGCTTGAATGGTTGAGAAATCCTATGGGTTAGGATCTGCATAGTCCATGTGGACTGATAGATAGTCTTAGTGGATCTAAGAATAACCCTATTTGGGTTGGAATGTGGATAACCCTATCTGGGTTGAAATGTAGATAACCCTATGTGGGTTAAAATGTGGATAAATATCCTAGTGGATCTATGGATAGTACAAGTAGACTAAGGTTTGGATAACCCTTTTTGGGTTGGAATATGGATGATATCCTAGTGGATCTATGGATAGTCCGAGTAGACTAAGGTGTGGATAAATATCCTAGTGGATCTATGGATAGTCTGAGTGGACTAAGGTGTGGATAACCTTATTTGGGTTAAAATATGGGGGATATCCTAGTGGATCTATGGATAGTCCGAGTGGACTAAATTGTGGATCCGAATTTGGGTTTCTCCCAAATGGCCTACGTATCCTAGGGTTTGACCTAGGAATCAGAATCCACGTAGTTCGGGATATAACCTGTTCTAGGTTAGAAAGTGAGAACCTGTTCTAGGTTTAGGGTTTAGAACCTATTCTAGGTTTAGGGTTTACCGAGGGGCAAAATCATCCTAAATTACCCTTTTCATCCTGAATTCTAATTTTGAAAAGTTTGGCAAAGCATTTTCTTTCTTTATTAAGGTTTTTATTATCCCCATTATGCCCTTCCCAAGAATGTGGGTGCCTAAATGCACGTCCCCACGCCTAGATTGTCTTCTAGAAGTGTGCAGATATGGCAGTTTGACTAGGGTGTTGCATAAATTAAATTATTGCCAAAATTGAATTATTCATCTAAATATGGCATATAATACATTTATGGCAAGAAATACACATATAGCAAGATTGTGAAAATCTCCCTAATATGGCATGCACTACAAATAAGGCAAGAGCCTATATGGTAAGATCTAATATGCTAATTCTAAGCATGGCAAGACCTAATATGGCAATGAGCATTTAAACAAGACAATGAGCATTTAAACATGGCAATGAACATCCAAATATGGCAATGAGCGTTTAAATATGGCAAGATCTAATATGCAAGATCTAATATGCATCTATATATCAATATGGTAAATCCAATCATAGAATGTATATATGACATGAATTTTTCAAAAAAAAGGAAAGATCTTATATTCTATTTTCTAAGCATAGTAAGACTTAAAAAAAATTAAGATTTTGCTAAAATATGGTAAAAATTTATCTATTCTACCAAAAATAGCAATACATGGAATGTGGAAAATATGGTATGCACAATCAAACAAAGCATATGAATGCTCCAAATATAGCCATTTATCCAAATATGGCAGAATTCATTTAAACAATCATTGATGTTATGATGAATGAGACATCAATGGAACTTTTTTTTGAAAAGTGCAAAATTATCAAAACAAACATATGTTCAATGTTATATTCGACATCGAGGGGTGAGCACACATCACGGCTTTGAAAAAATTGTAATTTTTATGAAGAAATTTGGGAAGATTAATGACTCAAAACTGTGAAAATTGTGACACAAGGTTCCAGATAATGGACAAAACTATGAACTGTATTCAGATTTGTCACATTATACAAGAATGACCATAAGTAGGTCTTTCGAAACTCAAATCAAGCTCAAATTTTTTTCATAGAAAGATGACTTAATATATTATATTTCATATGAAGGATTTGAATCCCAACAGAAAGAAAAAACAGGTCAAAGATATGCCCTAAGACCGAACATGTGCACAGGTCAAATCTGTTCCAGATTTTTGACCAGTTGCACCATAAATTCCAAATAAAATTCTATTCTTAATAAAAATTAAATACAGACATATGTCTATGTACATAACTGTCTGATATAAAATTTCATTAAGAAAAACAAGTTAAAACAGTATATTTTCTTTGTGAAAAATGACTCTTTTCAATCATGCAAATCAGTACATCATGACAGATTTAAAATCAGAGCACTATACACTTAAAAATTGATATCAATTCAAAAAAAAATAATAAAAAAATATGAAACCAGTGCCATTTTTTAGAAGACTTTCATGTCTAAGAAGTTCATGTCAAGTGGATTTTCTGATTATGGCCGTAAGGCCTCTGTTTAGTAACTTTCTGATGGAGGATTGCATTGCATCCGAGAAAAATAGCAATGTCAAAGACAAATTTTTTGATATATTTTTCCAATTTTAAATGGAACGAAATATTTAGGATAGTCTTCTAACATATCAGAGAGACTCCCATAAAATTTTGGGCTTCAAAAGCTTAGAAAAAATACATATGATGTACGTCCTAAGTTTGAACCCTAAATCTGGAATTTTCAGGTCAGAAAACCACTTTATGAGATTTGCAAAAAACATCAAACATCATTGTATATCATTCAAAAATTCATCATTGAATAGCTTAGACAAATTATAATTCATGAAAAATGTTAGACATAGGCATCCTAACATTAACAAGCATGTAATAGAGCATTCATGATTGAGATTTCATGAAAATTAGCCTTTTTGAAGCAAAATTGGCATTCGAGCATTATAACTACCTCTAAATTTGTTTAGAGTAGTAACCTTGGGCTCAAATCGAGCGAAACCATTGATGAAGGGTGATTGGAGGTTGTATCAACCCCCTTTGAATGTGAATCCTCCTTCTCCTCTCTTCTGCTTCTTTCTCTCTTCTCTTTCTCTCTTTTCTTCTTCTTTTTTCTTTCTTTTCTCTTTTCTCTCTCTTTCTTTCTCCCTCTCTCACATTTTCTCTCTCTCACTCATGATTTTCTCTCCCTCACCCACGTTCTCCTCTCTCTATGGTCTCCCAAAAGTGACCCTCCTCTCTCTTCTCTTGCCTATTTATAATTTTTCTCTCCTTTTCTAGAAGATCTTTCTTTCCTTCCTTCTTTTTTCTAGAAAATCTTTTTTCTTCCTTTTTCTTCTTTCCTTTCTTCTTTTCCTTCCTTTTTCTCTTCTCCTTCTCCATTCCACACGTTCTCTATCTCTCCCTCTTCTAGAAAATCCTCTCCTCCTCTTTCCTTCTTCTCTCTTCCTTTCTTTTCTTCTTTTTTCTAGAAAATCTTTTTTTTTCATTTTTCTTCTTTCCTTTCTTTTCTTCCTTCCCACATTTTTTCTTCTTCCTTTCTTTCCTTTTTCTCCTTCTTCTTCTAGAAAACCCCTTCTCTCTTTCCTTTCTCTCATTCCTTCTTCTAGAAAAATCCTTTTCTCTTTCCTTTCTTTCTTCTTTCCTTTTCTTTTCTCCCTCTCTTTTTACGTTTTCTTTCTTAGAAAACATTTCCTTTTTTTCTTTTTCTTTTTTTTTTCTTTTTCTCCTTTTTTCTTTTTTTTCTTTCCTTTTTCTTTCCTTCCTTTTTTTCTTTCTTTCTTTCTCCTCTCTATCTTTCACGTTTTCTTTCTAGAAAACGTGAAGGGGAATCTTTTCCCCCTTTTTTTCTTTTCTTTTTTCTTTTATTTCTCTCTCTTTCCTTTTTTCTTTCTCCCATTCTCTTTCCTATGGCCTCTCTTTTCTCTCTCTTTTCACGGCCTCACCTTTCCTCTCTTTCTTCCTACATATATATATATATATATATATATATATATATATATATATATATATATATATATATATATATATATATATATATATATATATATATATTAATACATATAATATATCCATAAGATATGTATATCTATATATGTATACATATATATATATATATATATATATATATATATATATATACATATATATATATATATATAATGTATTAATACATATAATATATTCATAAGATATATATATGTATTATATACAATAATATATTATACATTATACATATATAAAAAAATACATGCATATGGACTGACATAACTTGGTCGGATTGGTTTGAGCTAGGTGAGCAAGTTAGACTAAGTTTGGATAAGTTGGTTTGGACTAAGGTGACATTTCATAGTTCATTTCTATCGCCCTTCCATATGGAATTTTCTCGATAGCATCCGCCAAATTTTCTACGTTACTTTGTAGAACATTAAAAATAAGGAATATTGGAGCTTGAATCATCTCATTTGGAAATGAAATGGCCAACTTATGAATTTTGAAGAAAATAACCATTTCATGTGTAATCTTGCATGGGACCCACGGTGACTTCTACCTGGGATTTTTACGCCCACTTTGAAGAGGACTGAAAATAAGGAATATTGGCATTTGAATCATCGATTCGATACGGATGACCAAGATATGATGTCTTGAAGTTTGAATGAAATGCAGCATGATACGATAATTACTTAAACACCCTTGCATTTTCAAACACGATATCTTCCTTGTTTGACGCCGAATTTGATGATTTTGGCCATTTCGAAGATAATTCACGACCTATTCATCTAAGTAGGTAATAGCCATGACCCTCTGTGGGGTTCATTAGAGAATCACCAACCTTTTGGTTAAAGACCGAAACCTGCCATATTGGTTCACTTATGCGAGAGAGTGGCAAAAATGGGGTGCTTACAGATGCCCCCTTTAGCCGAGATTGTTACCAATGAAGGTGAAGATAAAAGAACCACATTTTTGGGATATGAGTGAGATTGTTTATTGGCCGCACTTAGGGTAATCATCCTAAACTGCCTACGTATTCTAAGGGTGTCCTAGAAATCAAGCCCAGAACGTAGTTCGACTGGCAAGAAGGTTTGCTTCTTGGAAGATTGGTGACTGTTCTTCTTATATGAAGCTAGGCTGTGAATACAAGGCTCATTTGTAGGTTGGGAACCTCTTCTTGCTGAGATGGAACTCATGATGCAAGGTACGTACGGGCTTGAACCCGGCTTGATCCATTTATAGGCTGATAAACCTCTTCTTGTATGAAGCTAGGCTGTGAATACAAGGCCATTTGTAGGTTGGAACCTCTTCTTGCCGAGGTGGAACTCAATGCAAGGATTGCGGGCTTGGACCCGACTTGATCCATTTGTAGGCTGATAAACCTCTTCTTGTATGAAGCTAGGCTGTGAATACAAGGCTGATTGCATGAGCTTGGGCTCGGCTTTGATTTGTTTGGATGGAAGACTTGATGTCTTTCTTTGATTGAGATTTTGGTTTGAGTACCTGCATTTGTCAGAACATTGAGGATTTCATAGAGCATATGGACGATTATGTTGAATCAAGCGTTTCTTTGTTGAATCTAAGAGACATAGTTCATGAAACACACTGGAATTCAAAAAATAACCTAAAATGCTATTGGTTTCTTGATTGGTGCAACTCTAAGGAGTGTTTGAACATTTCTATTGTTCCATTCACGAGCAATGGTATCAACCAGATCTAATGTCAACTTTATGGGAAGTTCATAATCAGTTACTTCTCTGTTGGTGCTTGCTGGGATATTGAATTGCTGAGACAACCTTGTTGGGGAATAGAATGAGGTATGAGTCAACCCCATGATCCGGACATGTAAACTATTTTTGTATTTGTGACAACCCGCCCTTGCTTCCACCAAGTGCATTTCCATCTGATGTCTGCTATGGTTATTTCATTGAGGCGGCTAAACCAGTCTGTGTCCATCTGAAAGGCCATAGGATCTGCTCTCTTTGCCAATTGAAAAGGGTTGAGGGTCGTCACTTCAGATTCCTCAACTAATCCTAACCTCTCTGTTAACCAGATTTGAAGAAGATATGGTGATCCGCTGAAATTGTTCAACTCAAACTGATCTTGATGAGTTGCCATGAAGTCAAGGCCCTTTAATGTCCCGACCAATACTGTTGTCACACCCCAATTCTGCACTATTCAGAATGGTGTGATGAACCGTCCATAAACCAACGGTTCAACCAGGGTCTCAAAATAGGCTATCCCACATATGATAAACCAAAACACATTCCACATTAATCAGAGGTAATAAAATAAATAGCGGAAGTCTTACAGATAATGAACTGAGAAATTCTAACTGTGATACTCATAAATAAAATATCCAATTATGTTGTTTTAACCGAGACATAAATAAAATATCGACTACATGTCTTTACTAAATCCAAATAAATAAAACAAAATCTAATCGAATACGCATGAGTTGCACTCGCATGAGGAGTCATGCATATCCACTAAATCTTCAGCTTCCATTGTCGCCACATGCCCGTACACAGGAGCGTTCATATAATCTTCAACGGTGGTACCTGCATCATCAACTAAAAGTATTCGAATTCGAAAGGGTGAGCATACATAACGGCTCAGTGAGCAAACAAAACAATACAACAATACATATGCATGCAATCAATTCATATCTTTGGTCTGGTTTAAAATTTGCAATGTGCTATAGAAAGGATAGGTGGCCGTCGCACCTCTATACACGAGTGTGTGGAAACGCCCAATGAAAATGGCACCGTCACCCCACATGCACCCACCATGGACAGTATACACCCCATGAAAACAGCATGGCTGTACCAGTTGTCCATACCAACACGTAAGCCCCTGTTGGCGAGGGCTTGCAAACTGGGCTCGCAACTAACCAACCCTAATGTCAAACAATGTATCCAAGGCCTCACCCCAGCATCCCTCAATACATCCATAGAGATAGAACTAGGGTCTGGTGACCAGGCTGAACCACAATGCCACGTCCCCCCTGATGCCCTACGACATATTAGTTCCGCTAAGGTAATGGCGATACGACGATGTTAGTGGACAAGACTTGAGTAAAGATAAAGCTAGAGTCTGGTGACCAGGCTGAACCACAATGTCACGTCCTCCCCCTAATGCTCCACTCGCATCAAGCACACTAACACTTGCTTAGTGGACATGACTTGAATAGACCATGGCACAATATACCCCGATGAGAATGGCATCGAAGTACCGGTTGATACCATCCCTACCCGCACCATATACACCAGCCAAACACAAACATTCACATGTCTATTGCTACCATCATCAACATCATCATGTTATAATCAGTAAATTTAAATATGCATGAACAGTAATAATAGAAATATTGGATGACATGTTGAATGCACATTACAAGCATACACGCATATCACAATCATGGTATTGGACTCAAGGAATAAAAATAGTTTGTTATTAACCAATTAGTTTAGTTCTTGTTCCCTCACCTTAGCTTGTTAATAGATCTTCTTCCAAGCTTTAGAATCACCTTTATAATGTTATTATATTGCTAGAAGACCTAACAAAGTCGATTGAATTTAATTAGAATTAATTCTGAATTTAAAAACCATACTGTTAACTGAGGGTCGGAGGTAGGGTCGGAGTCATGATCGACCCTGGGTGCGACCCTCCTCCTAATCCGAACTTCTTGAACACTGAGGGTCGATGCTAGGGTCGGATCTGCCATCGACCCTAGGTGTGACCCTCCATGGTTTGAGTCGAAAATATCATATTTTGTTCTCTCTTTCATGGTTGGGTCCTATGGCTTACTTCCACAATCCATTCTATACATGTTCTATGGTTTAGAACTATACTTTATTCACCTACATGGTTTTAATGATCTCCTCCATGGTTTTCCATGAAAACCTAACCATGGATGGATGATTTGGGTTTCTTCTAAGTCATATTCTCTTCATAAACCATTCTAAAGTCTTAAATAAATCATGGGGAATGTATCCATACCTTAGTTTTGAAGGTTCCAATCGAAATTAGGAAGGTTTCCTAATTTTCGGTTCGTGCTGTTTTTCCCGAATACCAAGGGTCGATGGGAGGGTCGGACAACTCATAGACCCTGCGACCCATGGTTGAGGGTCGATGGTAAGGGTCGATGGGAGGGTCGGACCTGCCTGTTAAAACCTGCGACCCTACCCTCATTTTAACTATTTTTGAGAAAATTTTCATACTGGGTCTTGGGTTTCTTCACACACTTGGTCCACTTGGCTCGACCATCATATGTAGACGGGTCACGACACGAAATGTAAGGTTGGACCATGTTCATGGTGTGCGGGTCTTACAACTCCACCACCCTTAAAAGAAATTTCATCCTCGAAATTTGAAAGTACGGATCTTACAACTCCCCCATCATTAAATGAATTTTGTCCTCAAAATTTGAACGTACGAATCTTACAACTCCCCCATCCTTAAAATAAATTTTTTCCATGAAATTTTGAATTTACTTCGGAGTCAATAGGTGGGAATTCTATTTCCGCATTGCATCTACTTCCTCCTATGCACTCTTCTCCATGTCTTGTCTTTGCCAGGTTACCTTCATATAATAATTATCCTAGCTTTGGAAATATTGTACCTTTCCACTAATGAACTAGGCTGGTACCACTTCAATAGTTAAACATTCTATCTAATCCAGTGATTCCATGGTCAATACCTTTGATATGGATCTCTAATGTACTTCTTCAATAGAGACACACGAAATACATCATGCATAGTAGACATGGATAGCGGTAACGCTAATTGATATGTAATTTTTCCACGTCTCTCCAAAGTTTATAAGATCCAACACATATATAAAATATGACTTTCCCTTCTTGTCTAATCATTTCAAACTGCGCATAAGTGATATCTTCAAAAATACTTTGACCCTTATGGCAAACTCAAGGTCTTGGTGTCTCTTCTCACATCCTGAGCTATCCTGCCCCTTTTCTTTGATCTTGTCTGTCACTCGATAGTTTTCTTCATTAGACTTAGGTCTCAAAATTCTTCATTCACCGACTTTATTCTAAAATAAAGGGATTTGACATTTCTACCGTACCATGCTTCATAGGTGACATCTACATAGTAGCTTGGTAGCAACTTCGATTCATGGCTAACTTCTCAACTCAAGCTCCTTGAAATCAATTTTACAAGCTCGGAGCATATCTCTTAGGATCTGTATAGTCCACTCTGACTTTCCATCAGTTTAAGGTAGAATGCGGTACTAAACTTCATCTTTGTCCCCATTGTTTTCTGTAGATCCTCCCAAAACTTTGAAATAAAGATGAGCCTCTGACCGTCACTAAGCTCTCATGCATACCATTCATTCTGGAAATATTATCTACATATAGCTTATTTAGCCGCTCCAAAGCATACCGAGGTCGTATAGCAATGGAATGAGCTATTTTCATAAGACGATCAACAACCACCCAACCATGTCAACCGATTTGGGAGTCAGTGGCAAATCATTGACATAGTTCACGATACTGCAGTTCCATTCCAAAAACAAAAGTCAGGGTTTGGTTTTCCTTTTCTAAGTCTGCTTACACTGTTCCTATATACAGACTTAACAAATTTTCTACTTTTATTTCATCCATCAATACAGAGATGATCTTTAATGCCACAAGCGCAACCGACGAACTATTGCCCCATAAATTCATCCATAAATTCTCGCTTAATTGGGTCATCACGAGTTTCTATTATATGTTACTCTCCTTCCAAATCTGAATCTATTGCTACAAAACATAAGGTAGCATTTATACTGGGTCCTTCCTTGGACTTCATAATTCTCATCGGCGATCATATAAGCAGTTTATAATCTAAAGATTTAAGGGGTATATTTAGTTTCTTTCCAAATGACACAGATATAAAAGGATGAGTGGCTCCATAATCAAAGAGCACTCCGGCAGGAATGCCATACTAGGTACAATACCTGTGATTTATTTTAATTTAGTCTACACGCTCATGCAATGTAACATAAAATGACAGGTTCAGGTCATACCTGTGACCACATCAGACGATGCGGTAGCATCCTTGGCTGAAACAGTGTAAACTCTTCCTTTCTATAGTTGTTTTCTGGGCTTAGTACACTCTCTTGAGACATGCCCTACTTGGTTATAGTTAAAACACCTGATCCCCTCACCATTTTGCTTTGGTTGCCGTGGAGTTGCTGAAATAGTTTTGGTTGCAGCATTGAAGCCCTGGGTACGGAAGGGTTGGAATACCTTGGTGTTGCCTCCGTTGTAAAAAGTTTCATTTGGCCTTTCTATTCCCCTATTTTGAGTAAAATAGCTCTCTTTCTGGATCGACTCTATCACTCGAGCAATTTGTACAGCTTCATTGTAGATTTTCTTCTCCAGTCCCAAAACATGTTCGCGTATGCTTCCCCTAAGTCCCATGACGAACCTTCGGGTTTTTGTATCCTCCTCTTGCATACTGACTGGTGCAAAGAAAAACATCTCCTCATAACGCTGTTGATATGCGTCGACAGTCATCTGCCCCTGATATAAACTTAGGAACTCTCTCTCCATAGAATCTTTGAAACTTCTAGGAAAGTATTTCTCAAAGAATGCCTCTTTGTATATATCCCAGGTCAAGTGGGCGTGTTTGGTTAATAGATATGTCCTGGTAGACTTCCACCAATGGTGTGCATTGCTCTTGAGCATAAATGTGGCACACAATACTTTCTCCTCCTCATTTACGATCATCATCATAAAATTTCTTTCCATTTCGTCAATCCAGTGTGCCGGCCACAAAGGATATGTTGGCTTACCATCGAATTCTTCGGGCTTCATCTTAAGAAAATGCTCGACCAGTCTGGAGCGGTCCAGCTGATACGGAACATAGGCCCCATACATAGGTGGTTGGTACTGATAACCACCTTGAGCTATCTCAGGGTTTTGCACTGGAGCTTGCATGACTGGTGTTTGAGGTTCATGGGGTACTGCATTATTTCCCCCTGGTATTGTGCTTGTCTGTCCTGCTGGCATCTGTGTCGTATGTGCAGCTGGAAAACCCACGCCTATGGCAGGTTGCATATTAGTTTGCACCTATTGTATTTGTTGCAGTTGTTGTGCCAAGTTCATTACGATTGTGACTAAATCTATAGGTGGGGCTAGCAAGTTTGTAGGATTTGCTTGACCATTAGCTCCTGGTAGTGCCACGTTTGGATTCTCTGGTACTTTAGGAATTTCATGACTGGTTTCATCTACCAGTGGTGGTGGTGGGATTTGGTTACGTCTGCGTCTGTTCCGTCTTCGCCCAGCCATTTCCTATTCTGGTGGTGTAGTGTCTGAAAAGTCATAGAACACGTGAGGCAATCAATATATATTTCATTCTCATATCTGGATACACTAACCAATGGTATTTTCAAATTTTTCTGATCATTCAGTGAAAAATATTGTCTTTTCTATGCAAGGTCGATGGTGGGGGTCAATGGGTATCCGACCCTCAGCATCCGACCCTGGGAAATCATCCATTTTTCCCGAGTATATAATGCCATTGGTCAAGGCACTACAAGAGTAAATTTGGAGAAGCTTTCGTACATCAGTAAATCAAGTGTAAATCAGGAGAAAGATTTCGTACATCGATAAATCAGGTATAAATCAAAAGATGTACGCTCAACACGATTAAACATTTAACTATTCATTCAGTTCGTATCTCTGATCATGTTGTCGATCATGAGAATGGTTCAGATTGGTATAATTAGGACTAATACTAAATAAACAATATCTATAACTCCAATTGACAGGTTAAATCAAGAAGGTATCTTGTCAAGGCCCGAGAAATTAAAATATGGTATGTGCATCCTCTATAATCATAAGAGTAAATCAATAATGCACCGCATCCTATATAAAACAATCTAGATATATGGCCACAATAGATTTGATCCTTGCTGAAAGTGTCTGAGGTATCATCTTCAGAAGACATTCTTCAATCCTTGTCGGATCATTCTGTCATGATGCAACTATCCCATACATCGGTGGCTGATAAGGTTAACCACCTTGAAACACTGCTTGTTGTGCACCAAACTTCTGCACTAGGGTATGCATTACTGGGACTTACTATGTGGTAGGCACTGTGTTATAGCTAACAGGTGTTGGGGTACAGTGATGCTACCAATTGGTACCGTACTTGGTTTGACCCGGAGGTGTTGATATAGCATCAGCAACTTGGGTAGTGATTTACATAGCAACTTGCATAGTGATTTACATAGCAACTTGCATAGTCGGTCTCATCTATTGTTTCTCTTGTATTTTATTGGGTCAAGTTTATGACAACCCTAACCAAGGTACTTAATAGTCCAGATGGTTGGCTGGAGTGGTCTGGTTGTTCACCTCCTTTTATTCGCTCTAATTTGATTATCATTATCTAGCATCTGCTCAGATGAGTTTTCATTATCCATTCTCGACCCTGATAGTGGTGGGGTCAAGTTGCAACATCCTCTTCTTGCTTGGTGGGCAATAGATCAGCTTTTGGTGGATCTCACTCTGAGTCTCCATGTCACCCAAAATATAGATTATCTCCTTTTAGTTACTCTTATTCTTAATGTATGGCCATTATTTTTTTATCTCTGTTGGATTTAGCCTGAGATCTTTTCCTTTATCTCTACAGGGATTTTGTCATTACTAGCCATTTTCCTTCTCTCACTGTCATACATCGAGTTTCACATCTTGTGAAGTACCAACTCAGTATTCCAATCTCTTTGTTGTACAGATGCTTCCTTCATGCTACTGTACTATATCCTTGTATACTTGGATAGCTACCCAACTTATAGATAATACCCTATATTGTTTGTTTATTCGGATAATTTTTTTTTTTGGTCTTCTCTTTCTGTGTGAGTGTATATATATGGTTCCACCTTTTATATGTACATTATCGTCTTGATTAATTTTTGTCTCAACCAACACAAGTGCTTATGGTTTGTTTGTATTAAAACTTTTAATTTATCCTAACTCAGTTCATGGACTCCAGTGGCAGTATTCAGGTTTAATGGGTAAGGCCTACGAGAGCTCTGATACCAAGTTGTCACACCCCAATTTTGCACTATTCAGAATGGTGTGATGAACCGTCAATAAATCAACGGTTCAACCAGGATCTCAAAATAGGCTATCCCACATATGATAAATCAAAACACATTCCACATTAATCAGAGGTAATAAAATAAATAGCAGAAGTCTTACAGATAATGAACTGAGAAATTCTGACTGTGATACTCATAAATAAAATATCCAATTATGTTGTTTCAACCGAGACATAAATAAAATATTGACTACATGTCTTTACTAAATCCAAATAAATAAAACAAAATCTAATCAAAAACGCATGAGTTGCACTCGCATGAGGAGTCATGCATATCCACTAAATCTTCAGCTTCCATTGTCGCCACATGCCCATACACAGGAGCGTTCATATAATCTTCGACGGTGGTACCTGCATCATCAACTAAAAGTATTCGAATTCGAAAGGGTGAGCACACATCACGGCTCAATGAGCAAACAAAACAATGCAACAATACATATGCATGCAATCAATTCATATCTTTGGTCTGGTTTAAAGTTTGCAATGTGCTATAGAAAAGATAGGTGGCCGTCGCACCTCTATACACGAGTGTGTGGAAACGCCCAATGAAAACGGCACCGTCGCCCCACATGCACCCACCATGGACAATATACACCCCATGAAAATGGCATGGCTGTACCGGTTGCCCATACCAACACGTAAGCCCCTGTTGGCGAGGGCTTGCAAACTAGGCTCGCAACTAACCAACCAACCCTAATGTCAAACAAAGTATCCAAGGCCTCACCCCAGCATCCCTCAATACATCCATAGAGATAGAGCTAGGGTCTGGTGACCAGGCTGAACCATAATGCCACGTTCCCCCCCCCCTGATGCCCTACGACATATTAGTTCTGCTAAGGTAATGGCGATACGACGATGTTAGTGGACAAGACTTGAGTAAGGATAGAGCTAGAGTCTGGTGACCAGGCTGAACCACAATGTCACGTCCTCCCCCTGATGCTCCACTCGCATCAAGCACACTAACATTTGCTTAGTGGACATGACTTGAATAGACCATGGCACAATATACCCCGATGAGGACGGCATCGAAGTACCGGTTGATACCATCCCTACCCGCACCATGTACACCAGCCAAACACAAACATTCACATGCCTATTGCTACCATCATCAACATCATCATGTTATAATCAATAAATTTAAATATGCATGAACAGTAATAATAGAAATATTGGATGACATGTTGAATGCACATTACAAGCATACACGCATATCATAATCATGGTATTGGACTCAAGGAATAAAAATAGTTTGTTATTAACCAATTAGTTTAGGTCTTGTTCCCTCACCTTAGCTTGTTAATAGATCCTCTTCTAAGCTTTAGAATCACCTTTATAATGTTATTATATTGCTAGAAGACCTAACAAAGTCGATTGAATTTAATTAGAATTAATTCCGAATTTAAAAACCATACTGTTAACTGAGGGTCGGAGGTAGGGTCGGAGTCATGATCGACCCTGGGTGCGACCCTCCCCCTAATTTGAACTTCCCGAACACTGAGGGTCGATGCTAGGGTCGGATCTGCCATCGACCCTAGGTGCGACCCTCCATGGTTTGAGTCGAAAATATCATATTTTGTTCTCTCTTTCATGGTTGGTCATATGGCTTACTTCCACAATCCATTCTATACATGTTCTGTGGTTTAGAACTATACTTTATTCACCTACATGGTTTTAATGATCTCCTCCATGGTTTTCCATGAAAACCTAACCATGGATGGATGATTTGGGTTTCTTCTAAGTCATATCCTCTTCATAAACCATTCTAAAGTCTTAAATAAATCATGGGGAATGTATCCATACCTTAGTTTTGCTGAGATTCAGAGTTCCTCTGAATTTCCTCTTCTTCCTTAGCCTTTTCTTCAAGTTTTCCTTCTCTTCTTATCTTCCTTCTCTTCTCTTTCTCTCAATCCAATTAGGGTTGTAAAAGGAGTGAAAGAGGCTTAGGGACATCCTATTTATAGGGCAAAACCTCCCAAAATAAGTCCCATTGAGTTTAGGAAAGGTTCCAATCGAAATTAGGAAGGTTTCCTAATTTTTGGTTCGTGCTGTTTTTCCCGAATACCGAGGGTCGATGGGAGGGTCGATGGGAGGGTCGGACAACTCATAGACCCTGCGACCCATGGTTGAGGGTCGATGGTGAGGGTCGATGGGAGGGTCGGACCTGCCTGTTAAAACCTGCAACCCTACCCTCATTTTGACTGTTTTTGAGCAAATTTTCATACTGGATCTTGGGTTTCTTCACACACTTTGTTCACTTGGCTCGACCATTATATGTAGACGGGTCACGACACGAAATGTAAGGTTGGACCATGTTCATGGCGTGCGGGTGCGGGTCTTACAACTATAGGGATGATGTCAAAACCTTGTCTCGCATGCTTGATGAGATCTATTATGATTGGAGATTCTGAATCTGTGCAACTTCGTAGCAATAGTCGGGCTATGCTACAATATAGGTAAACATGTCTTCTCTGAGCCTATGCTTCTTTCCTTGTTGGACTTGTATGAGCATATGACTTGATCATGCGCTTTATCTGTAGCCGTTGATCTTGTACAAAACGACACATTTCTTTCTTATCCCAGTTGAAAAAGTCTTCTATCTTATGCCTGTAATCTTTTCCTAGATATGGCTTGAAGATCTTCCGCTTAGGTGTGAGCAAGAGGCAAGCTCCAAATTCTTCCACAGTTGGGCATAACTCGACTTCTCCCATCCTGAAGACATGAACTGTCGGATCCCAGCATTGAGCGACTGCTTTCAAAAGGTCTGAGCATAATTTTATGGTTGTTAATTGAGGAAGTGCCTCCAGTTGATGCTTCCGCAAGAAAGAGCTATCTTCTGTGAACTCAATACGCCAGCTCTAATTTTTCAGTGCCATGTCCATCTCTGTAGTTCTGTCCGATGGATCAATGGATTGACAGCCTCCCGGGTGTGACCTATAGGAATCCCGACATACAAATAGAGGTTAAAATGAATCATTGGAATTATCTTAAATTGTTGTTGTTTAGATATATTGAAATGCCCTTAGAAGGTTACACATGAAATGTATACATATGACTGACTCTGTCTGAGTTTTAAGTACTTAAATATATAGACATGATGAGCAAAAATGAAGGTCCAAATGGGACTGACAAGAAACTGTCCAGGTGGGTCTGCCGTCTGGAGGAGTTTGTGGTTGTTTATGTAGAATGGGCTTATCTTGCCGAGAAGATCCCATTTTATTGGCTTGGGAATGGATGGGCTTATTGGAATCTTGGGACGCCGTCGGATGTAATGAATGACAGATAAGAGTTCCAGCCAGATTTTTTAATTTATAATTTCTCAGATTGATATACTCATGAGAGTTTATATCAAATGATATGAAAGATGGGCTTTGATATGTAACTCTTGGGAGATCCGTTGGATAGATGGACGGATGAAAGAGTTTAGCCAACAAACGAGAAATTCTTTCTTTGATTATGATGATAAGATGGACCATTCCTGGGTGAAAGGCATTGTGCCCCATTGGAGAATCTAGTCAACCATGTTAATAAGTTCTTCAAATGATTGATGCCCCTTGTTGATGTCAGCAGGTGAGAGACAAGCCTTCTACACCCCCCTTCTCTTTTTTTTTTTTTTTTTTTTTTTTTTTTTTGGAAGTGTGTAGAGGCTACACATAATATTTCTTCACTTGATCCAAGTTGGTCAAGTATTGTAACTCGATGCCTTCCATGTTGACCAGTCGAACAGCTTTCCCTGGTAAGATTTCTTTTACCATGAACGGTCCGCTCCAATTAGGACGAAACTTGCCCCTAGGGTCATGGACAGGTGCTCTTTGTTCCTTCAATACCAGGTCCCCTACTGTCAGGTGACGAACACACACCTTTTTGTTAAAGGTTGCTGCCATTCTTTGTTGGTATTTTCTTACATTATCCACTGCCTTCATTCTTCTTTCATCAACGAAGTTCAGCTCATCATATCTGGATTGCAACCATTCAGCTTCTGGAAACTTGCATTCCATCAAGACTCTTAGTGATGGCACCTCTATTTCTACTGGGAGGACTGCTTCCATACCATATACTAGTGAATACGACGTTGCCCCAGTTGATGTTCTTATGGATGTTCTATATGCCCAGAGTGCATAAGGTAGTTTGTCTGCCCAATCAACATTAGATTCTGCCATCTTCTGGAGGATAACCTTGACATTTTTATTGGCCGCCTCTACTGCCCCATTTGTCTGTGGACGGTAAGGAGAGGACCGATGCTTTTTGATGTGGAACTTGTCACATAATTCTTGTACTCTCCCTCTAAAGTGTTGTCCTTGATCTGAGATTATAGACTGAGGCATTCCATGCCGGCATATGATATACTCTTGTAGAAATTTAGCCACTTTGTTTGCTGTGAGCTTGGCGTATGACTGTGCCTCTACCCACTTTGTGAAGTAATCGATGGAAACCAAGATGAATTCATGCCCATTCGAAGCTTTAGGGTGAACCTTTCCGATCACATCTATGCCCCAGGTTGAGAAAGGCCATGGAGAGCTAAGAGTATGTAACTCTGCTGGAGGCACGTGTATCAAATTAGCATGGATTTGGCACTTGTGACATTTCCTTACGAACTCTGAACAGTCCGCTTCCATTGTGTCCCAATAATATCCCATTCTGAGAATCTTCTTTGCAAGCATTCTAGCGTTCATGTGAGGTCCACATATTCCTTGATGGACTTGCTCGATGACATTTTGCACCTGTTCCTCGTCGATACAAACTAACTGCACTCCTTCATGGGATCTTTTATACAGGATATCTTCACATAGTATGAACTGGGAGGCATATCGCCTAAGAGACTTCCTCTCACCTGTTGTAGCTTCCACTGGATACTTTCCTTCCTTGATGAAATCTATGATAGGAGCAAACCATGGCCGGCCATCAACTGTCAATGCATTCACTTCTTCCAAATGGACTGGTCATACTCTCTTCTCTATGATTAGGGGTTTGATACGTCCCAAAGGATCATTTCCAATCATTGAAGCCAAAGTGGCCAATGCATCGGCATACTTATTGGTATCTCTCGGGGAGTAGTCAAATTCAATTTGCTTGAACTTCCGAGCCAAGGTTATTGCATATTGTTGATAAGGTATCAGCTTCCCATCTTTGGTTTTCCAATCCCCTCTCACTTGGTAGATAACAATTGATGAGTCACCATAGACCTTTAATCTGCAGACCCCTATGGCCAAAGCTGCTTTTAGTCCCATGATACATGCTTCGTACTCTGCAATGTTGTTTATGCAGTCGAAGTCTAATCTGAATGAAAATGGTACAAATGCCCCTTCTGGATCTATGAATAAGACGCCGACCCCGTATCCCATTTGATTTGTGGCTCCATCGAAGAACATTATCCATGTGTCATTCTTCCCCTCTTATTGAGTTGTGTAGACTTCTTCATCTGGAAATACATCTTCCAAATGTCTGAGGTTATCTTCAATTGATAGAGCCGACAGATGTTCTGCGATTACACTCCCTTTAATAGACTTTTGAGAAGTGTATGTGATGTCAAATTCGGACAACAGCAATAGCCACCTAGCCAATCTTCCTGTTAAAGCCGGTTTCTCTAATAGATACTTCAGGGGGTCCATTCTGGAAATAAGTATGACCTTGTAGGATAACATGTAATGTCTCAATCTCTTTGTTATCCAGACTAGGGCTGTGCATGTCTTCTCTAACTGTGTATAATTGGCTTTGTATCCTGTGAATTTCTTACTCAAATAGTATACTGCCTTTTCTGTCTTTCCATCTATATCATGCTGGGCTATCATTGATTCCATAGAACCCTCTAGTACTAACAAGTAGAGGAGTAGTGGTCTTCCCGGCACTGGTGGGGCTAAGACTGGTGGGTTTAACAGATATGCCTTGATTTTGTCAAAAGCCATCTGACTTTGAGGGTTCCAATCCTTTAGCTGGTCCTTCCTGAGTAGCTTGAAAATTGGTTCACATGTTGCGGTGAGATGTGCAATAAACCGGTTGATGTATTGAAGTTTTCCCAAGAAACCTCTTACTTCCCTTTCTGTTTGAGGAGATGGCATTTCAGAGATGGATTTTATCTTGGCTGGATCAATTTCGATTCCTCTCTGGCTGACCATAAAACCTAGTATTTTGCCGGCTATAACCCCAAATGCACATTTTTGGGGGGTTAAGCCTTAGTTTGTAGTGCTTGATCCTTTCAAAGAACTTCCTTAACGTCGGGATGTGACCTTCTCTGGTGAACAATTTTACAATCATATCATCTACATACACCTCTACCTCCTTATGGATTAGGTTGTGCAATATTGTAGTAGCCATTCTTTGATAAGTTGCCCCAGCATTCTTCAGCCCAAATGGCATCACAGTGTAACAGTAGGTGCCCCAGTCTGTTATGAAGGTGGTCTTCTCCTTGTCTTCAGGTGCCATCTTTATCTGATTGTACCCTGAGAATCCATCCATGAAGGACAAAAGAGCATGATTTGCAGTGTTATCCACTAGGATGTCTATCTTTGGTAATGGAAAGTCATCTTTGGGGCTGGCCTTATTCAGGTTTCTATAATCAATGCACACCCTCAGTCTTCCATCCTTTTTAGGTATGATGACCACATTTGCTAACCACTCTGGGTACTTCGTAACCTCCAGGAATCCTGCGTCGAACTGCTTCATGATATCTTCTTTAACCTTAAGGGTCCATTCAGGCCTTAACCACCTCAACTTCTGCTTACATGGCCTTGCATCTGAGACCAAAGGTATCTTATGCTGTACAACTTTAGGGTCTATGCCGGGCATATCTTCATAGGACCAGGCAAACACTTCTTGGAACTCCATCAGTAATTCCATCATTTGTTTGGTTTCCTCTTCCGTCAAGGTAGCACCGATCTTTATTTCTCGAGGTTGCTCTACTGAACCAAGGCTAATTATCTTGAAGTCTTCGCCAACAGGTTGAGCTTTCATCTCCTCCGAGGCTTGGATGGATTGTAATATTTCAGGAAATGGTTCATCATTCTCATCATTTTCAAAGTTAGAGTTAGAAGGAGAAGGAAAGAAAGAAGTAGACGTAGAGTAATTCAAAATGTCATCTTTATTCATATTCAAAAGCAGAGGTACAGAGCAAATGGTTCCAAGTAGAACGAACTCAAAATTTGAAACGGACTCAATCTTATCTAAAAACCTCAGGACCCTAGGCTCAGACATAGTCATTATATGTGGATTACATGGCAACTCCCTTGGGTAAACAAAATTATCATGACAACTCCAATTGGGGATTATTCCGTTGATGGGTAGGGTAAATTGTTGTACATCGGGACTCCTATCTTGGTCTTCACCAGTGAGCGTCATCACTTCATCGTCGTCGAACAGTTTGCTGATGTTGATCACTTCTGTCTCAAATTTCTGCTCCTTGCTCTGCTCTTGGATCTTGACTTGCTCGAGCTCTTCCCAATCAAGGGTACAATCATAGAATGTTTCGAACCCGGGTACTTGCTTTTGAAGGTGAGTACTAAACCAAGGTTCTGAAAATCCACAATAGATGTTGTTCTCTCCTTCTTTGACAAAATACCCATTGAGGGTCTTCGAAAATTGGATATCCTGTACATTGTATAACCCCTCAGATATTGCTTGACAGACTGCTTCATCCGTCCTTTGAGGTCGCCAGTCCCCACTAACTCTATCTGATGCTCTTATTTTTCTGCTACCATACTGCCCACTATACTTGTATTTCATCCTCTCAAACATCCAAAATCCTTCGTCAGCTCTGCTCTGCTTTTGCTTGATTACTTTCAGATCCCCTTCGGTGGGGGTATATCCCAGTCAAAATCTATACTCATTGACCAATAGAGATAAGAAAGTGACATCACCATGTTGGTGGGAACCAAGGCCCATACCTGGAAAGTAGATCATGTTAAGTAATTGGCGAAATGAAAAAGCAGATGCGTACCTGTAGGATCTGGCTCAGTTGTGGCTAAGATGTTGTCAACCTGAAACCCTCCGAGAGAGAAATCCTGCCTTGTATTCCCTTGTAACTCTTCATTACTCTGTCCAGTGGCCAATGTATTCACAGCTGTAGAGTCTGCGTGTATTGTCATAGTTGTACCCTTGTAGATGAATTTAATCTTCTGGTACAAAGCAGATGCCACCGCATTGGCCTGATGGATCCAAGGCCTACCCAGAAGCATGCTGAATGAGGCAGAGATATCAATGACTTGGAACTCTGTTTCAAACTCAGCCGATCCTACTTGAATTGGTACTGTGAAGACACCCAATATAGCCCTTCTGGTATTGTCGTACGCCTTGATGGTCATATCCGAAGGTTTCAGCTCTGACTCGCTGAAGCCTAGATGCTTAAAGGTACGAAAAGGGAATACATTTAAGGCTGACCCATTATCAACCAAAACTTGAAAAATGCTCTTGCCCCGGCATCCGATGGTAATATGCAGAGCTTGTATGTGATCCTTACTTCCTTGAGGAAGATCTGCATCTCCAAAAACAATTGCATTAACGGCATATCTGCCCCCTACTAGCATGGCTAGTTCTTCTCCCTCCATTGAAACTGGGACCTGAATGCTTGCTAGAGGTTTCAGTACCGCATCCCTGTGGACCTTGGAAGCCATCAGAAGTTCCCAAATGGACACATTGGCTTGGGTCTTTTGTAGTTGTTTCAAGACCGGGTTTGGAGGTTCTGGTTGATTGGCTGGTCCTTTACCTTTCTCTCTTACGGCTTGGGCCGGATCATTTACCATCAGGTGAGATGGTTTGTAGTTCTTCCCTGTTCTGGTTTCTGCTACTTCTTGCTCATCCTCTGGGAATATGAACTCCATCTCAAGGAAACAGTTGTCAACTTGATCTACTTCTCTCTCCTCATCTGAGAGGTAGATGATGAATGGTTCTTCTTCTTCTTCTTCTTGTGCTTGTGCTATAAGGTGTGATGAATCTTCCGGGAAATAGAAATCATATTATTCTTCTTCTTGTTGATGACTACCCAACATGTTTATTTCGTCACCAGATGTGACAACCATATTGCTTACTCCTTCTATGACTGGCATAAGGTCTGAGGGCTTATCTCCCCATTTTATGAAATTGATGCTGTGGTGAGGGAGGGGATTATTCGCCACTGACACTTGTTGGGGCTGGACCTTAAATTTATTGAAATCCAACAAATCCTGTATGGCATGCCTTAATGTATAGCAATTGTCCGTATCATGCCCATGCTGATTGTGGTACTTACAAAAAAGATCTATATCAAAATTCACTGGAAGAGGACTTGGAGGTGGACGAGGGTCGAGCACTCAACTTCTTGGCTTGTATTAATTTGTCTAGAGCCTTGGATCGGGTCATCCCCAAATCGGTAAACTGCCTCATTAGTCTTGCTTGCTGTGGTGGGTTGTAACTTAAACTTCCCAAGATCAATGGTTCAGAATTGGTATTAGCTATTTGCTTTACAGATTGATTTCCTGGGTTTCTTGGTGGGTATGCCCTTCTATTTGACACCCCTTCTGACCTTTCTGACTTTCCTGGTAATATATCTCCTCGGGTTATGGCGTCCTCCACTTGTTGTCCTGCAACCACGAGCCCTTCGAATGATAGGATGGTCTGGCCGAAGATGTATGTTTTATATAGCCCACTTAAACCTCTCATCATTATCTGTACTTGATCTCTTTCAGAGGGTCGATCCTAAATCTTTGCTGCAACACTTCTGAACCGGGTTAGATAGGCCGTGAATGTCTCTCCTTGTACTTGGACCATGGTCTCCAATTGCCTACGGTGGGTCTCTAACTCCGTATTGTAGGAATAGAAACTGATAAATGCTTTGGTGATATCTGACCAAGAATGTATCTGTGATGGTTTCAGATTCATCAACCATCGATGAGCCCCACCCGTAAGTGAGAATTGGAATGCCTGTCCTAACTGCTCATCAGTAAATCCTTCGCCTTGCTTCAATAGGCCTGTGAATGATCTTAAATGGCCCCTGGGATCTCTTGTCCCATCAAATTTCTCGGTGGTCCCTTTAAACTTGGGAGGCAGTTTAGTTTCTGGAAAGAAGCATAATCCTTTGGCATCAATGATTTGACTTTCTACTCCTTTCATGCCTCTTAGTATTTTTTCCACTTGACTCAATCTGTCACTATATGGGCCATCTTCTTCCTTCGATTTCTTAGTCACCGGGGTAGCCTGAACGATGGACTGTTTATGGGGTACGGCACCTTCCATATCTTCGAATGCCGGGTTTATGAAATTTTTTGACACAGTTGCATTAGGGGTACCCGGTCCTTGTGGCGGTGCCATATTTACCCTTTCAGAGGTCAACCCTTGAGCCTACAATTGTAATTGGATATCCCTTACTGTGGCAGCTATCATTCCCATGGTATCCTCCATCTTTTCCATTCTAGCATCCATAGTGTTCGGGACTTGGTTTGATCCTTCAGCCATTGATTCAGTTAATGTGGTTGAGATGGGACTAACTGGCTCTGGTGTGTACACCCTAGATAACCTCCCAGTAATGGGATCCCTTATCCAAGAGGTAGAAATGGTTGTAGTTTGGGCTGACTCCTTGGCTTGTACCGGAAAGGAACCCAAAAGTGATAAATATTAGGACACTAAGATAACGGGAGTAGAAAGAAGTTACATACACAATCAAAGATGACTCAACCAAACAAGAGTTAGCTCCCTCATAAGGGCAAATAAGGTAAACATTATCCGAGTCAATTTAATTGAATTTGATTGAGCCATGTGTTCAGTCTTGGGACCTCGTGATTCCACAAATGGATAATCAATGGTACCAAGGTCTGGCCACTTGGGTTACCTAATTCGATGAAATTGAAATGGATATATTAATCCGTCCTCCTTATTAGGGATGGTTAGCAAAAGCGGTTCATGATTGAAAAAACCGGTAAATTTCTACTTGATCATAGTATCTATACCATGACGAAGATTTTCCGATCGTTTTTGAGATTGATGTATCAATATTGAACGGTCAACACAATGAGCTTTGTACGATGGAGGGCGTGTACAAACCGCCCATACTAATGTGTATGCGGGTATACGTAACCCTCACGCTCCCAACAAGTGAGAGACAAGAATACTCAAGTGTGGATCCAAACATGTTGACAAGTCAAGGACAAAAACGGGCAGAACTTCAACGTCTCGGATGTAAATATTATGATCGAGTGGATTTTACCATGTTGGTTCAAAAATGGACCAAAAATAACATACATGTGGCTCAAACTGGGTTAGGACAGAAAAGGCCACCTTGACGAGGATGGGGTAACCTATCACCGAATGCTCGATGAATAATGGGCCCCCATTCCCTTTATATACTATGTTGCAAGGATCAAAGCGATGTGGAGTAGCATAACGCATTCCCAAGCGGACCCAAGAAACGCTCGTTAGAGGCTGCTCACCGGTCGTGGTCTCACAAAGTACAGGCCAAGGCTGTGTGTTTCACCTAGCGGGCTACCCCATATACATGGGACCCGGTTCGGCTACTCGCACGAATGTGTGACTAAACTCATTCCCCCCAAAGCAATATTATACAAGCATAAATATAGTATCCTAAAATCTAGCATCAAATTCACACAAGAAAAGTTTTCATTTAGGAGTTTGACACTTATATCCCCAGTGGAGTCGCCACTGTGAGGACAAAGATGGAAATCTTTAAAAGTTGCCACCTAGATTTAGGTCTAGGACCTTAGAAATGTGAAATCTCACCCCAAGGTAAGACTTCGATTAACTCATGACCCTTAGATTGGAATTCTGGTCCATCAGAGATTGGGTAAGCGTCAGGTTACGGTTATGGAAGGGGTTAGGCACCCAAACCGTCCGATCGAAATCGGTCTCTTATGTCTTTCCTATGCTAGACTCTATTTGTTAAAACAAACCAAACCAAGTGGTTTGATATCATTGAACCGAATCTGTATCCATCAGATTGCCTACGTATTACGAATTTATTTCGAAAATCAGGTTCACCATCGTAGTTCAGGTGTGATTAAAGTTTATGGCTGTGATTTATGCTTGTGCATGATTAAGTTTATTTGTTCAAGTTGAAATTTATGCTTGAATGGTTGAGAAATCCTATGGGTTAGGATCTGGATAGTCCATGTGGATTGATAGATAGTCCTAGTGGATCTGAGAATAACCCTATTTGGGTTGGAATGTGGATAACCCTATCTGGGTTGAAATGTGGATAACCCTATGTGGGTTAAAATGTGGATAAATATCCTAGTGGATCTATGGATAGTCCAAGTGGACTAAGGTTTGGATAACCCTTTTTGGGTTGGAATATGGATGAATATCCTAGTGGATCTATGGATAGTCCGAGTGGACTAAGGTGTGGATAAATATCCTAGTGGATCTATGGATAGTCCAAGTGGACTAAGGTGTGGATAACCCTATTTGGGTTAAAATATGGGGGATATCCTAGTGGATCTATGGATAGTCCGAGTGGACTAAATTGTGGATCCGAATTTGGGTTTCTCCCAAATGGCCTACGTATCCTAGGGTTTGACCTAGGAATCAGAATCCGCGTAGTTCGGGATATAACCTGTTCTAGGTTAGAAAGTGAGAACTTGTTCTAGGTTTAGGGTTTAGAACCTATACTAGGTTTAGGGTTTATCGAGGGGCAAAATCATCCTAAATTACCCTTTTCATCCTGAATTCTAATTTTGGAAAGTTTGGCAAAGCATTTTCTTTCTTTATTAAGGTTTTTATTATCCCCATTATGCCCTTCCCAAGAATGTGGGTGCTTAAATGCATGTCCCCACGCCTAGATTGTCTTCTAGAAGTGTGCAGATATGGCAGTTTGACTAGGGTGTTGCATAAATTAAATTATTGCCAAAATTGAATTATTCATCTAAATATGGCATATAATACATTTATGGCAAGAAATACACATATAGCAAGATTGTGAAAATCTCCCTAATATGGCATGCACTACAAATAATGCAAGAGCCTATATGGTAAGATCTAATATGCTAATTCTAAGCATGGCAAGACCTAATATGGCAATGAGCATTTAAACATGACAATGAGCATTTAAACATGGCAATGAGCATCCAAATATGGCAATGAGCGTTTAAATATGGCAAGATCTAATATGCAAGATCTAATATGCATCTATATATCAATATGGTAAGTACCAATCATAGAATGCATATATGACATGAATTTTTTTAAAAAAAGGAAAGATCTTATATGTTATTTTCTAAGCATAGTAAGACTTAAAAAAATTAAGATTTTGCTAAAATATGGTAAAAATTTATCTATTCTACCAAAAATAGCAATACATGGAATGTGGCAAACATGGTATGCACAATCCAAACAAAGCATAAGAATGCTCCAAATATAGTCATTTATCCAAATATGGCAGAATTCATTTAAACAATCATTAATGTTATGATGAATGAGACATCAATAAAACTTTTTTTTTTGAAAAAGTGCAAGATTATCAAAACAAACATATTTCAATGTTATTTGAAAAAATTGTAATTTTTATGAAGAAATTTGGAAAGATTAATGACTCAAAACTATGAAAATTATGACATAAGGTTCCAGATAATGGACAAAACTATGAACTATATTCAGATTTGTCACATTATACAAGAATGACCATACGTAGGTCTTTCGAAACTCAAATCAAGCTCAACTTTTTTTTATAGAAATATGACTTAATATATTATATTTCATATGAAGGATTTGAATCCCAATAGAAAGAAAAAATAGGTCAAAGATATGCCCTAAGACCGAACATGTGCACTGGTCAAATCTGTTCCAGATTTTTGACCAGTTGCACCATAAATTCCAAATAAAATTATATTCTTAATGAAAATTAAATACAGACATATGTCTATGTACATAACTGTCTAATATAAAATTTCATTAAGAAAAACAAGTTAAAACAGTATATTTTTTTTTGTGAAAAATGACTCTTTTCAATCATGCAAATCAGTACATCATGACAGATTTAAAATCAGAGCACTATGCACTTAAAAATTGATATCAATTCAAAAAAAAATGAAAAAAATATGAAATTAGTGCCATTTTTTAGAAAACTTTCATGTCTAAGAAGTTCTTGTCAAGTGGATTTTCTGATTATGGCCATAAGGCCTTTGTCTAGAGACTTTCTGATGGAGGATTGCATTACATCCGAGAAAAATAGCAATGTCAAAGAAAAATTTTTTGATATATTTTTTCAATTCCAAATGGAACGAAATTTTTAGGGTAGTCTTCTAACATATCAGAGAGACTCCCATAAAATTTTGGGCTTCAAAATCTTAGAAAAAATACATATGATGTACGTCCTAAATTTGAACCCTAAATCTGGAATTTTCAGATCAGAAAACCACTTTATGAAATTTGCAAAAAACATCAAACATCATTGTATATCATTCAAAAATTCATCATTGAATATCTTAGACAAATTATAATTCATTAAAAATGTTAGACATAGGCATCCTAACATTAACAAGCATGTAATAGAGCATTCATGATTGAGATTTCATGAAAATTAGCCTTTTTCAAGCAAAATTGGCATTCGAGCATTATAACGACCTCTAAATTTGTTTAGAGTACTAACCTTGGGCTCAAATCGAGAGAAACCATTGATGAAGGGTGATTGGAGGTTGTATCAACCCACTTTGAATGTGAATCCTCCTTCTCCTCTCTTCTGCTTCTTTCTCTCTTCTCTTTCTCTCTTTTCTTCTTCTCTTTTCTTTCTTTTCTCTTTTCTCTCTCTTTCTTTCTCCCTCTCTCACATTTTCTCTCTCTCACTCATGTTTTTCTCTCCCTCACCCACGTTCTCCTCTCTCTATGGTCTCCCAAAAGCCACCCTCCTCTCTATTCTCTTGCCTATTTATAATTTTTCTCTCATTTTCTAGAAGATCTTTCTTTCCTTTCTTCTTTTTTCTAGAAAATCTTTTTTTCTTCCTTTTTCTTCTTTCCTTTCTTCTTTTCGTTCCTTTTTCTCTTCTCCTTCTCCATTCCACACGTTCTCTATCTCTCCCTCTTCTAGAATATCCTCTCCTCCTCTTTCCTTCTTCTCTCTTCCTTTCTTTTCTTCTTTTTTCTAGCAAATCTTTTTTTTCCATTTTTTCTTCTTTCCTTTCTTTTCTTCCTTCCCACGTTTTTTCTTCTTCCTTTCTTTCCTTTTTCTCCTTCTTCTTCTAGAAAACCCCTTCTCTCTTTCCTTTCTCTCATTCCTTCTTCTAGAAAAATCCTTTTCTCTTTCCTTTCTTTCTTCTTTCCTTTTCTTCTTCCTTCTTTTCCTTCATTTTTTTCTTTTCTCCCTCTCTTTTCACGTTTTCTTTCTTAGAAAACATTTCTTTTTTTCTTTTTCTTTTTTTTTCTTTTTCTCCTTTTTTCTTTTTTTTCTTTCCTTTTTCTTTCCTTCCTTTTTTTCTTTCTTTCTTTCTCCTCTCTCTCTTTCACGTTTTCTTTCTAGAAAACGTGAAGGGGAATCTTTTCCCCCTTTTTTCTTTTCTTTTTTCTTTTATTTCTCTCTCTTTTCTTTTTTCTTTCGTCCCATTCTCTTTCCTATGGCCTCTATTTTCTCTCTTTTTCCATGGCCTCACTTTCCTCTCTCTTTCCTAATACATATAATACATATATATATATATATATATATATATATATATATATATATATATATATATATATATATATATATATATATATATATATATATATATATATATATATATATATATATATATATATATATATATATATATATATATAATATATATATATATATATATATATATATATATATATATATATATATATATATATATATATATATATATATATATATATATATATATATATATATATAATATATATATATATATATATATATATATATATATATATATATATATATATATATAATATTTTATACATTATACATATATAAAAGAAATACATGCATATGGACTGACATAACTTGGTCCGGATTGGTCCCGAGCTGGGCCGAGCTAAGTTAGACTAAGTTGGATTAAGCTGGTTTGGACTAAGGTTGACATTTCATAGTCCATTTCTGTCGCCCTTCCATATGGAATTTTCTGATAGCATCTGTTCCAAATTTTCTACGTTCACTTTGTAGAACATTAAAAATAAGGAATATTGGAGCTTGAATCATCTCATTTGGAAATGAAATGGCCAACTTATGAATTTTTTAAGATTAAATAACCATTTTCATGTGTAATCTTGCATGGGACCCACTGGTGACTTCTACTTGGGATTTTTTACATCCACTTTGAAGAGGACTGAAAATAAGGAATATTGGCCTTTGAATCATCTGATTCCTCAGATGACCAAGATATGATGTCTTGAAGTTTGAATGATAATGCATGCATGATACGATAATTACGTAAATGCCCTTGCATTTTCAAACTACGATATCTTCCTTGTTTGTCGTCAGAATTTGATGATTTCGGTCTCATTTCGAAGATAATTTCACGACCTATTCATCTAAGTAGGTAATAGCCTATGACCCTACTGTGGGGTTCATTAGAGAATCACCAACATTTTGGTTAAAGACCAAAAACCTGCCATATTGGTTCACTTATGCAGAGGGTGGCAAAAATGGGGTGCTTACACCAGCAAGATTGAAGCCATTGTAAAATGGGAAGCACCTAAAAACATTGCAGAAATCAGAAGTTTCTTAGTTTTAGCTGGTTATTATCGACGATTCGTGGAAGATTACTCTAGAATCGCAGTACCACTCACTGGTCAGACTAAGAAAGGAGAAAAGTTTGTTTAGACCGATAAATGTGAAGAGTGTTTCCAAACATTGAAGACAAGATTAATATCAGCTCCCATCTTGACTATTTCGATTTCAGGAGAACCATTTATCTTGTACACCGATGCATCTGGATTAGGTTTGGGATGTGTGCTCATGCAAGGAGAGCAAGTAATTGCGTATGTATAAGCACCCCATTTTTGCTATCCCCAACATAAGTGAACCCATATGGTAGGTTTCTGGCTTTAACCCAAAGATTTGTGATTCTCTAATGAACCCCACAGTAGGGTCATAGGATATTACCTACTTGGATGTATAAGTTGTGAAATTATCTTCGAAATGAGACCAGAATCATCAAATTCTAACATCAGACAAGGAAGATATCACAGTTTGAAAGTGCAAGGGCATTTACGTAATTATCATATGATGCATGCATTATCATTTAAACTTCAAATCATCATATCTTGGTCATCGGATATCAGAATCAGGTGATTCAAAGGCCAATATTCCTCATTTTCAGTCCTTTTCAAAGTGGACATGAAAAATCTCAGGCAAAGGTCACCGGTGGGCCCCATGCAAGCTTTCATGCAAAATTATCGTTAAAACTTCAAAGCATCATATCTTTGTTGTTCTACATCGGATTCAGATGATTCCAAGGCCATTATTCTTCATTTGTGATGTTCTACAAAGTCGACGTAAAAAATCTAGGGTAGAAGTCTCCGAAGGGTCCCATGCAAAATTACACATGAAATTGATCATTTAATCTTTAAAAATTCATATTTTGGTCACCCCATATCCAAATCAGGTGATTTCAGTTTCATTATGTTCCATTTTTAGTACTCTACAAAATGGACGTAAAGGGTTTTCGATAGAGGTCTCTGAAGGATCCCATGTAGAATGATTAGCTAAATTATCAATAATTGGCCTATTTAAACTTCAGAAATTCATAAGCCATTTTATTTCCAAATGAGGTGATGTAAGTTTTAATATTCCTCATTTTTAGTGTTCTACAAAGTGAACGTAGAAAATTTGGAATAGATGCTAATGAAAAATTTCATGTAGAATGGTGATAGAAATGGACTATGAAATGTCAACCTTGGTCCAGACCAGCTTAATCCAGCTTAGTCTAACTTAGCCCGGCTCAGCTCAGGCCAATCCAGATCGAGTTACGTCAGCCCATATGCATGCATTTCTTTTATATGTGTATAATGTAGAATATATTATTATATAATATATATATATATATATATATATATATCAGGAAAGAGAAAAGGAAAGAGAGGCCGTCGAAAAGAGAGAGGAAGAAGGAAAAAAAAGGAAAGAGAGAGAAATAAAAAAGAAAAAAAATGTTTTCTAGAAAGAAAACGTGAAAGAGAGAGGGAGAAGGAAAAAAAGAAGGAAAGATGAAGGAAAGAAAAAAAGGAAAAAAAAAAAAGAAAAAAATGTTTTCTAGAAAGAAAACGTGAAAAGAGAGAAAAGAAGAAAGAAAAAAAAAAGAAAAGAAGAAGAAAAGAAAGAAGAAGAAAGGAAGGAAGAAGAAAAGGAAAGAATGAATTTTCTAGAAGAAGAAAAGAGATAAAGGAAAGAGATAAGGGATTTTCTAGAAGAAGAAGGAGAAAAAGGAAAGAAAGGAAAATAAAAAAACATGGAAGGAAGGAAGAGAAGAAAGGAAAGAAGAAAAAAGGAAAAAAGAATTTTTCAAAAAAAAAGAGAAGAAAAGGCAGGATGAGAAAAGAAGAAAAGAAAGGAAGAGAGAAGAGGAGAGAGAGGAGAGACATTTTCTGCTCTAGAAAACATGTAGAAAACGTGGGGAAGAGAGAGGGAGAAGGAAAAAGGGAAGGAAGAGAAAAAAGGAAAGAAGAAAAAAGGAATAAAGGATTTTCTAGAAGAAAAAGAAGAAAAGGAAAGAAGGATATTCTAGAAGAGGAGAGGAAAAGTATAAATAGGCCAAGAAAAGAGAGATTGATCTTCTTTTCCAGACCACAAGGAGAGAGAAAACATGGGTAAGAGAGAAAAACGTGAGAGAGGGAGAAAGAAAGAGAGAAGAAGAAGAGAAAAGAAAGAAAAGAGAAGAAGAAAAGAGAGAAAGAGTAAAGAGAGAGAAGCAGAGAAAAGGAGCAGGAGGATTCGCATTCAAAGAGCTTGATACGATCTCCAAACATCCTACATCAATGATTTTGCTCAATTTGAGCACAGGGTTAGTACCCTAAACAAATTTAGAGGTCGTTAGAATGTTCGAATGTCATTTTGCTTAAAAAGGCTAATTTTCATGAAATCTCGATCAGGAATGCTCTATTACATGCTTGTTAATGTTAGGATGCCTATGTCTAGCATTTTTCATGAATGAAAATTTATCTAAGCTATTCAATGATGAAGTTTTGAATGCTATATGATGATGTTTGATTTTTTTGCAAGTTTTATAAAGTGGTTTTCTAATCTGAAATTTCTAGATTTAGGATTCAAACTTAGGATATACATCACATATATATTTTCATGGATTTTGAAGCCCAAAGTTTTATGAGAGTCTCTTTGATACGTTAAAAGACTGCCTTAAAAATTTCGTTCCATTTGAAATTGGGAAAATATATCAAAAAATTCATCTTTGACATTGCTATTTTACTCGAATAAAATGAAAATCCTCTATCAGAAAGTCTCTAGACAAGGGTCTTATGGCCATAATCAGGAAATCAACTTCATATGAACCTTTTAGATATGAAATTCTTTTCAAAAATGGCACTGGTTTCGTATTTTTTTATTTTGTATTGATTTGATATCAATTTTTAAGTGCATAGTGCTTTGATTTTGAATCTGTCAGGATGTACTGATTTGCATGATTGAAAATAATCATTTTTCACAAAGAAAATATACTATTTTCACTTATTTTTCTCGATGAAATTTTAGATCAGATAGTTATCTACATGGACATATGTTTGGATTTAATTTTTATTAAGTATAGAATTTTATTCGGAATTTATGGTGCAACTGGTCAAAAATCTGGAATAGACTTGACCAGTGCACATATCCGGTCTTAGGACGTATCTTTGACCTATTTTTGCTCTGTTGGAATTTGACTCCTTCATAGAAAATATAACATGTTGAGTCATCTTTCTGTGGAAAAGCATTGAGCTTGATTTGAGTTACAGAAGACCTACTTATGGTCATTCTTGTGTAATGTGACAAAATCTGAAAGCAGTTCATATTTTGTCCATTATCTGAAACCTTGTGTCACAATTTTGACAGTTTTGAGTCATTAATCTTTCCAAATGTCTTCATAAAAACTATAATTTTTCAAAGAACATTGAACATATGTTTTTTGATGATTTTACATTTTTGAAAAAAAATTGTTTCATTGATGTCTCATTCATTGTAACATGCAATTGATTGTTTGAGTAAATTCTACCATATTTGGATAAATGGCTATATTTGGAGCATTCATATGCTTTGTTTGGATTGTGCATACCATATTTGCCATATTTCATATGTTGCTATATTTGGTAGAATAAATAGATTTTTATCATATTTAGTAAAATCTTAATAATTATCATTTTTAAGTCATACTATGCTTAGAAAATAGCATATAAGATCTTACTTTTTTTTTGAAAAATTCATGCCATATTTGCATTCTATGTTTGGTACTTACCATATTGATATATAGATGCATACATCAATTTCTTACCATGTTAGGTCTTACCATGCTTAGAAAATAGCATATAAATTCTTACATTTTTTGGATAATTCATGCCATATTTGCTTTCTATGTTTGGTACTTTCCATTTTGATATATAGATGCATATATTGATTTCTTACCATATTAGCTCTTGCCATGCTTAGAAAATAGCACACTAGATTTTTCCATATAGGTTCTTGCCTTATTTGCAATACATGCCATATTTGAGAGATTTTTAACAATCTTACTACATGTGAATTTCTTGCCATAAATGTGTTATATGCCATGATTAGATAGAATACTCTATTTTTGATAATAATTTAATTTATGCAACACCCTAGTTGAACTGCCATATCTGTAAACCTAGCAAACATATTAGGCGTGGGGACGTGCATTTAGGCACCCATGTTCTTGGGAAGGGCATAATGGGAAATAATAAAAATCTTAACAAAGAAAGAGAATGCTTTACCAAACCTTCCAAAATTAGAACTCAGGATGAAAAGGATAATTCAGGATGATTTTGCCCCTCAGCATATCCTAAACCTAGAATAGGTTCTCAACCCTAAACCTAGAATAGGTTCTCAATCCTAAACCTAGAACAGGTTATTTTTATCCGACCCGAACTACGCGGATTCTGATTCCTAGGTTAAACCCTAGGATACGTAGGCCATTTGGGAGAAACCCAAATTCGGATCCACATTTTAGTCCACTCGGACTATCCATATATCCACTAGGATATTTACCCATTTTCCAACCCAAATAGGGTTAATCAACCCGAACTACGCGATTTTTGATTCCTAGGGCAAACCCTAGGATACGTAGGTCATTTGGGAGAAACCCAAATTTGGATCCACATTTTAGTCCACTCGGACTATCCATAGATCCACTTGGATATCCACCCACGCTGATTCCTAGGGCAAACCCTAGGATACGTAGGCCATTTGGGAGAATGCCAAATTCTGATCCAAACCTTAGTCCACTCGGACTATCCATAGATCCACTAAGATATTTACCCACATTTTAACCCAAATAGGGTTATCCAGCCCGAACTACGTGGATTCTGATTCCTAGGGCAAACCCTAGGATACATTGGCCATTTTGGAAAATCTCAAATTTGGTTCCACACCTGAGTCCACTCGGACTATCCATAGATCCACTAGGATATTTACCCACATTTTGACCCAAATAGGGTTATCAGATCCCGAACTACGTAGATTCTGATTCCTAGGGCAAACCCTAGGATACATAGGCTATTTGGGAGAATCCCAAATTCGGATCCACTAGGACTATCTATCAGTTCGTATAGACTATCCAGATCCTAACCCATAGGATTTTTTCATCCTTTTAAGCATAAACTTCAACTTGAACAATGAACTTAATCATGCACAAGCATAAATCACAGCCATAAATTTTAATCACACCTGAACTACGATGGTGAACCTGATTTTTAGAATGATTCCATAATACGTAGGCAATTTGATGGATACAGATTCGGTTCAATGATATCAAACCACTTGATTTGGTTCAGTCTAATAGATAGAGTCTAGCATAGGAAAGGTATAGGAAACAGATTTCGATCAGGCAGTTTCGGTGCCTAACCCCTTCCCATAACCATAACCTGACGCTTACCCAATCTCTGATGGACCAGAAATCCAATCTAAGGGTCATGAGTCAATCAAAGTCTTACGTTAGGGAGAGATTTCACATTTCTAAGGTCCTAGACCTTAATTTAGGTGGCGACTTCCAAAAAAGATTTTCATCTTTGTCCTCACAGTGGCGACTTTACTGGGGATATAAACGTCAAACTCCTAAATGAAAACTTTTCTTGTGTGAATTGGATGCTATCTCTTAGGATACTATATTTATGCTTATATAATATTGTTTTGGGGGGAATGGATTCAGTAACACATTCGTGCGAGTAGCTGAACCGGGTCCCATGCAGATGGGGAAACCCGCTAGGCGAAACACACAACCTTTGCATGTACTTTGTGAGACCAATCGACGAGCAGCCTCTAACGAGCGTTTCTTGGGTCTGCCTGAGAATGCGTTATGCTACTCCACGTCGCTTGATTCTTGCAACATAGTATATAAAGGGATTGGGGGCCCATTATTCATCGTGCATTTGGTGATAGGTTACCCTATCCTTGTCAAGGTGGTTTTTTCTATCTTAAACCAGATTATAGCCCAATGATTGTTATTTTTGGTTCATCCCTGAACTGACCCAGTAAAATCTGCTTAACCATGACATCCATGTTCGAGACATCGAATTTTTGCCCCTTTTTGTCCTCGATTGGTCAACATGTTAGAATCTACACGATGAGCATCTTGAACTCTCACCCATTGGGAGTATGAGGTATGTATACACTTGTTCTACATCATAGTAGACGGTCACTATACACCCTCCATTAAGTAAGCTCGATGTGTCGATCCTCTCACTGTTAACACATCGATTTCAAAAAACAAGCAGAAAATCCCTGTTAAGACATAGATACCATGGTCAAGAAGAAATTTACTAGTTTGTTCATCTGTGAACCACTTTTGCTAACCATCCCTAATAAGGACAACGGATTAATATATCCATTTCAATTTCATCGAATTC